>CM026298.1:7721138-8014381 GCA_014851415.1 Cnaphalocrocis medinalis | reverse complement strand
TTAATATAATATTCAAAAATAAAAGGATTGCAATTTTTGGGAGATGTCTAGGCATGGGACGAGAGCTTTTTATTACCTTGCCGTAACACAGTTTAAAACTAGCACGGGAGGTAAGAGTTCCTAACTTAAATACCTACATTGTCTACTATATTCTGTTCTATTAAGTTATATCTAATTATATAAAGTAACAAAATAATGTAACCCATTTTGGATAAGTTCTAAATTTTTTTAAGTAGATTGTGTAAGTGTACTTTATGAGAAAGAATAAACTATTATTATTATTATGTATGTTTTATGTCCATAATCTCGGGCAATTATGTCCCGGACTTTTGGAAGGCATGCGTGGGGCCAAAGCCAACACGTAGAGGCCCGTATTATTATTATTATTATTATTACAAAATAGAAGTAATGTTTTGCGGCCAACAAGGCACAACCTCAGCATTTGCTATAGCAGCTAGGGGCCGCTGCGGCGCTGATTTTCAGGCTGAGCCTTGGGCGACGTAAAATGCGTCATACGAGAGTACAAAAAGAAAAATAAAGAAAAACTAATAATAATAAAACATTAAAAGAAAGAAAAACGACAGTGGCGCCATCAATCAGTTCCACAATGTCTCAGTGGGTCACAGGTAGAAAAAACTTTGCTGCCTCAGTGAACAATTTATGGTCTTGAATTCGGACGTCAAAGTTTTTACTTCGCTCTGTGCACGCAGAAAGTATACCCTGAGAATCCTGTATGATGTTGGATGTTGGCTAAGTAGGATGTCCAATTAAATCGGTTGGCTCAAAATTTTCCACTTGAGTTTTTCTGTTCAGAAATTCTAAGTAAGTCTGGAAGTTAGCGGTCTTGAACCCCATGCCTCGAAAAGCACATAAAGATCCATAAGTGTCCATGAGCGGCGGCATTGCTTACCATAAGGTGATCCGCCTGCTCGTCTGCTACCTGTCACATAAAAAAAAAGATGTTGGTCCTGCGTCCGATCTCTCTTCGTTCGTGTCACACTAAAAAATAAAGTATCAGCCTGTATACTATCCCACTGCAGGGCAAAGGCCTCCATCATAGAAATCAAGTCACTACTACTATGATGGGATTAGGCTTAATCACCACGCTTGCCTAATGCGGATTGGTGATCACAAACCCGAGCTATGTTCCTAAAATTCGAAACATATTTGTTTGACGAGACCCGGGATTCGAACCCGGGACCCCGAGATCACGGCCCGGTACTTAAACCTCTAGACCAACGGGGCGTTAGTCATATTAAAAGTGTGTCACACTAGTGTCCCATCATATTAAAAGTGTAAGGGAGTAGAGAGTGCAGCTGCGCTTGCGCACGTGGAGCGGCTGATGTTTAAGATTGGCCGCCGTAGCTGAATATCGGTTCAAGGATTTATTTTTAGGGTGTCAAAGGCGGCAGCAGTCGCTTACCGTTAGGTGATTTATCTGCTCGTCTGTCATCGGAACACTCACGACATTTGTACAGTCGAGTTCAAAAATACTCTCGGCGTCAAAAAAATCGCACATCTGCGTATTTTCATACTAACGCGCTCATATCACAGCTTCGTACATTAAAAAGGAAAACATTTTATTACAATATTTTTAAGGTAACATTACAAATATATGCTCGTCTTTTAATCCAACATTTTCATCATCCATGGAATTTACTTGATTCGTCCAAAAAAATTAAAAAGTAAATCAGTTTTTCAGCTCCATAGAACATTGTATGGGACAAGAACATTGATTTACTTTTTTATGTTTTTGGGAAAATTAGGAAGTTTTCACGACTAATTAAGAAGCATGATTAACAGACGAGCATATAAAAACCAAAAACCATGTTACGTAAAAATATTGCAATCAAATGTTACTTTTTTGTATACCTACGAAGCCGTGATATGAGCGCGTTAGTATGAAAACTACGCAGATGTGCGATTTTTTTGACGCCGAGAGTATGTATACACTGTAGGACCTTGTCACTATACATATTTATAAGAAAGTGGAAGTCGTTTTCTCATACAATATGTACTGTGACAAGGTCCTAAAGTGTATACATAATTTTGAACTTGACTGTACGACACTGAGCTGCTGATGCCACGCTGTTATCAAGGCCCCAGCTTTATTTCCACAACACATACTCCAACATGCCGGTGCCCTGGTTAACATGGATAATGAATTATTTAACCCTGCTTCCACACTTCTGGTTTAGTGTTGCTATTTGAAGCTTTCCTTGAGTGACTCGAGTGGTTTATGGGGAAACTCGTCTGAGAAGTCCATGAGCGGCGGCAATTGCTTACCATCAGGTGATCCGCCTGCTCGTCTGCTATCACATAAAAAAAAACTCATACACACGCGCGCATACACACACACACACACACACACACACACACACACACACACACCACACATACAGAGTGGACAATAGTAGATTGTAGATTTAGCTCTTGTAGATTTAGTTTCTTTTTTATTTTTAGTTCTACTTTGTAAGAACTGCCTCAGTTAAATATTTAAAACTCGTTTAGCTATAAGAGAGCGGATTTTACTGGCACAAGTTTTTTATATAAAAAGGAGAATCCAAACTCGGATAATTGTTAAAACTATTTAGTTTTACCGAAATAAAGATTTTTTTCTTTTTTCTTTTTTTTTTTCATTTTTCAATTCTGATTTTTCACTGCTTTTCAAGATTTTCTGGCCGGTCACTGTTCTAAACTTTTTTTTGCGTTACGCATACCCGGACGCTAGGAGGCAGACGGGTTATGTCGGACTCCCCCCTCCCCCTTATGACTGCGGAGGGTCTTTTTTTTATGTGATAGGTAGCAGACGAGCAGGCGGATCACCTGATGGTAAGCAATTGCCGCCGCTCATGGACACTTGCAACACCAGTGGAGTTACAAGTGCCGCTGCCAACCTTTCATCCCCTTTCCCCCGGGTGGGCCGCCGGTACCCTCACTTACTCGGGCACACAGCACAGGGGCTGCTTCACGCCGGTTTTCTGTGAGGCAGTGGTATCACTCCGGTCGAGCCGGCCCATTCATGCCGAAACATGGCTCTCCCACAATTAAATCTTTGGTTTCGATGATCAGAGGGGTTAGTAGAAAGAGTTGTACTTATATAAATGTTGTGATAAACTGTTCAAGTTGTAATTATCTCACCCCTTCGGTTACCGAGTCCTCCCCCGCAGGGTTGCCAGCAAATTGTCTTACTGTTAGAGTGTCTCACTGCTTGAGCGGTAAGCGGGATAGATGGTTTCACAAGTGCGCTGCTTACCTTTCACCCCCCCTTCCAATGGATTGGGCCTCCGGTACCATCACACACGCAGCGAAACACAGCGCATGCACTGCTTCACGCCGGTTTTCTGTGAGGACGTGGTATTACTCCGGTCGAGCCGGCCCATTCATGCCGAAACGTGGCTCTCACACTGTTGTAATTGGGAGGGATGCTCTTTCGGTTCTTGAGCCTTTAGGAGATCACGGGTTGCCTTTGCTTTCTGGACGGAGCTTGAAGCTTGAGGTAGACATTTGACATCAATAAATGTTCTATAAGAACTTAAATTGAATCCTACTACTATTATAAAGGCGAAAGTTTGTAAGTATGTATGTATGGATGTTTGTTACTCTTTCACGTAAAAACTACTGAATGGATTTAAATGAAACTTTACCACAATATAGCTTATACATCAGAATAACACATAGGCTACAATTTTTGAGGTTTCTACGAACCTGAAGTCCACGCGAACGAAGTCGCGGGCAAAAGCTAGTAAAGAATATTTCTATTTCTTGCTATTTGCCTTCGGACTCTTGGCGGTTAATTCGCGGTATTATAATGTTCATAAGGGGCTATAAAATATCACTGGAGACATTTATTGTACAGTAAATTTCCTGGAATACCCGGATGCACTTAAAATTTAATGGCAGTACGCGACTATAATGTACAGGTGTACCTACTATAAAATATAACTTAATTATTAGAAAATCTGGTTGTTTTATTTGTTGGTGGTTAAGGGATTACAATGACGAAACTAGCGCCGCCAACCTATTTACACTGATTGTGGCGACATTAAGAAATTTTTTAAGAAAGTTAAGCTCTACAAACTTAGATGCAAGTGAATTGGATTTTTCGAGATGCAACAAATTTTTTGCGTGTGACAATGTTAATTATTGCTAAAAACGGCCACTTTTAGCAATAATTACCATAAATAAATAAATTATAAGTAAATAAATTGAGACAACATCACATACATTGTCCTGGTCCCAAACTTAGGTTTTCCCATGTGCTATGGAAACCAGAAACAACGAAGAAACCACAACACACAGACCCAACACAAATATCTTTTTCATCGACAAACATTTTGTTGGTGCGGAAATCGAACCCGCGACCCTTACGTTTCAACCGGCGCTCAAACCATTTGCGCTAAACGGGTCATCAGAGGAATCGCACATCTATACTCTGATTAATAATCATGTAAAGTAAACTGACAGATGCCAATGTGTCATCACCATACATTATCACTCAATTTGACACATGCAAAATGTCAAAATGCATAGAAGCTTGTCATTTTCATCTGGCAGTTTACTTTACATGATTATGAATCAGAGTATAGTAGTGTACGTTGTGTAGTATCCGTCTGCTCGTCTGCCACCTATCACATTAAAAAAATTTAAGATGCCTCGTAAAAGATCTTGTCAACCCTTCGTCTTCGTCGAGCTCATTTTCTGAAACATTTCAGCGGTCTTTGACAACTTTGCGATGCTAAAGCTCTATTTATATTAAGCGTTGAGCAAGTTTAAAAGCCACTTATTATGCCGATGCTTTTTTAACTCAAATGGAACAAGGAACTATTATTTTACTGTCTTAGGGTCTAAAAGGACTTAACAATGCCTTGTTAAACTTTTTAACTTTTCTCAAAGTGAGTCTATGAACAATTTGAGGAATAGCTGGTGAATAGAAGGGGGGTTCTGTGGTGGGTAGTGGAACAAATCGTATTTTTGACGATGGCGTCGATTTGTCGTGACACCGGACGACCTGGAATTTCACTGGTCGACGATATTGCCAAAATCGCAGGGACCACATAGGTAAATTTAAGGTAAATTGAATTTAAATGTATAAATGAATTGAGTAGGTTCTTACTAAATTTTTAGTGCTCAGTCGGAATCTCGTTGGTATTTTCGATGTTATGGCAATTTTTTTTGTGACATGTGGTACATTCCTGATGAAACCACTTTTTGGATTAGCTACCTATATAGATTATAAGACAACGACATATTGTCGTTGTCTTATAATCGTATCAATTAGAATTTAATTGTTTATAATAGTATGACATTGATCGATGGTCAAATGTATGGCTTTATCGGTCCTCGGTTTGTCAGTAGGTATCATATTTATCTAATATCAATTTGTGCCAAAGGGATTCTTATTACGATAGTACGTAAAAATCGCCAGTCTCAACTCACCCCTTTTCCTTAGGTGTCCTTCCCGTCCTAGGTGGGAGACTAACAGTAAGCGATGCTAAAATATATAACAGATATGCGATGCTAAAATACGAGTATTAACAGCCATAGTTTGTAATACTCTCTGAAAAACCTCACTAGTTTTTACCCGACTACGGCAAAGCAAAAGGAGGGTTATGATTTTGACAGGCTATGTATGTATGTATGTATGTATGTATGTATGTATGTTCATCTGTTTCCACGTAACTTCTAAACTACTTATCAGAATTCGACATATGACATATCATTATAAGCGTTTTAATTGTCCGCTGGTTATAGGCTATATAAAGTTTCACAAAATCTAATGTGGCGCCCTCTAGCGGACAAAACATACAGAGTAAAAAAATAAAGTTACGATAAATGTGCCGTGTTTGGTATCATTTGAAAGCGCTTTACTTGTACATTTCGAATAATATATATATTACTAGCATTTGCTCGTGACTTTACCTGTATTCATGGGCTGATTGCATATAATTCACATCTTTTCGTTCATAGCTTTTTTACTACTTATTACGCGCTAGTTTTTAGTTCATTTATTTATTAAATATAATGTTGTTGTTAATATTATGCGCCACAAGTACACTTTCACACCAAAATAGTACAAATAAAAAAAAAAGTAAAAAAACTAAAACCCAACTACGACAAAAACGACGCTGAAAAAGTATAAAACAAGCCTTCGTTGTCAATTTACAATAATGTCATACAATACTATTCTAAAGTATGCAATATTCACTATGTAGAGATAAATTTTCATGTTTGGAAAGGCGTAGTCACACGTTACATATACCTACCTACCTACCAGCACTTTGACAACGTGTGACTGCGGTTTTCCAAACATGAAAATTTATCTCTACATAGTGAATATTGCATACTTTAGAATAGTATTGTATGACATTATTGTAAATTGACAACGAAGGCTTGTTTTATACTTTTTCAGCGTCGTTTTTGTCGTAGTTGGGTTTTAGTTTTTTTACTTTTTAATTTTTTTTTTAAATAAAGACATCTAAATGTGGTCTAGTATATTAGTGACTTTTTGTGTACAAACATTCGATCATAATCAATGCCCTATCATCGATCAATGCCCCGATCGACGATCAATCTGCACAGGTTGCATGTGCAATGTCAGCGTCCAATGCCCCCACAACAATCGCCGACTGGCCCTCTAAAGAGAAGAGGGAGACGCGTATGTGGTCTGCTTGCTCTTAGTCTGGTAGTGTTACACAGACCGGCATAAAGCAGCGTCTACGCTGTGTTTCATCAAGTGAGGGTACCGGAGGCCCAATTTGGGGAAAAGGGAAAAAGTTCAGCAGCGCACTTGTTACCCTACCGGTGTTGCAGGTGTCTATGGACGGTGGCCATTAGGAGATCTGTCTGCTCGTCTGCTACCGATCACATAATAAAAGATAGAGTGTCCTAAACATTGTTTTGCTATACATTGCTTATTTCTGTAATGTCTAGCTCTTCAGTCGTGATTTTCGTACAATAAAGATATACTTATCTATTTATCGCTTTTCGTCGCTCACGTAAGACAACGGGATCAGAAGGGTTTTTGTAACTAAAAAAAACCTAGGTGACAGTGTGATAAATCGTCCGCAAAACCTAGGACCTCGATCACACGTCTCAGTCTAGATGTAGATAGACAGTCATGCTGACGATCGGACATGCGATGAACGTTCATTCGTCTGGTTTATGTCCGAACGATTTGCTCTTTGGCAAAGTTTTCCACATTTTATTGCTTGACGCCTTGAGCAATGATAGCTGAGTCGCAGATTACACACTGTTAAATTTTAGTCATCATCATCAGCAAACCATACTCGTCCATTGCTGGACACAGTTCTCCCGTAATGCACGCTACCGCTCCCGATGTTCGGCCACTCCCACCTAGCCCACTCCAGCCAGCCTTCGAATGTCATCATCTCATCTTGTAGCAGGGCGTCCAACACTACGCTTACCGAGACCCGGTCTCCACTCAAGTACTTTACGGCTCCAATGGTTGTCAGTAAAAATTAAAAATAAATAAAATTTCAAATTGTATTTCAAAGAGCGTACCTTTTGGCTGAAATGATGATGATGAGTGCGACAGTTATGTTCTGTTTTTCCTTACCTGCATAAAATAATCGTTTTCCAACTGTCAAACCTACTAACACATCTAAACTACATTTATAAAGTATGCGAATGTGAGTTCCGTAGTTAAGGCTCGTGTAGCCACACATGGCGCGGCCATTAGGGGTCGTTTACACGGCCGTAAGGCGAGTCTCGTCTTAAATTGCCACATGCGGAAGAGTTTTGTCAGGAGTCGCGAATGCGGATGTGATAAATGGATAAGGAATGTTTGCTACAGTTTTTAAAGCGGTACTAATTCATACCGTTCAGTGTTGAATGAATGAATGAATGAATGAATATACTTTTTATTGCACACAAAATAGAGGTATAAAACTTAAATACTAGTTAATACAGGAGTTATGTACAGTGGTCAGCACATCAAGTTACTACAATCTGTCAAATTTCCTCAGTTGATATTGAACCAAACACGTTTGACATAAAAGTGAGGTTCGATTGAAGAAATTTGACAGATTGTAGTAACTTGATGTGCTGGCCACCGTACAACAAAGACGGCCTTTGTTGACAGTGGAAGAGTCACGGTTTGCAATGAATTTATAGGCTACTAGTGGCCCGCCGCCACTTCGCTTCGGGACCGTCATTCAGAAATGAGCCAATAGATGGCGCTGTGTCCAATTACATTGCGCAAGCGTTTTGTGTTTTCGGTTTACCTATAAGCCTTTTCGTTGTCTATAGAAGTTATCTCTTCATAAATAGTATAGATTTATGAGAGTGATGCCACGGCCTCACAGAAAATCATCGTGAAGTGCTTTTTCAAAGTTCGGCAGCGCAGTCGTTGCCAGTTTTTAATTGAGAAAATGCCTGATAGCGCTATTTTGCAAATGGAGACTTCATAGGTTACGACACTTTTCACGCTAAAAAGCATGTTTTGCCGTTGGTCCTGCGCCCGAACTCTTTACGGTCGGGTCACACTGGTGTCCCATCGAATTAAGAGCGTAAGGGAGAGTGCACCTGTGTTTGCGCTCACACTTGGGCACTATAATTTACCGACTTCAAAAAGGAGGAGGTTCTCAATTCAACCCGTATGTTTTTATTGTATGTATGTTATTTATTATTAATGGATTTTTATGATTCTTTTTTTTTGTTTGGTAGGCCATCATTCAGCGGTGGTCCCATATAAATTTTATCAAAATTGGTTCGGTGGTTTTTGAAAGAAATAACAAAAATATATTGTGGCTATAGTCTTAAAATCAGTTTTTTTTTTTTTCAAAAATTATATAATAATCCTGCATAAGTGGCTTATCGTTAACATTGGCCGCCGTAGTCGGATATCCGTCGGATTTATTTCTTATGATCGAAGTTAGTCGTAGTCAAAAATATCGCCACATCACCTCGCCACATTTCATTACTTTCTGAAACCAAGATACGTTTACCACCTCCAATTAGTTTTTATCTCGTGTACGTAATTTATTTAATTACGGGCAGTTCCTCCACAAACAAGGCGGCCATTTGCACCTCCCGGGCATAGTGACGTGGCGCAGAGCGAAACAAAGGAAATGTTACGGGGTAACACAACCATGGTCCTGATATCCAGCCGGGCTAACATGCGTGCCACGATATAATTTTGTCGACACTCGTATTGTCCCCATTTGTGGAGAAGCGATATTGAGATGGGCTACAGACACAGACTTTGTAGGGAGTGAAGAAACGCACCGGGGAAAGAGCCCTTAGCAAGTACCTGGTGAGCGTCTCCCAAGATTCGGTCCGTGGGCCGAGACGGTAGGAAGGACCGTGAGCTGGTGGAGGGACCTGTGACACTCGTATTGTGTCGGCGCAAGTTGCTTCTCCCTCACCTGATTGAGCGATGAGCGGGATAGAAGGATGCGCTCTCGCGAACGAGAGTCGACAAAATTTTGTCGCGGTGCGCATGTTAGGCCTTCTGGTCGTGCAGCGTCACGATGGGTCGGTGATATCACCAAAATAGGAGGTCCTACTTGGATCCGAGCAGCTCAGGACCGTGAACTTTGGCGAAAAAGAAAGGAGGCCTACACTCAACAGTGGGTACTGCCGAGCTGATGATGATGATGATGAATACAGCCATGAACACATCAACAAAGTGTATAGAAATTCCATCAATTTCTGTACACACAGTTAGTGAAAGATGGCAGTTACACATACCAGAAACCACGACCTTGCAGAAACAGGCTTAAAACAGCATCTGTGCTGTGTTTCGTCGAGTGAGTGAAGGCACCGGAGGCCCGATCAGGGGGAAAGGGAGTTAAAGGTTGGCAGCACACTTGTGACGCTAATGGTGTTGCAGGTGCCTATGGGCGGAGGCCTTCAGGGTGGGAGTGACAGACTCAATGGACACTTTGTTCTTTTGTGCCTGTCAACCTCATATTTAGAGATATTGCGGCCGCTTGCCATCAGCCGGAGTGAGGTCATCTTGATTGTCCTCACTATAAAAAAAAAATGCTTACCATCAGGTGATCCGTCTGCTTGGATGCCTACCACAAAAAAACAGGGTACGATTAGACCATAATCCAGGATATCTGAAGGACGACGAGGACGAGGACTACAGTCCGACCTTCCCCACCCTTTAACAGGTAAACGTAAAATGTAATGTGTTGCACAATAAAACGCATCTATTTCACAGCGTCAGTTCCCGGAATACACCCCTATCTAAAGCGAGGGGGTAACATCAACAATGGGCGGGGAGCAAAGAGAGGAAACACGGCACTATTGCGTACATGAGGCCCAAATGACCAGCCCCGGTTTGTTTGGGACGTTAATGATTAAGTAAATGACAGAGAAAAAAGCTAAATTATTATGGCATAAGATTATAATCCTCTTTTGCTTACCGATGTTTGTATCTCATAATCATCATTGGGCTGATGACCTCAACAGCTTTGCCCGAGATTGAAAACAAATTACAATGGATAGTGATCGGTGGAGGGATTTCGGGAAAGCCTATGCCCTGCAGTGGGACAGTAGGTATAGGCTGAATAAAAAAACCATCATTATCTAGACATAAAAGTGTGTATTTCTAAACATTTACATCCCTTTGACCACGTGTTCTATGTGTGAATACGCGGTTAAAGGAATGTAAATGTTCACAGATACATCCTGTGATATGTGTAGTGTAGATGTGTGTGTATCAGAGTGTAGATAAGTAAATGTTCACAGTTATATACCCATAGATATCTACCATAGTTCTTGTCGCTAGTTAGTGATGCGAGTCTTCATCAGCACTGAGAATAATCAGCGATCAACTAGTTCATCTCATCATCACCGTCATCTCAGCCATGGGACGTCCACCTGGCCATAGACCTCCCTTATCTGACCGATTGGAGGCGGTCTGCATCCGACATCGAGACTCTTTTGGCTCCAATGGCCATCTGTTCTTCTTGCTATGTGCCCCGCCCACTGCCATTCAACTCAACTTAAAACTCAACAATCAAAATTTTAAATATCCGAAAGTTAGTCCTTTTCTCGCCAGCTGTGGGACAGCTACCTAATGTTGTGTGTTTTTTCTTATTTGTCAACACAGACTCAAGAAAACAATTCACGTCAGACATAGTCCACTAGTCTGAGATAAATACGAGCGTAGTGTATTAGATGAGTGAGTAATATTTACAGAGTTCTCCAGAGACATTTCATAAGTACTATATAGGACGATTCACAGACGCGACGACTTTGCAGCGGAAATTAGACGTTTGACTACGAGTCGGTGCGACATACGGGGGAGAAGGGCGGACAGCTAAGGAACGAGGAAAGCTTCGTAATATGTGGGTCAACTCCAGAGCCGCGTCGACCATGTGTGCGGATGTGGCGCACACAGGCGCCAAAGCAATAGGGACGCCACGTGTCGAAGCAAACATGAAAATTCATAAAGCAAATATTCCTATATCGTATTTCATGTCAACTCCAGGGCCGCGCTGCTCTTATGTGCGAATTGTGCGTGTGAATCGTTTCTAGGACACCATTCAGTCATAGCCTTGCTCCACCTGCCATCAACGTGCCTAGCTGACTGTCCTGCCCAATTCCACTTGAGTTTCATCACTATTAATCCGACGACCTGGAAGGCAATCGCGCTAACTAAAAAAGTTTATGTTCGTATCTGTTTCGTTTCCAATTCAGTTTTGGTTATAATCTAACCTCGGAACAATTTGGTATCGCGCTAAAGTTTAAACGTTTACCAAAATCGGACTACAACTGGACCGTAACCATTAGTGACGTTAACCTGCTATTTTTAATACTAGCTAGTATTTTAGTACAATCAATGGTCGATTTATAAGTTTTACTACATCACTAGTTTTATCTGACACTGACAGTTCCATTATTGTCGGTGGTATTTGTCAAAGTACCTATTTGTTTATAATGTTTATCAAAACAAATATAGTCTAAGATCCGTAGAACATCGACCTTCACCGGGCTGATAATCGAATGAAATATCCTTTATGACAAATTTTATATACTAGAAAATATATTAAAAATAGGTTTGCTAAAAAAATCCTGGACAGACTATTTTTAATTAATTTTTTAAAAATAATATTTAACTAAATTTAATATTTAATAAAATTTTCATTCTTACTTAAAGTATAAAACGTATAGAATGTGCCGCCAATTTTTTTATTATCATTTCAAGTGAAGGTAAACTGCCATCGACATACCTGTTTATACCTGACAACCGAGTTCTCTGTCCAGGTAAATAATAGACAACCCAATGGCGGCACATTCTATACGTTTTATACTTTAAGTAAGAATAAAAATTTTCTTATTATCTTAATGTTGCAAAATTTAGTTACATATTTTATTTTTAAAAAATTAATTAAAAATAGTCTGTCCAGGATTTTTTTAGCAAACCTATTTTTAATATATTTTCTAGTATATAAAATTTGTCATAAAGGATATTTCATTCGATTATCAGCCCGGTGAAGGTCGATGTTCTACGGATCTTCTACTAATAGGTATTACAAAAAAATTATCCTTATAAAAGTTTCGGCGGAAAAATTTTTATACATTATATGATAACGTCGTTGTAGGTAAGTACCGTTGTTTATGTAAAAATACGTACCCACCTAAGTAGGTTAATTCTTCTTCTTTTTCATTGTTGTTTGTAATAATATTTTAGGAAATGGAAGAGCAACGGCGGAGATGCACGGCAGTGCGGCAGTTGGAACTTCTTTTGGAATTGCTCGAAAGTAGAAGAGACCTCGCTCTTGGCGAGTGAGGTCGAAAGAGTTCCGCAGACTTGCTGCACAAATGTGGAACGAGTGGTGCGGAAATCCTAAATACAGAAGGCCCTGCAAGAATGGGAAAAGAATGGGCGAAGGTTTGTACTTCTGGACGCTGTGACAAATAGATAAATACGCACTCACTATTTTAGTACCTTTTTAAAATTTCAACATTTTATGGAGTGACCAAAAATTTTATTTATTTATTTATAATCTATGAAAGACTTACAGCTAATTACAGTGTTAAAAAAAAACAGTATATCTTTCGGAAAGCCAATTACAAGTCCTCACGTTTAGAGTTTGAATAGTAAATACATACTGTAGTACACATTAAGTACAATACTTATGCCCAGTAAATAGATCAAACTGTTGCTAGTTAATATAAAATCCATAAAATACTATTGCTAAGTGATATCAATTTTTAAAGAACTCTGATGCCAAGCACTTTTTTGCCGAATTAACTTTAGTTTCAAAAATATCCAAGTCGAACTGTTTACATACTTTATTAAAATACCGACTCGCTCGCACAATGTATGATTTTTTTCTGTAATTAGTAGAATGTATGAATTTTTTTCTGTAATATTCTATTAATTTCTATTTTGTTTCAGTATGAGCAACGGCATGATGCTGCACAATGAGGGAGAAATACAAAAATACATCGTAAATAAATAATAAATTTTGTAAAAAGATGTTTTAATTAATAATTCTGTCCCTATTTGCCCACAAACGGTAGACGAGTGCCTGCCGGCGCGATCGCCCTAGCTGCAACTCGCTATGGGCGCTCCGGCCCCTGTCTGTCCTAGGCACTCCGCTGTCCACACCCTTAGTCAAGCTGCGCCCTCGAGCCGCTTCCTCAGCAGTCAGCGGAGTGTAAAGATGTTAGCGCTGTGTACTATGTTATGCAGTACACAGCAAGCGTTCGTTATCTTTGCTGCAACTACTGGTGAGTAGTGCAGCTTCCGGTCAATTAATAGGCACCTGTGAAAATGAATGAAAGTTTTTGAAAGTTTAGTATGTATTGATATTGCATGTATTTAATATTTCATTTAAAAAGAGAATCACTACATGTATATACCTAAAGCGTGCTTTCAAAACTCCTATACAACGCTCAACTGTACCTACTCCTTGCAGACAGGTGAGTTCTGGTAGTACTCTTCAGGGGTGTCGGGCTCTGGCTCTGAGATAGGTATCATCATAGTCGTCCTCAAAGGATACCCTGAATCTCCTATATTATTACAATGTGAGGGGTCAGTTTACTCAATTACACCCCTGGTTAGATCTTTCGACAGTCTATAGCGTTTTACAAATTGTCGATCAGTCATGTTAAAGGCAAAACTTTGCAATCTTTCTCACACATTCTTCCTCCTGGTTTGAGCCCGAGCCATCGCCACATCGAACTCGTGAGCCTTCTCCAACAAAAAAATGTAGGCGTGATTCATTTTTCTTTGGAAAAAGTTGAAAATTAAACCCAAACATCACAAAAGTTCTTGAAAAAGTAGCGTCACTTCAACTTTCTTGTTTGACAGCGGTTACGTTTCAATTGCAATTCAGTTGCGACTCTAAACGCAGCTAAAACGTTAGCGCGATACGAAATGTGGAAATAGCTGTAGTTCAACTTAAGTTTAGTTTCGTTTCATACGATTTTTATTAGCGCGATTGCCCTCCTGTAGGCCTAACATGCGCACCGCGACAAAATTTTGTCGACTCTCGTTCGCGAGAGCGCATCCTTCTATCCCGCTCATCGCTCAGTCAGGTGAGCGAGAAGCAACTTGCGCCGACACATTACGAGTGTCGACAAAATTATCTCGTGGCGCGCATGTTAGCCCGGCTGGACTTTAGTCCTGCGTCGGATTTCATAGTTCCAGACTCGAACTTGGAGTCTGATGCTGAGCATGCTCCTCTTCATTTTTATTTAAAAGATTTGCTTAGTTAAATTATTGCTTAATTTAACGTAAACTACAAGCTTTCTGGCCTAAGCGTCACTGTGTCCAATGACGTTACAAGAAAAATTACATGTGAAACAGCTAGAAATTATTTGTTTCATCAAATACCGAATGTTTTTGTGCGGAAACTGGAGCAAACAAACTCCAGCGAAATACCAGCTTGACGGTATGAGTAGGGATGTGGAAAAATATCGAAGGAAATGTTCGGAAGAGAACATCAAATAGTTAGGAAAACGGAGTGACAAAGTAAAGATATTCATATCTTATTATTAATTAATAGATAGATATTCTTTATTGTACAAAAATAGAATACACGAGTGAAACAACAGCGATAAACAGTACAATAAGGCGGTTATCACTTGTAGCGATTTCTTCCAGAAAATCTTTAGGTAGAGAAAAGATAACAGCGTGTTGGCAAGTTGAAATTCCGACCGCCCAGCGTTCAACATCTTTTTCTATCGCAAACAACTGTCGTGCATGCGTCGCCGCTCGCCCTTGATTTCCTACTGATTTAGCCCTTCCGGAGGGGCCGCCACATGTACTTGCAAGTTCGATACCTACACGCGGAGCGGGACAGGCCTAACTGAACGCAAAAAAGGCCTACAGATGCCGAGCTCCTTTACTACGTCGATACAGTATTATAAAAATGTTCACGAAATGTTCACGAAATGAACACAACTCGTTTCCTATCTACATTTGTTACGATGTTCTGTATCTAGATGGCGTGCTTATGCAAATATCGTTATTAATCCTGTTTATCTCCTTTCGTTATCTTATGGCTCTTCATGATCATCGTTATTTCTCCCATAGTGTTGCCAACTTAGTGGAATTTCCACCAAATTTGGTGGTTTAGACATGGCTTGGATTAGATTATTTAAGTTAGTAGTCAGCTTCGACGCTTACGTCCTAAAGAGTTTGGTAATGATGGTTATAAATAAATAAATGCGCCAGACAATCACACCAATAAACCTGGTCTCAAACTAGGGCAACCCCTGTACTATGAGTACCAGGTGATGATAATTAACTGGGGGCGTTGACCCAGGACACCCATACCCTGGGGACTACGGTGCGGCGACCTCCTCGTGTGGCCTCCCCGGTAGTATTTTCTTTCTGTTTGGAACTGCTACCGGAGGGCTTATCGCCATATTGCTACCCGACGGCTGACAGCTGCACTTTGAGGCCCAGCTCTGTCTGGGCCGGGGCCCTGTCCGGCGCCCTGTGAGGATCTCCTGCACTTTGGGCGCACCTTGACGTGGGCCCCACCGAGTGGGGCGCCTTCGGGCGCCACCCCCCACATCTTTTGTGGGGGTCTTTAGTTGCTGGTCTGCGCTGCGTCCCACAGCCAGTGGGATGCGGCAAAGGCCGGCTAACCCCACCTCTCCGCCCAGCGACCGACTGCGCAATCCAGCGTAGCCGGCCGTGGGGCTGTCTGGTGGGGCAGTTTTTTGGAAGCCTGCAGGCACTCTCCTCCACCTTGCCCTGCAGCCAGCAGGGTGTGGGTTTGTGGAGAGTTCTGCAGGAGCCCATGCCCGCGACGCCCGTATCGCAATCCAGCGATGCGGGCGCCGCCCGGTTGGGGCTTTGTCGGAGGGCAGTAGGAGCTGCTCTGGGGGTTTTAAGCCCCGGGAGTCGGAAAGAGGCCGTACTGGCGTGCCTTGCTGTCCATGGGTGGGTCTGCGGTGATGAGGTTCGTCCTATTTCCCGCTTTCCCACCCCGAGCCTGGATTTGCCGGGAAAAGTCGCAGAGTGTTTAGTGGGTATGCCCTTGAACGGCCTCTGATTAGCAGAGGCCCAATCCAGGGGAGAGCCCCACACTACCTGGTCGTCTCCCAGCGGCCGGGTGTGCATAAGGCGGCATTCACTCTGCGTGAACAAAAAAAAAAAAAAAAGGACACCCATACCCAAGACAACTTAGAAAATGTAGTTTAACATAAAACATGGGAAATCTCTTAGTTCCTCCAAAATCCGTTGGCAAAACTTCCTTGGCACATTATAATGTTCACAAATACCAACCGTAGACTGCCAGCCGTGCCGCGTGTAAACAGACTATCACGGGTTACAAACTATTCCTTTCTGTCACGTTGTGCTTAGGTTATTAGTGGATTTCTGGTCGTTTGAGAAGCTATTTCGTTTTTAGCGGTTTCTGGTAGTTTTCCCTTCTAAGTCGGTATCACTCTTGACAGAGTGGTCGTGGTCATCACTTCAGGCCTTGCTGGCAAGCTTTACAACACGCTGCCACTCTTCTCTGATTCCACCTTCCTCGTGCATTCATTAAGTGATGATGAGTCACTTGCTGCTTTTATCGGGTTATGGGACAACTCGCCCAAGAATTCCAAGATTTTTTGGCCGGTCACTGTTCGAACCTAACCTAACCAATATTTTTGCGACGATGATAGGTACTGACTAAACTCTACTAAACAAAAAAATATTGGTTAGGTTAGGACATTGACCGACCAAAAAATCTTGAAATTCTCGGGCGTTTTTTTTCGGGCGGGTTGTGCCATAACCTTTTTTATCTCCACCTCATAGGCGAGGCGTTTTGGCTTGGTGGTGTATGCTGCTGCGTTTGGGGAGTTAATAAAAATTTAACTGGCAACACTGCCCCTGGATATTAAATATTCGCTGAGTTCAGTCTGGGGGAAAGGCTAGACGTAATTGTGCGGTTTTATAAATACATTTATTCATGGCAACGGGTGTATTTGTAAATAGTTAACCGTTTCATCTGTTTGGTAGATCAACGTCTGTTTAACCTTTCGGATGTTCGCCAAATTTATTTACCATTATTACAAAATACAATACGTAAATGTTCGGGATGGCTGGCATAAACAGTTTTGAATGGTAGTGGCAAAAGTCGCGCTTTAGAGCGACGGCTGCGATTGGGGTCCCGGGTTCGATTCCTGTAAAATTTGCATCATTATCATTGAAATTCTCAGTGTTGGCCCGAAGTCTGGAAGTTGGCATTCTTGTACCCCCGTGCCTCGAATAGCACATTAAACAGTTGGTCCTGCAAATGATCTTCTCTTCTGTCATGTCACACTGGTGTCCCATCGAGGTTAAAGTAATAGAGAGTGCACCTGTGTTTGTGCAGACACTTGATCACTATAATACATCCTGCGTACGCGGCGATCGGCCGCCATAGCCATAGAGCGGTTGGAAGGCATTACTATTGACGACCCGTTTAGCGCAATGGTTTGAGCGCTGGTTGAGACGTAAGGGTCGCGGGTTCGATTTCCGCACACACAAATGTTTGTTGATGAAACAGATATTTGCGTTGGGTCTGGGTGTTTGTAGTACCTTCGTAGTTTATGGTTTGGCACAAGGGAAAACCTTAGTTTGGGGCCAGGACAATGTATGTGATGTTGTCTCAATTTATTTATTTATTACTAGTGGCCCGCCCTCACTTCGCTTCGGGAACGTAATTCAGAAATGAACCAATAGATGACCCTGTGTCCAATTACATCGCGCAAGCGTTTCGTGTTTTCGGTTTACCTATAAGCCTTGTCGTTGTCTATAGAAGTTATCTCTTTATAAATAGTATATATGGAAAAAATAAGACACAGTTCTAGCAACAATTTCACATCAATAGCTTTAATGAATCGAATCCACATTCCAGGTAGCCCTCAGCGGCTCACCCAACAATCAATACAAGTAGGAACTCAACAATGTAATTAGAAGTCCTGATCGAATCATCTGGGATTCCTTCAATGGACCTTTGGGAAAGCCTAAATAGGGTACTGAGGCTTTTCCTCTCATATAGGTAAAATAAGATAATTTATAGGAATGCCCTGTTGGTCTAATAGTTAACCGTGATTTTAGGTTCTCGGTTCAATACTTATAATAACAGATAATGCTAAGATTATTAAGCTGTGTAATTATATAAAAGGAAAAAGTATGTTTTGAATTTTTCGAACATAGCTCGAGTTTAGGGACACCAATCCGCATTAGGTAATCATAGCAGTGATGAATTGATGTCTATGTTTGAGGCATTTGCCCTGCAGTGAGACAGTATGTAGGTAGACTGATATTTTATTTATAGAGATGGTGGTTAAATTAGACACAGAAAAGGAAAACTCGGGGAGAACTGCCGATGTTTGTATTACAAAATAGCTGTATTAATATTGGTATTAATGTCGGATGTGTACAAATTTAATTTCAAAACTACCAATTTTTTTTAGATATTAGCAAACTACCTTTTTCTCGCTAATCAAAGTTATTACTAAACTTAGTTATTAACGCGAAAATCTAAAGGGTTATTCTTTGAGTTCTAACTTTCGTGGCAGTCCTCACAACCAATATTCCTCCGAAATTGACAGCAGAATTTAAAAAAAAATAGTTAATAGATGTAATTTTAAAATTTGAGGTCCGTTTCGGTGAAGTATCAGTTTGAGAATTGCCACAAAAGTTAGGTCTTAAAGAATGACTCAGAACTACAGAGATGGGTGCTCGTTGGCCTCCCTGTTAAAAAAAAAACACTTAATTTTCTAAATACTTCCTTTTAACGTCGGAAGGCGGCAGACACAATAGAAAATCAATTGTTTTTTCCTTTTAAAACGCTTTTTAGTCTTACAACGTTAAAGGTTAAAGGGTGTACAATATTTTTGAGGAAGTTACAGGGGTCTAAATAGGGTGGCTGGAACGAACGGTTCAACATATCGGCCCGTCAGTTTACCCAGCGTCGTGTTGGCGGCCGGTTGCCTCCGCGCTCTCGGTGTAAGCCCCCGTTTCTTTCGGTGCAACTTGTAATAAGTATATAATAGGGTGGGTCACTCTAGTATGGAGAAAAAAAAAAGTGGATGGATCGAATTCTAATAGGACTATTATGTTGCAGTGTACTATAAAAAGTAGTTTTAGCTATAAAACGGATAATTAAACATATATCTTCAGCCCGCGCATCTGCTTCAAAACTATACGTTTTTGGAAAAAAACACGTATTACTATAAGGCATAGTTCTTTATTAGAAATTACTATAAATACTATTGAAACATAACAAATATTTTACGAAAGACATATATTAATGTGTAAAACAAAAAACTTAAAAAAATATCATAAAAGGTAATAAAAAAAATGTTACTTTATACGAAAAACCGCGCCTAGTATCGAATTTTGGCATAACTTTCCTCGAAGCAAGTTTTGCATGAATCATGCCATCCTTTGCTTTTCTATCACAAGCTGCCATTGCAGCTTCTGTTACTATCTTTACACTGCGTTCGATGGCTTGTGTATGGCAAGGCAACCTAATTAACAGCATACTTTCGTCACCATTTTTCTCTATTATCTGTAGAAATTCTTTATTCGTTTGGTTTCTTACAATACGTGGATCAAAGTTGGTTTCTTGCCAGTTTATTAGCTCAATGTAAGATTTGGCTTCAAAATTAAGTTTAGGCATTTAATAAGTGCGTGGTTTTCGGTTGGAGGTGAATTACGTGCTTTTAGAATTCTTCTAGCTGCAAATTCTCGTGTATGGTGTTTTTTCATCTGTTAACATCGATAATAGTAAATTTTCTTGGTGAGAAAAATATGCGTTTCGTTGAATAACAGGGTATATGACTGCTCTTAATGCACTTGACAAGAATCGCGAACTTTCAATCAATCTCCACAGGTGTCTTGATCCGTCTTTCCATGAGGAATGTGTCTTAATTTGGAACCACACGGGGGCATATAATTTAACAATGTATTGAGTCAAAATAACTAAATTGCTTGATAGTGTTGGCGTAGAAATATAAAGATGCAAGATCCGGTTTGCCTTAGTAAACTTCGTGTAAAACTGCAGAAGCAATCGCTGTCGGATACTCCATAACGGTCACATATATTTTGCGACAGCACCGATAAACTTTTCACAACCTTTTTAATGATTTGATGATATTTTTGCATTTGGAGTGATAAGTTTTTAGTATCTAAATGATTCTTATATGCGAGACCACAAGTATTGATGCCTTTTTCCACACTCCATTAACTTTTTGGGTTACAATTTCGGAAAATGAGGGCTCTTTGTTACTACCATTTTTAATTTTCACCTGAAACATTTCAATACATCCTGGTATGTTGGTAACATGGTAATATGGTATTATATCCTCAATAGTTCCAAATATGGGGCACTTGTATGACTGTCTGTTATTTGACATGATGAGAAAAAATAATTTCCAATGCCTAAAACACAAATTACACATAAGTAGTACACTTCATAAGATTTTACCAGAAACTAGCCTCATGGATACACGAATTATCTGAATGTTCTTACCTCAAAAGCCTTCTTTTAATAAACAACACAGCTTATTTAACAAAAGTAAAGTGTATTTGACTGGATACTCTTTAAAATATGAGACTATACCTAACGTCAAACATGTAAGTCAAGTTGTAAAAGTGGGTACTTGAACGTTTTTTCTTCAAAACTTCAAATGCGTTGCGCGGGCTGTTCCACTTAAAATAATTCAAAAAGATTTTAAGGGGTTTATAACGATACCTTACTTCAACATAATATCGCTATTAGAAATCGATCACATAAAAAAAATTTTTTTGACCCATCCTAGTATATAACTAAGTTTAGAAGCAGTGTTTTGTGGTGAAAATATAACTGTTGGTTGGTTTTGGCGATTTTTGATTGGTAAGTCGAGTTTGAAAAGTTTGTTTTATGAAGTTTTTGGCGGCGTTTTTTATTGTTTGTTATGCGAATTTTATAAATCTCTTTTTGTACACTTAGGTAATTTTAACATGTGATTGGTTGCGGGTATTAATGAAAAATTTTGAAAACCTAAAAGTTAAAAAAATAAGTGCAGGAAAAGTTTGATGTTTTTTTTTATTTGACCTTATGATGTCGAGAAGAAATTTTAAGCCCAGTAAAACATAAACCTATTATTTAATGGACCAAATATTTATTTGTCAGAAAAGCGAGACGTGATTTTCAATTTTAAAATTCAAATTAACTAAAATAAAAACCTCTTAATTATTAGAAATAATGTAATCAAATAATAATTATTATTTGTTATGCTTTTTGCAACTATAATTAAATTGTTCGTACCTATATTTTTTGGGCTTGTGAACTAATAATTTGAAATATTAAAGTAAATTACTACCTCATTATTTGGTTCCCTTTTAATTTGCTAATTTGAAAAAAAATACAGACAAAATTTTTGCAAATTTTTAATAGCTAAATTAAAATAGAATTGAGAACACTCCTTTTTTATTGAAGTCGTTTCGGTTCACAAAGTTATAAAATCATCGCTTAACTTTTTTTGAAATATATGAGCTATGCCCAAAATAAAAAAGTCCTTTTTAAGTACCTACTCACTACTCTAGCAGGGAAACTAGTCGCTAGTATTTTTAATATTTTATTTATTGAAGGTAACAAACAGTACGCCAAAATGTACACATAAATAATTCTAATCATACTTAAATTTAAATAAAGTAAGTAGGTAATCATGATCAATCTACTTATTAGTATGTACAGTGTTAAATGTAGGTACATAGTAAAATTTAGATACGCTCAGAAGAAAAAAAATACCTAGAATGAAAGTGCTATATTTTAAGAAGTGTATACTTAAAAATATTTCATGATAAAGTTCAGTCAATATCGTGTCTGAGTTTTACATTTTTCATACGCAAACATTTTGCGTAAGTATGAATTTCACCTAAATGTAGGAATGAGGTCAGTCCGAAACCATTTTTGCTATAAAACCAAAAAAGTATGTTACAAAAAAGCCTATAAAGATTTTCATGAACGGGCCCGTAACCTGATATAAGGTGGGCGTTTGATAACAATTAAGTAATTTTTTTAGATAAAATATTTAGGTAACAAAATATTTTTACCGATATATATTTTCTAATGAAGTACAAAAATGAGTTTTTTGTTACATTAAATGGGTTTGCCCTCAAACCTCGTCTCACCTGATACTCTCCCAGAAGAAGCCTATTCACTCTCGACTCAAAATACACCCAAATTGTAGCTCTCTGGGAATACAGAAGTCGCCAAGTTGTTCCATTCCTTAGCTGATGATATGTAATACAAAATATAACATCCAAAAACTCAACAAACACAAGGTTAGGAATCTAACCGGCGACTATAATCGTGTGAGACAGGGTCACCACCAAATGAGCCATTGGGCCGTCAACACTTCCAATAAAGGTTCTTTGCAACGGACGGATAAACAGAGCTGCAGGCAAAAACGGGACAGTACCCGTTTTGCATGAATATTTCAGCACCTCTGAATGGTACAGTACGGCCTGTTCTGTGCCGGGCAATGAATTTTTAAAACGGCATCGACGGTGGCCAAGATTCTTGGCCGAAACCCGCCATCAGATATAGATGATTCCTACATAAATGTTTGGTTGATTGAGTCTCTTTTATCTTAGTGTCCAGACAACCTTTGGGTAGAGGAATAATGCAGTGAATTAACAAGGGGTAAGGCAGTGCAGATCTTTTGTGTAGGTAATAAGATAAATACATCATAATAAATACATAAATGTATACTAGTATAGTAGAGATCGCTATTAGCAATAAGGCCGCCGATATTGTATTTAGAAATTACTATTAGCATTAAGTTCTATTATGTGTTGTGCAATAAAGAGTATCTATCTATCTATCTTAGTGTCATAAACCCGGATGCGTCCGAAGGCATTGCTTTGGAACCCAAGGAGAACCTTATTGTCAGAAAACACACTGTACTCATATGTTTTTAAACTTTCGCCTTGCATTATCGTCGTAAGGCCCATACAGCAGTTAAGTAGGGTGAGTCAGAGTATGATAAAAGTAAGGGTAAACAAAAACAATAAAAAGATAGACAAATGCTGTTCTGGGATATTTTTTAGATAATTTTATGTAGATTATTTCCGTCATACATGATTTTATATGTAGTTTTAACCATTAAAGGTACACACGCGACTCAAGCCTAAAAAATGGAGTAACTTCTCCCGCTTTTACCAACATTTCCCTTTACTGCTCTGCTGTAGAAGGACAGCACTGATTGTAGTGTGATGAAAAATACTGGGCCTGGGCATACTATGGCAATACTATGATACTCC
This sequence comes from Cnaphalocrocis medinalis, assembly GCA_014851415.1. Classification (NCBI taxonomy): domain Eukaryota; kingdom Metazoa; phylum Arthropoda; class Insecta; order Lepidoptera; family Crambidae; genus Cnaphalocrocis; species Cnaphalocrocis medinalis. The sequence goes on along the minus strand of CM026298.1, from coordinate 7,990,650 downwards.
TGGGAGTATGAAGAATATAATTGTAAGTACCAAGTTTGGTTGAATTCTTTCGAGTAGTTTTTGTTTCTAAACGAACATACAGATAGACAATTTTACTGATTGCATTTTTGGCATCAGTATCGATCACTAATCACACCCTGATAGTTATTTTGATATATTATTTAATGTACAGAATTGAGCTCTCTTCACATTTATCATAAGTAGGTAAAGATATTTATAAAGAGATAACTTCAATAGATAACGACAAAGCTTATAGGTAAACCGAAAACACGAAACGCTTGCGTGATGTAATTGGACACAGCGCCATCTATTGGTTCATTTCTGAATTACGGTCCCGAGGCGAAGTGAGGGCGGGCCACTAGTAATTAGGTATAGATAGTTTTAGCGCATTCAAGCTGTATCTAGTAAGCCCTAGGGTTTACTTAACGATCAAAGCGATGATCCAAAATAACTTTAACAACACTGATCTATTCAATCTGTTCTTGGCATTAACAGTAAATCAATAGGCAACTTCAGACGGATCCGATCACAACAATGATGGCCGATGAAGTTGGCTCATAAGAAGCTCGAGCTCGCTCCTGAGCCATTAATCAGTCGCAGGCGGCGATGACGGCGAGGAATGACGGTCATAAACTTCGGAGATGGAGGTGACGGTGTATAGTGTTATTATTTTAATGTCGTAGGACCCAAAAGCCTTATAAAAGGCATGAAACAATTGATTTTCCATTGTGTCTGCTGTCTGGGTCCTACGATGTGAAAATTCAGTTTGTAATAGTTTTCGTAAAATTATTATTACAAAAACAAATATAATTTTTTGATATTTGAAATAAAATTATATAAAATAGTTTATTGAACATAACAAAAAAGAGACGGATTGTGTGAAAAATGTCATGACTGAAAAGGGGATGGATGATAATGACGAATTATAAAACCTTCCCTAGAATACGGGCTGGGTAATCTTGGTTTATAAATCACGGGTAACATTGTCGAACAGGTACAATATTTAGTACCTAGGTACACTGATTGAAGAATTATGACGTCAGACAAGGCTATTTGATAAAGGAGTTTGAATAGCTTTCCATGCGTGCTCATTCATAATAATTTGGGGGTGTTAAACGTCTTTCGTTGTGTTCAACTGACCAGGTAGTCTAAGGTTGGTTTACACAGGGTAAGTGAACGGGTCAGTAACGACGTCAGTGATGGCGCCAAGAGCTGACTACACTCTTTATATTTACCTTTTCAATCTTTATTTTGAAGTAACTACTTACTTGTTAAATTCAAATCAACCTACTTTATTGTTTAAACTAGTGGCCCGCCCTCACTTCGCTTCGGGACCGTAATTCAAAAATGAACCAATAGATGGCGCTGTGTCCAATTACATCGCGCAAGCGTTTCGTGTTTTCGGTATACCTATAAGCCTTGTCGTTGTCTATTGAAGTTATCTCTTTATAAAAATGTATAGATGTATAATAGATGTATAGATTTTATACCTAATTTTAAGATGATTTACGGTGTATATGTCGCAGTCGGATTGTATAATCTGGCGTTTGTACATTACGGCTAGCTGTTATCAAAAACCCTTAGAGCAGACAGCCACTGGAGATGCCCTAACGTCCGCGCTTCTAACAATTTTTTTCACCATTTTTTGCGGGGGACGAGGTAAACACGTACAGCACACCACCAATAATTTTAATACTCAACAGTCACAAATTTTGCTGTCACGATAAACGCACACTACAGAAAAATTTAACACATCAAAAAATACACGCTCACAAATAAAGATTTCACGTAACTATGCAGCATACATACGAAAAAGACAGTGATGGGACACAAAGAATGAGTCAAATCAGTTTGGTGAATGAACTTATATATAAAATTGTAAGTGTAAAATTCTGCACATTGAAGATAAATAAATATTTATTTAGTCAGTTTGTAAAATAAAACCGGCCAAGAGCGTGTCGGACACGCACATGAAGGTGTTCCGTATCCAAAAGATGGGCCTTAAACCTTATTTTCATAGTTAAGTTAGGTAGTTATTTCCATACATTACCATTTAGTTAGGGCAACTGCACGTCATAAGTTGGTTAAGTTGTATTAAAAATACTATGTATGATACAGAGTCCGCTAAAGTTTTCGTTAAAAGTACAGTCAGCCACACATCAGGTTACCACAATCTGTCAAATTTCCTCAACTGATATTCAACTTAATGTGTATGACAGTATTTACTGTGATGTGTGGCTGTACGTAGGTACTTACTTGGAGGTATAGAGCATATTTTTTTCAGAATTATTTTAATAGTATTTCAAAAGTTGGGGGGGGGGGGGGAGAGGAAGTTCTAATTTTAACTTTGTATTAATATATCTCGAAACTGGGGGGTTTGATCCACATTATGTCAAGGCAATTTTTGTTGTATTTAAAGATACCTTTTTAACGATACCAACCAGACGATGGGGTAAGTCGAATTTATTTTTCGAATTAACTTTTCGCTGTATGGAAAGGGGGGTGAAAAATAATTATTTTTCAATAATGTTAAAAACCAATTTTTGGATTATCAGTATACATCTCTTTACCAATTTTCAGTGGCAATCGGTGCAGAAACGGCGGAGAACGAGCCAGGACAGACAGACAGACAGACGGACAGACATTACGAGTAGACTACGGAACCCTAAAAAATGGTGAAGTTGTGCAATACATACTAAAACGTAAAAAATTACAAATGTGCGCTAGTTTGGGGTTAAACATTAATTTGGACAAATAAAGGGAGAGTAAATGAAACAATATATTTTTAATTAGAATGATTTATTGAAATATTACAAAAATTCCTTATTACGCATTATATTGATTTTCAAAATGAATAAGTTTATTGTACACGTGTCGAATATATTTCTGGGGGTCTAATTTTTTTTGAAATATTGGAAAAACGAACATTCGTATACTTTTCTATATTAAAATTAGCGAGCTCCAATTATGGTTTACTATCTACTCCGTTATCATGCATGATACTCCCGGACCACATATTTTATTCCTTTTACCTCGAAATATTTTATAGCCACCAATTCTTTTTATTTTTAGAATAAATTCCAACATCGTATGACCAGAAGAAAGGACAGTAATTTCTTTAATTCACTTTACAATGTTTTAATATTATAATATACGTCTATACTATTTTATTCAAAATAATAATGAAAAGAACGGATTTTGAAACTAACTGCAGTGAGTGAATGATTCATTCAAATGTCGAGTTGATTTTAATTGGTCCCATCACTAGGACCGATACCACGATATCATTATTAAATTTTTCTGTCGTTTACGTATCGTAACGGTTTTTTATTAAAATAGATTTTCTAGTTTAATACACATTTAATAATTAATAAAAGTCATTACTTATGATAGGAAACGCGATCTTGTTGCGAATTTTAGCTGTCAGATCGCCTTTTACATGAAAATACTGCACAATTCACCATTTTTAAGAGAAACGTCACGCGACACGGAGCGATGCAAAATGGCGATGTAGCGACATCCAAGTAGTTTTGTATAACTTAGTTGACCAGTTCCGAAAGTTGACCAATGTACTTTGCCGGAGGGGAAACGCCCGGTATGGCATCTCCAGTGGCTATATACTCAAAGCAAAAACCGGTCGGACTACTCCGGTGACATAGAAGCGAAGTCACAAGAACACAGCCAACCTTTTGTCCCCCTTTCTACTGTATCATCATCATCATCAGCAACCCACACTCATAACTTCGCAATTTAGCAAAAGTAAAAGCGAGCGTATTCCTTCTTAAAAGGTCGGCAGCGCATTTGCGACTCCTCTGGTGTTGCGGGTGTCCATGGGCGGCGGTAATCGCTTACCATCAGGTGATCCGTCTGTTTGTCTGCCCCCTATCTCATAAAAAAAGTAACGGGGTTCAAAGATTGCAGGTGTCTATGGGCAGCGGCAATCTTCGTAACGCAACATGAATGGCTACGATATGATGACGCTCGTAGTCGACGTTCGTAGCACTTCTGCGAGCATGCTACGACATCGAGCGTAGCTAGTATAGCTGGAGGCACGTAGCGATGACCGTTATTTTGCGCACTTGTAAAAAATAATACTTTTTATCAAAATTGGTTTCTGCGCACTCAAGGTCATAACTACACTTTCTTGCCTCGGACTATACTTTACTGTCTTAGGCGTTTTGCCATCTTTCATATAAAAATGTAGGTACAACAACTTACAACAATTGTACAATCATATTACGAGTTTACCATTTAAATACTGTAAATTAAAGTTAGTTTTGACCGAAATTTTGTTATAAATAATTTCCGTGTTTAATGATGTTTTGGAATTCTATCCCCAAAGGGATGAAAAGGGTGAAATACAAACGTCATACGCAATAATACAGTATTAAGCGAATACAACATTTTCATAATTCTAGTGTAGGAGTTCAAATGAACTGACCTTACGTATTTGGTACTGCCAGTCAACATAAATGTACGGACAGCCGCACATCGGGTTACTACAATCTGTCAAATTTCCTCAGTTGACATTGAACTAAACACGTTTGACATAAAGGTGAGGTTCGATTGAAGAAATTTGACAGATTGTAGTAACCTGATGTGCGGCTGTCTGTACCTTTACGAATATGACAAAATTCATCAATCGATTCTCACCTTTATGTGAAAAAAGTTTGGTTTTTCTTATTTGGTAGGTTGGAGACGATGGAGGTGATCCGTCTGCTTGTTTGCTACCTATCACATAAAATAAAGAGGAAAAGAAATAATATGTCAAATTATTTTTCCGCAGTTTCATGACCACGGTTCTAGACTATCTAGACTAGAAAGTTATTCTCATGGCCATTATTTATCGTAGTCTCAAAAACTAGAAAAACCTTGTCACATCATTACCTACACGCGCTCTGATTAACTGCCACTGGTCCTTTAACTGTGACGTCATATATTACGAATACTTGACATTGGCAGAAATCGTCTGCCTCATTTATCATAAAAAAACTTCCGACTTTTTATATGACATGGTTATTTTCAAGAAGTGCTTACCTACTTTTTCCTTAAAAGTACAACTAATGTTGTTTAACCTTGAAAAACAGTTTTTGCCTCGATCCTCCCCTTCCTTAAAATAAAAGTAACTTTTTTATATAAAGTCGTAAGACCCAAAAGCCTTTAAAAGGCATAAAAAAATTGACTTTCCATTGTGTCTGCTGTCCAGGTTTTACGAAGTTAAGTGGCTCGCCCGAGAATTTCAATATTTTTGGCCGGTCACTGTTATAACTTAACCTAACCAATATTTTTGTGATGATGATACTGACTAAACTCTACTAAATGAAAAAATATTGGCGAAGTTAGGTAAGAGCAGTGACGACCAAATCAAACTTGAAATTCTCGGGCGGTTTTTTTCGGGCGAGTTTTCACTATCCCCTTCGTTTCGGGACCCGGTTTCTTTCTGTAGTTCAAAACTGCATCCAATAGATTACGCTGAGCATCGCCCCAGTGTTTCTTTTCTTTTGGCTTACGTATAAGCCATGTCATTGTGTTTAGAAATAACTTATTCATAAACTAGCTTTTGCCCGCGACTTCGTTCGCGTGAACTTCAGGTTCGTAGAAACCTCAAAAATTGTAGCCTATGTGTTATTCTGATGTATAAGCTATATTGTGGTAAAGTTTCATTCAAATCCATTCAGTAGTTTTTACGTGAAAGAGTCACAAACATCCATACATCCATACTTACAAACTTTCGCCTTTATAATAGTAGTACAATGACTTTCCACCTAAATGTCATTGTAGTAGTAGGATAAGTATGTCTATACAGACTTACTTCAGCTTGCTAATCAGCTATGGCTTTTCTTCTCTGCCTTCATTACACGTTCAAAATAATTGAAAAATAAATCTGTAACGAAATTTCCTTCTAAAATCGCCATCTTTGTTTCAAAGACAACTGTCGAGTGCTATTAATCATTAACATTACTCGTTTTCTCTAAAGGATATCGACAAATAACTCAAAGCAAAACAGGCTTACTTGATTTAAGACATTTTGTTATAAGCTCTCTGAAATATTTTGCGTTTCGGAGATAAATTAATGGACGACGGAGATAAAAGTGATTTAATATTGTAGACGTCATTTATAAATCGTGGGAGACCGCTTCGGCATAAAAGTGATACCACGGTCTCACAGAAGACCGGCGTGTCGCAGACAGGCACTGTGTTTCGTCGAGTGTGTGGGGGTACCCTAGGCCCAATTATAGGGAGAGGGAGTCAAAAGGTTGGTAGCACACTTGTGACTCCACTACTTAGGGAATAGAGAGTGCATCTGTGTTTGCGCACACACTTGAGCTCTATAATATATCCTGCGTACGTGACTGATCATTAAGATTGGCCGCCGCAGCTGAATATCGCGACGGGTCCCAAGAAAACATCGTATCTGCTATGTTTTTACTTAACAGATACGATTGGTTCTTCAAATTTTCGCGTTGCATTATAACTATTATTATTATAGACGGGAATCGACGCGACGTAATTTTTTAAGCACATAATTATGTACTTACTGCTTGACGTTTCGGCTGCGTTACAACAGCCGTGGTCACAAGCGATATCGGAAGATCCACAGCCGGGCCCCAGCAGACGTCGCCGCGCACAGCCAGTTCGCTTGTGACCACGGCTGTTGTAACGCAGCCGAAACGTCAAGCAGTAAGTACATAATTATGTGCTTAAAAAATACGTCGCGTTAATTCCCGTCTATAATAATAATAGATACGATTGGGTACTTGAGACCCGTCGATCGGACGGAGTTTTTTCATTTATTAACCTAGTGCAAATAATCACCACATAATAACCTTTACTATTTTAGTCGTAACAGATCCGGCTTCAAAACACTATGAATAAAATAGTAAGGGCCAACCCTCAATGCATCCTGGCCACAAATAAAACCGCCGGTCAAATCGACCCAACCATCGATAGTGACGGGCTGACGGGACAAGTCAGTCAGGGACGGGGTGGCGGGACAAGTGTTGTTGCAAAACGTGTGTGTTTGACGAAAGGAGGCCGATTCTCGGTTTTCGCCTTCTATGTCGAGTCGACTTCAGGGAACGCACAACCAATAGGAAAACACAGATTACAGTCGACATTCCTTATCTTGGTCACCTATAGGTTTATGCGTTCCATGAAGTCGACTCGACATAGAAGACGAAAACCGAGAATTGGCCTCCAAGTTCTCTACATACAAAAAAATATCCCAGGTCTTCGGACCGTCATCAGCCCGCAAGTAACATGTATTATGTATTATTTCTTTATATTTAATTAGTCACTGTAACTCTTTATATTTTTATTATACTAGTGACCCGCCCTCACTTCGTTTTGGAGCAGTACCAGTTACTTATCGTCACCTAGTACTTAGTACAGGGGTTGCCCTAGTTTGAAACCAGGTTGATAGGTGTGATTGTCAAGCGCAAGTAAGAAGTAAGAAATCTAAGAAATTAAAGTCTCAATGAGACTTTAACACATTATTCCAGTAGGCCTAACATGCGCACCGCGACAAAATTTTGTCGACTCTCGTTCGCGAGAGCGCATCCTTCTATCCCGCTCATCGCTCAATCAGGTGAGCGAGAAGCAACTTGCGCCGACGCAATACGAGTGTCGACAAATTATCTCGCGGCGCGCATGTTAGCCCAGCTATCTATATAACCATTGTATTATCTGCTAGATTAAGCCGCGGGTAATTTTCGTGTTCTGCTTATTTTGACTAAGAACAATAAAACCTGAGTCAGCATCAAAATCCAACCCCGTCACTACAGGATTACTAAAAATAAACTTGTAACCCGCTGCGGGGTCCATTAGGCCTGCTTCGACGTGGAAAAGGTTAGAATTTAGCCCAACTCTTGACAAATTGGGTTCGGTCGGTTTAAGTGGGGTGACCTTAGGGTTTTTTTTTGTTAGACCTAAGGTAAGTTTCATTGTACCTATGCATCAGCTTGCTGAATGGTTGGACTGCAGTAATAGGGTATTTGACTAATCTCGATATAGTAAAATATATTGATACTTTACCAAAATATTGGTTAATAAAAGAACACATCTATCTAATAGTCTACATTTTCAGTTAAAAATTTGATTTGACGAAACATTTGATATAGCTACCAAACATAATTTATTAGACGCGCATACAAGTTACTTGCGTGTGACGTCACACGCTAGTAGCCATTTGTATAGAGCGTTTTTGGGCCTGCGTAAAATATGTGCTCTTAAAGTTGTGATATCTCAGGTAGTTCAAATCAGAATCAAATAATTCTTTCAACAATGTTTCTTAAATAGAGGAGTCTTTCGATTAAACACATAAAAAAATAGTCAAATACCCTATTCGCTCTGTTTGGACGTCACGTTTTTTTAAATGTGATAGAGGATCACCATCAGGTGATCCTCTATCACATTTAAAAAAACGTGTGTGGTGGGCGGCGGTAATCGCTTACCATCAGGTAAGCGATTACCGCCGCCCATGAACACCTGCAACACCTGCGTCACACGTGTACTGTTTACCTTTTAACCCCCTTTCCCTTGGATTGAGCCTCTGGTACCCTCACTCACGCAGCGAAACACAGCGAATGCACTGTTTCACGCCGGTTTTCTCTGAGGACGTGTATTACTCCGGTTGAGCCGGCCCCTTCATGCCGAAGCGTGGCTCTTCCACTGTTGCCGAAGCGTAGCTTACCCACTGTTAACTGACATAAAGATTGATAATAACTCTTATTAGTTTGATCGTTAAGTATTTTACCAATCTCACTCGACATTAGCAATATACCCCTAGGGTACCCATTTATATAAAAACAATCTACAATTTCTTTGTGAATTTTTTCGATTACGTACAAAACAATCAAAGTCTTTGAAGTAAAATCTCACGTCTACACACGAAATCTGTCAATTTTTCCATTCGCAAAAACGCTGTCTGTTTCTGAATTTATTGCAATAAAATACTTCGATGAAATTGGGCAGCCACTTTCAGTCAGGGCCGGATTTTGATATAAGATTTTATACCATCATTGATTGTGATACTATCATAATAAGAAATGGTACATAATTATCCTACTACTATTATAAAGGCGAAAGTATGTAAGTATGGATGTATGGATGTCTGGATGTTTGTACTCTTTCACGTAAAAACTACTGAATGGATTTGAATGAAACTACCACAATATAGCTTATACATCAGAATAACACATAGGCTACAATTTATAAAAATATATTGTGTGGATTGTCCAAAATATGACGGTAAGTGTCAATAATTAACTCCACGCGTACGAAGTCGCGGGCGGCCGCTAGTAAAATATAAGAAAATAAAAAAATAATAAAACAATACTTGTCAAAAAAACTGAATCTCGCAACTCAGTTGTTCCACCGTAAAAAGTTGTGAGATCCATGTAATACCAAGTCAATAGTGTCACATGAAAATCTGTTAACGATTTGTTTACGTCAATAAAAATATTGTGGCTGTTAATATACGTTTTCCTGTAAAAAGAGTCCCCCTAACAACTTACACTTAATATTACAGCTTATACTTAATATTACAGCTTATACTTAATATTACAGCTTAGTGCCCCGCCGATAGGTAAACGCTTCTTACCGCGACTTCGTCCGCGTGGAATAGTATCTTTAGTTATTTAATATCCCCTCCCCCCATTTCACCCTATTACAACCCCCATTTAGCAAGAAAAAGTAGCCTATGTTCTTTCTTAGGGTGTAGACCATCTGTATAACAAATTACATTCAAATCCGTTCAGTAGTTTTGGCGTGAAAGAGATACAGACAGACAGAGTTACTTTCACATTTATAATATTAGTTAAGATTAGATAGGATGTTGACTGCGGCCCCAGAATTTATGCTTATGTTGACTGCGGCTCGAGTATTATTCTTATGTTGACTGCGACCCTAGTATACCTGGAGACGGCCCTGCTATTCATGCGCGAGTCCATGTATTATTCTAACAGGAATACCCGCACTTGGGCTATAGACCGGGCCCAGGACTGAGATATGAGGGAGCACTCAGTATATTACTTTTTGCTCACATCGCAAGGGACTGCTTCGTCTTAAGAGCGATTTACAGTTTGACAAGTACAGTAATGACTTAAGTACGCAGTTAAGTAATAAGTAGTAAATGTCCTCTTAACTGATAATACGCCTATGGCGGCCAATCTCAACGATCAGCCCTTGACGCAGGACATTTATAGTGCACACGTGTGTGGGCAGACACAAGTGCACTTTCTGTTCCCTTACCCTCATATTTCGATGGGACACCAGAGTGACTCGACCAGAGAAAGATCAAGTAATTCGACTGATAATTAATCCGAAGAAAAAAATATTTTTGATCTATAGACTCTGGGGTCTCTCTGGGGACTCTCTCTATCCTTGGGGGCACCCAATCGTGGTATGGTAAATGGTAACGGCCCGTTGTTCTAGTGGTTTAAGTACCGGTCAGTGATCTTGGGGACTCGGGTCGAGCAAAAGTATGTTTCGAATTTTTCGAACGCAGCTCGGGTTTGTGATCACCAATCCGCATTAGGCAAGCGTGGTGATTAAGCCTAATCCCATCATAGTGATAACTTGATTTCTATCATCATAGTGATAACTTGATTTCTATTATGGAGGCCTGGCCTTCAGTGAGACAGTGTACAGGTATACTTTAGGACTCTATAGCCAGTTAAGTTAGCGGGGTGTGGGAAACACGACTTTAAGTTCATCAAGTTCTACCACACATCCATACTAATATTATGAATGGGAAAGCGTGTCTGTCTGTATGTTTGTCTTTCTTTCACGGCAAAACGGAGCGACGAATTGGCGTGATTTTTTAAATGGAGATAGTTGAAGGGATGGAGAGTAACATATGCTACTTTTTGCCGCTTTCTAACCCCCCATTTTACCTATAGGGAAGTGGGGTGCGCGAGCGAAGCCGCGGGTAAAAGTTAGTAATTTATATACTTACTAAAACAATTTCCGACAACTTTTTCACTCCCCAAACAACCGAAACCTGTCAAAAACTACACTCGGTCACCAACTTGAACTCATATATAATTCAGGACGTCGCAAACGTAATTTTTAACTGGGATCCAAGACGAATTGCAATAACCTACATGCGGTGAGCCGAGCGTGACGCGAAGTTTTAACATTTGGCAAATACAGGTAACAACATACGGCTTTAACCATGGGGTTTCGTGCACGTGCAGCACGTACGCACGTAAAACCTTTGCTTGAAAATTGAAACAGAAAATCGAAATCGAGGTAAGAAAATGTATCTTTATAAAGGTTTCTCTGATCATCGCAGATACGTCTATTTTCCCTAATGAGTTCAACCTCAAATCAATTCTCAATACTCAATGCTTTATTTGCATGTCACAGTGTGTACAGACAAGATGTTAAATAGTAGGTAGGTATACATATACATACATACATAGATCACTGTGAACCCTGTCGGGCACAACAAATTTGTAAAGAGAGGAGGAGCACCATTTTTCAGAATAAATTTATAATATCAATGTTATATTTTTATTTATTATTCATCATCAGCAACCTACGGTCGTCCACTGCTGGACATAGGTCTCCCCTAATGCACGCCACCGCTCCCGATTTTCGGCCACTCTCATCCAGCCCACTCCAGCCAGCCTTCGAATGTCGTCATCCCATCTTGTAGCAGGGCGTCCAACACTACGTTTACCGAGTCGCGGTCTCCACTCAAGGACTTTATGGCTTCAACGGTTGTCAGTTCTGCGGCTAATGTGACCAGCCCATTGCCACTTCAGTTTGCTAATTTGGTGGGCTATGTCGGTGACTCTGGTTCTCTGTCGGATTACATCATTTCTGATGCGGTCCTTCAAAGATACTCCGAGCATATTTATTATTATTATGTTGTTATGGTAATTATTATACGTATTGTAATCTTTTAAAGCTAGAGTGAATTGGCTACTTCTGGGTAAGCCCACTCCATCGAAGTCTTCTTCACAGCTTTAGAGTTCAGTATGAAGCCAATGGCAAACCCATTTTTTATTTAAAAAAAACATGTCCTAGGTTCGCGGTGATAAGTTACCTGGGCGACCCGCTTGCTCGTTTGTCGTTTCTAGGAAAAAAAAGTCAGTTTGTTTAGTGTCTGGGTGTAAAACATGTATTTAAGTGTTATAATTTATTTGTGTTTTCTCTGTTGTCTGATACCTGTGACACAAGTGCTTAAGCTACTTTATACGGAGTCAGGTCAGGTATGAGATGTTGTGTGAATTTGTTGTTTATTTTATTATTATTTCAAACCACAATCTATATACAAATTTAATAGATCATATTACAAAACCTAAATATCTTTAAACCTAAACCTACTTTAATTCAAAATACATCCATATTAACTTGTAGGGGTCAGATAACATACGGACTAAAAGAGAGATAGTGTTGTCGACGAATTTTGTTTACCATCGAATGTTGTTTGTTATCAGACAATATTATCAATATAAGTCATTTGGGTCAAATAAATCGAAACACCGCGAAACGCCACGGTAACAATTTTAATGTAAATCGATTTCAAAAAATTTCGATTCTTAATTTCATCTTTATCTTCTAATCCAAACTATTTATAAAGAGATAACTTCTATAGACAACGACAAGGCTTATAGGTAAACCGAAAACATGAAACACTTGCGCGATGGAATTGAACACAGCGCCATCTATTGGTTCGTTTCTGAATTACGGTCCCGATGCGAAGTGAGGGCGGGTCACTAGTCAACTATAAATATAGTGTATTTTGAGAGAGATATTGGAGGCCTTCAAAATGTGGTGTAGGCGAAAAATAAGAGGCATAATATAAGAGGCATAATATTCTGAAATAGAAAGATATCTGTGATCTGTGTGGTAGGCAGTATCTGTAGAGCAGCATATAGTGCAAAGTTTTAAGCGTTTTCAATCCTGATGTATGATGTGGTTTTAAGTTGGAAATTTTGATGTAAAAGATGTATAGTCAACCACACATCAGGTTACCACAATCTGTCAATTTTCTCAATTTATATTCACCCTAATGTGTTTGACAGTAAGATGAGAGTCGATTGCAGAAATTTGTCAGTTTTGTATACTTTAACGTGTGGCTGGCTGTACGTATATTGCTCTGGTTGGCGTGTTATTTAAAATTGTGATGTAGCACCAAATAAACGTAGCACCGCAGTATCGATATTTTTACAATCGGCAGCTTATCGATAGTTTACCTTTCGCAACACTACAAGAAGCTTGCCAACAAAATAAAAGCTCAAAGCTCTCAACAACTTTTCAATTTTAAGTTGTACGTATTTAGCTGAAGAGATTTCCTATTGTCCGGTTGGTAGTAGTTTTAAGCTGTTAAGCTTTTGAAATAGAACAATAAGTAGTTAGGTAAACGTTTGGAACAGATTTTGATTTTTGTTTTGGTAGTGGTAAACAAGTTTAAGTTTTTGATTTTCCAAAATAAAAATCGGTCAAGTGCGAGTCAGCCTTGCCCATGAAGGGTCCCGTAGCTGCAAGTAAGCTGCAGTTTTTTTGTGTTTGAGTTGATTTAATGTAATGTAAATCGTAAATTCCGGTTTACGATTTATGACGTATCAAAAAAATCTACTTTATTATTTCCTAAGGTCTAACCTTCACATGTTTTTGATGCTAGAGGGGGGGGGGGGGGTTAAATGTCAAATAGATAGATATTCTTTATTGCACAGAAATAGAATACATGAGTGAAACAACAGCTATAGACAGTACAATAAGGCGGTCTTATCGCTTGAAGCGATTTCTACCAGACAACCTAATAACAAATAGTGCTGCAATTTGCAAATGGAGCCTTCATTGGTGGTGACACTTAGTCTTTTAGCTTTTACCCGATAAAAGCAATAAAAACTATGCAGTGACAGACAATTTGTTACATATTCTGTGCGCAGAGTGCGTGAAAATAGTCGGGTTAATAAAATTAGTCAACATGGGTTGTGCGGTTATTTAGTGAGCGAATATTAGTGTTGCGGAAAGGGAGCAATTATCGATAAATTAATCCAAAACTACTGAATAATTAATGTAAATGTATATTAGGTAAAAAGAGATGTGGGAAGAATGACATGGCTAGAATAATCCAAAAAATAACTAAGTGAATAAATGTAAATAGTATATTATGTGAAAATGTAGGAAAAATTTCATGACTGAGAAGGGGGTGGATGCTACGATGACAAACAACAAGGACGAATGGAAAAAGAAAATATACTGCGCCGACCCCAGTTAACCTGGGAATAGTGCAGAAAGATGTTGATGGTATATGTGAAAAAAAAGGAGAATGAAAAATAGATTTTTATAATGAATCATTACCAATTTTTATAAGAACGACAAGGCTTATACGCAACATAAAACACAAAACACGCGATGGAAAACACACACAGCACCTTCTAGTGTTAAAGTTTGGAAGCACTTATAATTCCAATTTGAAAAAGGCGGGACGATAGTTTTAAATAAAAAAATGGGGGTTAAATGCATACTTGCTATATCTAAATATTATAATGCAGTCTGCGATTGACGGGTGTTTCATTGTAGGCAAGTTAGTTTCTAAATTTCTGTTTGTGAAAGGCGGGATAGCGGAGAGATTGTTCAGAATGAAAATCATTATATTATCAACAAGAGAGAGCTAAATGTTCGATTATTATCTTAAATAATGGTTCGATGGGTGAAGGTAAAAAAATCATAACATCTGGTACATTTACCGTATTTTCTACCTACTTTTTAGCTTTAGCACTTATGTTACAGACATCAGTTAAAAATCTACTTAGATATAAACTAAACTCTCTTATATTTATGTCAAGTAGGTAGTGGCGCCGTCACTTGGTTTTGGGACCTCATTTTATAATTAGTTCTAAACCATACCAGCAGATATCGCTGGATGTCCATTGCATCACGCTAGTGTCTCGCTTTTTTGGTTCGTTTATATCGATGTCTACCGAATTTAGTAGTAAAGTATCAGCCTATTTACGGTCCCACTGCTATCAAATTTACATTCTTACTTTGCTGGCTCAGCGATCCTTGGTGGGTCTTGGCCTCTGACGTCAAAGAATTACTATTATTATTTAATCAACTATCGAATTCACCTCTTTATAAATAGTATAGATAACTTTTTTAGATATGTTTTATAGTGATAGTATGTAGTTTTAACATATCTATCGATAAATTATCGATAGTACATCGTCACAGGTCTAGCGAATGTACACAGATAGCATAAAGTTGGTTAATAATGACATTAGCTTTGGCCTCCAAATTGTCGAGGGATAAAATTTGTAGGCTAATGTAAATTTTGTGTAACTGTATATCTTGTTAAGAGGTCCGTTTCACTTTGTTTGGAATTCGTCTCGATCCTAATTTTGCGTACAATTTGAAATATTTTACTTTTTATCATACTCGCACCTATTTTGGGATACTTTTTTGCATTTTAAATAAATACCTAATTCACTAGTAACGACGACCTCATTTCAAAACAGGGGAAATTAATTAAATAAATAATAAATTAATAAATAAATTAAGACAACATCACATACATTGTCCTGGTCCCAAACTAAGGTTTTCCCTTGTACTATGGAAACTAGAAACAACGAAGGAACCACATACACCCAGACCCAACACAAATATATGTTTCATCAACAAACATTTGTGTTGGTGCGGGAATCGAACCCGCGAAATTCATTAATTTACTTAATTAGTATGATGAAAACTTGTGTTTTTTCAGTGTCTGGGTGTTATATTATGTATTTAAGTATTATATTTGTGATCCTCTGTTGTTTGACATCTGTAACACAAGTGCTTAAGCTATTTAGTACGGAGTCAGGTCAATGTATGAGATGTTGCGTGAATTTATTATTATTATTTAATTTTCTCAGCCACTGAGCTGCCCAGGATGGTGGAAACATATATTGTATTATAGTCGATGCTATTATTAATAATAAATTATACCGCTTTGTTGGTGTTTTAGCAAACTTAAAAGTAAGAAATAAATGCTACGCTTGCAGTTGGCAGCTTTAACTCTTAACACGTTTATTTTTTCTTTTCCGTTCCATTACTAAACAATCGTTAAACTATCAATAGGCATTAATCCATCTAATACCAAAGAAGTGCATTTGCATTCATCGAGAAGAGTTCCGCAATTAAAAACAGTGAACTGCAGAGCAAACCGAACGAGTCGCGTCGATTCGAATTAATTCCGAATTGCATTTGGAATCGAGAGTATTCGATAGTGGGAATCGATTATTTTAAATCACATTACTTACGTTGGTACAGTATATGATAAGTATAATAGGTATAAAAGTAAAGTAAAGCATCAGCCTATCCACTCGCTAAGTAAGTTCCAATTAATTTACTAGTGAACAGTTTTTTGACACTGACTGGCTATTTAAGTACATAATAAAGAGTATATTATGTACTTATATAGCCAGTCACTGTTCCATTGCAGGGCAAAGAAACCGAGTCATGGCTACTATTGCATAATGCGAATAGGTGGTCACATACACATGTTCGAAAAATTCTTGCTCGACCCGGGCCTCGAACGCAGGACCTAGGAGGCCTGTAATTGAAATAATAATTCGTGAATAGCCGCCACAATACGTATATAATGTTTTTTTTTTACAACGAGCAAGCGTGTCGCCTGTTGGTAAGTAATCATCGCCGCTCTTGATCATATTCTGTGAGATCAGAGCTGATGTATTGCCGGCCTTTAAAAATGAGTAGGTACGCTTTTCTGCACGTCAGGAGATGTTGAGTAAATTTACTTATCACTTAAATAAATAAATAAATATAAAACGTTTATTGCTCTCATATAATGTCACGTATGTGTAATCGGTATGCAAGCAATTGGAGAGTAATTCAGGATATGCTGGCCTAGGTGGTTAGTACTTAGACAGCGCTGTTTTTCGGTAGTTTCCACTTCTCTTAGGTGCACTTGCTTGCTTATAGAGTACAAGTTCTTTAAAAACCTTGTTTACAATGTCCTCGCAATTTAGATATTACCAGTTAATCCGTTTCAATGCACAAAGGGAATTCTCTCTCTGTTAGAGCAATGGGGATTTATGGCTAGAACCAGGATTACGGGCGAAAATAAACTTGCAATTCTTGCTTTGTGAACACGCAGAGCTTGGCTCTATATTACCTTTTTCCAAACGTCAAACAGAAACTGCTTTGTTGCGTCGAGTTAGTGATGGTAACGGAGGCCCAATCGGGGGGAAAGGGGTTAAGAATTAAAGCACACTTGTGACTCCACTGGTGATGCGGGTAATCACAATCGGGAAATGTACAAGCATACACTGCTAAAACCATAAACCTTTCTTTGATTTTGCCGGAGTTAAGTGAAAACTATATCCGACCTAATCAGGCCTTCGGAGTACGTGAGCATACCCACTACTGGGGAGTGGCTTGCTCAGTGTCACGACTCCGCAAGGGAAAGTCTTTCTGGGTGTCCTGGTAGGTTGTGCATCTAGAAGGGCTGCATTGCGCCAAACAATTGCAAATTGCGCAGATGTTCATGGGTTCATGATGATGCTCGTTTGCCGCCTCTAGTATAAAAAAAAAAAAAAAAAACAATTTGGCGTAAAGTGGCGAGCGCGATTAGCGGTACGGTTCAGTCTCAGCTGTGGGGTATCCGACCGCAATTGCGCTGAGATGGACACACCAGGCGTTTTGGTTAGGGTTAGAGTCCCACGACACGACCTAACCCCCACATTTGACAAGGTGAAGGCCCTTGGGAAAACAAAAAAAATACTATCCGAAGCGTGCAGTTTCGTCTTCGATGTTTTCACTCAGAGTTCATAGCTGGTCGTAGATTTAGTTGTACAGACGGCGCCAAGTCGACTTACCCCTCCTCGCGCAGTGCAAAAACACCCCCTGTGTCTCAGACATAAGGACGGTCCTACGTATAAAAAGGCAACCACGTGACGTCTGTACCTCAATAAAAGCAATTCGAAATTCAAATTCCTTTTATTCCCATTACCTCAACGGCTATCACACGTCGGCAGCGGCGAGCTGAAACTCCGCTCTTATTGGTCGGCCATAGGGTTGCCATCCGTCTCGATTCTAAAAGAATTAAAAACAGAAAATATTCAGTGCTTGTCTACAACATTTATAATATTATTACTCAACTATAAAACCAAAAAAGAAAAAAAAACATACAAATAAAATAAAAAAAAAACGAAGAAAAATACAAATTGCTGTTAGCCGGGCAACAAATAAATTTTGTCATATCGTGGTGCGTCGCAAAAAGCAGCTCACTGAACTAAAACTACAACTTTTAAGGAAGGTGTCTAGGTGCTTTCCTGTAGGTCATGGCGCTGGTGTTATATAATAAATAACCCCGCTACCATTACAATATCATCGGACCACCGTTACATTAACATCAACAAGTTCATATTTTTTAGATTTTATTGTGCTGGCAACCCTAAGCGCCGATAACTTGCAATTCGAGGTTTAGGACTTTTGGGACGTGGTGTAACATTTGATGAATGTCAGGGTTGAATTTAAACGAATGCGATGGATTTTTACTCGTTTTCGCAGAAACAAAGATGTCTTTGAAATGCTAGACACTAGGTATTTTTTTCTTTATCAACTTTTTTGCGCTTGAAGATGCTGTTACAGAAAGTAAAACAAGCTGGTATTTTTTTCCAACATGCTTTGTACTATTATCGATTTTTACTCATCATCATCATCAGCAACCCATACTCGTCCACGGCTGGACATAGATCTCCCCTAATGCACACCAGTCAGCCTTCGAATGTCATCATCCCATCTTGTCGCAGGGCGTTCAACACTACGCTTACCGAGTCGCGGTCGCCACTCAAGGACGGAGTGACTAACGGTTGTCAGTTCTGCGGCTAATGTGACCAGCCCACTGCCACTTCAGTTTGCTAATTCGGTGGGCTATGTCGGTGACTCTGGTTCTCTGTCGGATCACATCATTTCTGATGCGGTCTTTCAGAGATATTCCGAGCATAGCCCTTTCCATCTTCTGCATCTTTGAGCATCTTTGAGCGACTTTGAACTGGTGGACTAGTCCAGCCGTGAGTGTCCACGTTTTGGCACCGTAAGTCATGAACAGGGATTTTTATTATCAATGGTCTATCGATATTATGTCAATGAGATTACTCTCTATCATTTCTCTTCACAGGTTGTAAGGTTTTGGCCAAAACCTGCCGAAAGAGCTCTAAATCGAAAATCCTGATCTCTATAGAATCGTCCCCAAACGCACAGTAAAAATTAATCGGAACGCATCCCCGAAGCGATTACTGGAGGAATCGCTGTAAACGCTCCCCGAAGGAAGATCAGGCCGAATCGAATTACGAGTATGAGTCCGTACGCGGAAGATTGTTTTTTGTCAAACAAACATGGCCGGACGTGCGCACAGCGATAGAGAAGCTATGAAAAATAAGGGTCTAAAATATCTTGGATTAGTAAGCAAAAGGCCTGGTAAGTGGGCTGGCCATTTCTGCCACAAAACCGACTGGCGTAAACGAGTTCTGGAGTGGAGACCTCGTCTTGGTAAACGTAGTGTAGGACGGCCTCAGGCCAGATGGAGTGACGATCTGCGCAAAAGCGCTAGCTGGAGCTGGATGCGAGTAGCCGAAGATCGATCAAAGTGGCGAGTATTTGGAGAGGCCTATGTGCTGTGGACTGCAACAAGCTGATGAAAATATCTTGGGGTCTGGCTTGGCTATGTCGAAAGAATCAAATCAGATCGGCGCGACGGGGTATACCTACATATCTTGGATAAGCTACTGGTCGTCGGCCAGTGTGGCACCTACACTGTCACTAGCGGGGGGTTCCGAAGCCAAACGGAACCTTTATAATATTCGTCAAGTCTGTTTGTCGGTCCGCCCGTCCGTCCGTTTGTCCGTACGTATGTCACAGCCATTTTTTATAAGGAACCACGCATCTGTCGCTAGGTAGCTACAGAACAAAATAGCATCGCTTTCTGTGTGTGACAATCTTGCACAGCAATTTATGACAATGTAACATACGATTTTGAGGGGAATCTGATTTAGTGCGATTCTGTAAGATATCGTCTTTTGGTAATTTTATTTCGAGTCAAGTATAATATTTTGAGAAGCTACGATGCTATAACGAGACGTTTAGTAAAGGATTACGCTATATACTTTAGTCTTACGGCAGGGCTAAGGCCTCATCACCATCATCATTTCAGCCAATAGACGTCCACTGCTGGACACTTTCACTAGATCGTCGGTCCACCTGGTGGGAGTTAAGGCCTACGGAAAGTAAAACGAAAAGCGGAGGCACAATCCGGAGGAAAGGGGGTTAAAAGGTTGGCAGCGCTCTTATGTATATGTGTCTAAGGCGGCGGCAATCGCTTACCATCAGGTTATCCGTCTGCTTGTCAGCCATTTATCCCACAAAAAAGGCAGAAAGTTCTAGCCTTCATCAGCAGCAACCCACGCTCGTCCACTGCTGGACATAGGTCTCCCCCAATGCACGCCACCGCTCCCGATTTGCGGCCACTCTCATCCAGCTCACTCCAGCCAGCCTTCGAATGTCGTCATCCCATCTTGTAGCAGGGCGTCCAACACTACCCTTACCATAGTTACCCTTACCATAGTAAGCCTTACCATAGTTTTTTTACGTGATAGGTGGCGGACGAGCAGAGGCATCACCTGTAAGCGTTTGCCGCCACCGATAGACACATGAAACACCGGTAGAGTCACAAGTGCGTTGCCAACCTTTAACCCCTTTCCCGCCAATTGGGCCTCCGGTACCCTCACCCTCACTCACTCGTCGAAACACAGCGCAGGTGCTGTATCACCGTGGCCATGGTATCCGGTCGAGCAGGCCCATTCATTCCGAAGCGTTTCCGACACGTAAACATTTAAAACGTCTCAGTTTTTTTGACAGAGAGTTAAAAATAAAACTAATTAGTTCCAGTAAAGTCTTACACAAAAATTCTCGTATCTTTTTACTAATTTAATTAAATGAACCTAACTGTACCGGATAGGGAAGAAAAAGTAAAAAACCAATTTAAAAGATGGCCGCCGTTTCGGTTTCAGAATACCATTCTTTGCCATTAGCATAAAATTTGTTCGGGAAATTCGTATTTGTTACAGAAAATATTAACTCAAAGTTAGATTTTTTCAAGGTAGAATAATATTAAATTACAAGAACTAATTTTAACGTAGGTACTATTTCTGATTACGTCCAAAGCTCTAGATTAGGCACCCAGGGTACACTTTGACCATGATTTAGGATTTGGGGAGTCTGGTACCATGCAGGAACATTCAAATCAATATGTGTTGTGTGTACAATTTCTGAAGTAACTGAAGTGGCAGTGGGCTGGTCACATTAGCCGCAGAGCTGACAACCGTTGGAGCCGTAAAGTCCTTGAGTGGAGACCGCGACTCGGCAAACGTAGTGTTGGACGCCCTGCTACAAGATGGGATGACGACATTCGAAGGCTGGCTGGAGTGAGTTTTACTCCACATGATTAAAAACCACAGTACAGTTGCGTTTTACGACTGTCAATTAGCGTTATATTAAATCTATGTCACTTTACGTCCATTAGTTTGACAGATAGAAATGGCAACATTTATCCTCAAAATAGTGTATGTGTTGCATAGCTTTATCTTTACATTGTGAATCAGGCCCTTAGAAAACAAAATGTCATAAATAAAATAAATACACATCTCGCAAATGCAGTACAAAGCAAAACGCCAATAAAAAATGGCCAAGTGCGATTCGGGCTCGCCGACCGAGGGTTCCGTACCTAAGTATATAAATAGTTCAGTTATTTTATCACATCAGTTCAGTTACTTTATCACAACCTTACCGCCACAATTAACATTATTTGGCACATAAGATAAAATATTGACACTTATTTAAATACGAATAAAGACTATGATCATTAAGGTTAATTGACGTCTCTGAGTGTGGCAGTTAGGGGGTCATACACCGTTGAGACCTAAGTATACGGTGTATATGTAAATTCCGATATCTTGCGTTCTCAAAGTAAAAACACTTAACACACAGACAACAGAGTGATCTTAAAATTGAAATATTAAAAAACCTCTGACACTCATTTTCTGACGGCGGCCATCTTGGATCAATTTTTATCCAACATAGCTAAGAACACTCCCCTTTTATTCATCTTTAAAAAAAAACAATCGGTTCATTCCACAGAGTACATTGGTTCATTCTTTCGGGAGCTACGATGCCATAGACACACACACAGACACGTCAAACTTATAACACCCCGTCGTTTTTGAGTCGGCGGTGAATAAGGTTTTTTTTTCCTTTTGAGGTCCGGAACCCTAACACCCTGCCGTCCCTACGTTTTCACTACCCACTTAACCCCCAAAAAGTCCTTTAATTTTTCGCTCAATAAATTCCGGAGTCTGTACAGGCGGACCGGTGATTCAGCGGGCCTATCACAATTATCTCGGTGACAAATGCGCTTACTTCCCTTTATCTGTCCTATTCTAGTGGATGTCCTGCTATTTTTGGTGAGTCAGGAGTAGCAGATTTTATAGATCCATTTAAGGAAACGGTTTGGGTTAAGGTAAACAAAAATTGAGTGCTTTTAGTTTAATATGTTGATAAGATGATGCTTTATAGTGGACGCGCTTCATAGTTTGTGCGCCTCAACGTTAGTGCGCTTCAAGACTATTTATTTATTTTGCATGTCACATGGCCTGGTACATACATTATAAGATCTACTACTACTATTGTTTTTTATATTTGGCGGCCTCCAAAACGATTTGCTCTCCATAGTTGGTGCGCTTCAGACTTGTTGTCTTATACCTTTTTTATTGTCCATATTGCCTAACTTTTGGTCATAAAAGCGTCGATGGGGTTTATATAATACTAGTGGCCCGCCCTTACTTCTCTTTGGGAACGTAGTTCAGAAATGAACCAATAGATGGCGCTGTGCTCAATTACATCGCGCAAGCGTTTCGTGTTTTCGGTTTACCTATAAGCCTTGTCATTGTCTATAGAAGTTATCTCTTTATAAATAGTATAGATTACGCCTTACGTTACCTTAACACCGAAAGCTGTGAAACTTTGATGGATAGAATTTCTTTAAGTCGTTGGATATTTTAAAGCATTCAGAAACCGCACCGTCTTTCTCTTTAGAACAATGGCAGTCATTGGTCTGCAGTTGATAACTTGTCACAAAGGAAGAAAGCCAGTGAATTGGACTAACTTTGGAACTATTGATCTTACAAAAAGTTTCTAAGTATATTTAGTTTAAATCAAGGATGATATTGTTAATTTGACAATGTAGTTTACTTTTTAGTAGGTAGGTACTTGATTTATATAATACTAGCGGCCGCCCGCGACTTCGTACGCGTGGAGTTAATTATTGACACTTACCGTCATATTTTGGACAATCCACACAATATATTTTTATAAATTGTAGCCTATGTGTTATTCTGATGTATAAGCTATATTGTGGTAAAATTTCATTCCAATCCATTCAGTAGTTTTTACGTGAAAGAGTAACAAACACCCATACATTATAACAAATATCCATACATATTGGCATTAAGTTCGCCTATTGTACGAAGTTTTGTGCAATAAAGTTTTAAATAAATAAATAAATAAACATACATCCATATATCCAAACAAACTTTCGCCTTTATAATAGTAGTAGGATGGCCCGCCCTCACTTCGCTTCGGGACCGTAATTCAGAAATGAACCAATAGATGGCGCTGTGTCCAATTGCATCGCGCTGTGTCAAATTGTAGCTGCAGTTAAAAAGAAGTATATACAATATTTGTTCCTATTGTAAACGTTTCCAAAGAGACACTTTATATCTTGAAAATCTAAAAGAGAAATTGAAGACAAACTTCCAAATGGCGTCTAGATTGGGACTCGAACCCGGAACTCTCGCCGGAAGCTGCTACTGCCAACTCCGAGCTTCCTCAGCTACATTGATGTCTTTGAACTAGGAAATCTGGATTTTACTTCTTTTACGTCGTAAGTTGATAGTTTTTAATACGAATTTGCTTCTAAACCATTATAGGCACAGTATAAAGACCCGTTTAGCGCTATGCTTTGAGCGCCGGTTGAGGTGTAAGGGGTCGCGGGTTCGATTCTCGCACCAACAAAAAAAAAATAAGCCTAATTCCATAATTAAATAGTAGCGATAACTAAGTGATGGAGACCTTTGCCCTGTGGGACAGTATAGACTGATATTTACCCTAGGAGAGCCACGCTTTGGCATGAAAGTGCCGGCTCGACTGGAGTAATACCACGGCCTCACAGAAGACTGGCGTGAAGCAGTGCCTGCGCTGTGTTTCGCCGAGTGTGTGAGGGCATCGGAGGCTCATTTGGGAGAAAAAGGGGTTAAAGGTTGGCAGCGCACTTGCGACTCTGGTGATGCAGGTGTCTGTGGGCGGCGGCCATTGCTTACCATCAGGTGATCCGTCTGCTCGTTTGCCACCTAGCACATAGTAAAGTTTTTTTATTAATGTAAATAGTTACGTTACGTATAGCTTAATTAGCCAAGTTGAGCGCAGAGAACGCATATTCCGGATGTGAAATAGCAGTCATTAGCAAAACAAGCAGTTTGTTTGATTAAGGGGATAAGTTGAGCGTTTCTAACTTGAACAACACTATTCAAAAAGAGATTAAAAACTCTGTTGTTGATGCTCGGAAGTTATACGTAATAGTTAGATAGAACATTGCTGCACAAAATGCCAGAGACCTTGATATTTCACAGTAGGTAGCGGCATGACTGCTCTCGCATTGTTTACGTCTTTTAATTATATGTAGGTATGTGATAGGTTATTAGCAGACAAAAAGACGGATTCACTGATGGTGAGCGATTGCCGCCGCCCTTAGACACCTTCAGACTGCAAACCAGTAGAGTCACAATTGCGCTGCTAACTTTTAAACCCCATTTGGGCCTCCGATATTCTATTTACCGGAGTGATACCACTGCCTCACAGAAAACCGGCGTAAAGCAGCTCCTGTGCTGTATTTCGCCGAGTGAGTGAGGGTACCGGAGGCCCAACGGGGGGGAAGGGGATAAAAGGTTAGCAGCGCGCTTGTTGCATGTGTTCATAGGCGGCGGCAATCACCATCAGGTGATCCGCCTGCTCGTCTGCTACCTATCACATTAAAAAAAAAATTACTCACTCGACGTAACACAGCGTAAGCGCTGCTTTTTGTGATAGGTGACCGACGAGCAGACGGATCACCTGATGGTAAGCGATAGACACTTGCAGCACCAGTAGAGTACAAGTGCAAGCGCTGCCCTTATGGTTTTGTCATTTCTATCGATAACGTACTAGATAAGTACTAGATAAGTTATATTAGTAGGGACGTAAACATGATCCATTGGTCCAGCATCCAGCAGTTTCAGCTTAATAAATTTCTTCAAATTCTTCTATGTACAAGAGACGTAAAAATCTAATTCTGAATCAGCAGTAGATTACATACTCGTATTTGCCATTCATAAATGTTCTGGACTTAAACTGAATAAATAATTTTCTATTTCTATATTTCATATCCACATTACATCCAACATTCAATACGGGAAGCATCCCCCGTGAATTAAAACAGAATATTTGAACACATTTCAGACTCCGATATGAAATTCAATATCATTTTTAATATTCGCGTCGTCTTACAATTTCTCGTATATTTGCTACGGGATTCCCCGGAACGAGTTTCAGCTGAAATCCCATTTACTCCTGAAAATTAATTTTCGCAAAGACAGAGTGTTAATTGAAAGGCGATGGAAAACAAAATTTACTACCTTTCTCAAGTTTAAGGTAGACACAGTGTGAAAATAGCCAGTAGTATATACTGTAACGATAGAAAACTTTCTAATTGCTGCGCCTTGTTGGCCACAAACCACAACGTTATTAAGTATTATTATTTTTTGTTGTGTCTTATTTATTCGTCTATACATATAACTTTTTTAGTTGCTGTACTACGTTTTTATGGGCAATAAATAAAAGCTATCTATCTATCTATAATTACTGGCCATCAATTTGCGACCTGTTATTTGAAAAAAATATTAAAACGTCTAAGTTTAAAAATGTAATACTCTGATTTTTAATCATGTGGAGTAAACTGACAGACGCAAAAGTCAAGTTTGTATACATTTTGACATTTTGCATCAGTAAAATTGAGTGGTAATGTATGGGGATGACACATTAATATCTGTCAGTTTACTCCACATGATTGAAAACTAGAGTATCTACTTATAGAGAAGAATATTGCTTGACGCGTAGCGTGCAAAGACGCTCTGTTAAGTAAAAGTAGATTTATTTCAGAGAAATAAAAGGATTCAAACACAAACTGCCCTTTTTGCAAAACCTATCCTAGACGCCACACATATTCACAGAACATCCCATACATTGACCTGGATAAGTACTTAGTAGCCTACTAAGTACTAAGCAGTTACAGATACCAGACACCAGAGGAAACACGAATTATAATACTTAAATATTATGTATTAATTATTACACCCTTTAAACAAACAAGTGTTCATCACATGATGATTGTCCATTGTGAAGATCGAACTCACGACCTTTGGCGTATGAGTCAGGGTCACTCACTACCGAATGCGCCATCCGACTAGTCAAATGAGTTCGCATTTTTTGAGATCTCTACAAAGTCATTCGGAAAGTTAAGTTACTGCCTAATAAAACACTGTGGCATTACGGAGCGATTTTTCGTACTTTTGAGTCGGGTAACGTGAGAAGGCTTCAACGGAATTTTTGTTCTACAACCTGCTAATTTCTGCTGACGCGCTCGGGTCACGCTTTTGATTTGAGCGAAAAAGATTTTTAATAATTTTCAAAATAATGGAGCGAAGGTAGCCCAGTGAATAAGACATCAAACCACATGGGGACCGAAGTTCGGAGCATGTACGAGTATGTAATTTTTTATGTGACAAGCATCAATAGCTTGGTAAACGTAGTGTAGGACGGCCTCAGGCCAGATGGAGTGACGATCTGCGCAAGAGGGCTGGCTGGAGCTGGATGCGAGTAGCCGAAGATCGATCAAAGTGGCGAGCATTTGAAGAGGCCTATGTCCAGCAGTGGACTGCAACAGGCTGATGATGATGATTAACAACAGGTGGCAGACAAGCAGGCGGATCACCTGGTAATAAGCGATTGCCGCCGCCCATAGTACCCTCAATACTAATAAAGTCACAAGTGCGCTGCAAACCTTTAACCCCCTTGCACACCATTTCGGCCTCCAGTACCCTCACTCCAACGAAACACACTGCGCAGGCGCTGCTTCATGCCGGTTTTCTGTGAAGGTATGACCCCAGTCGAAACGGCCCTTTCATGCCGAAGCGTGGGTAGATAATGACATTTAAACGGAAACTAAAAATGCAGCACGAATACCGACAAAGAGAGATTCACGACGGAGCCTCCCCGCCCCTCCCATCTACCGAAACTCCCAATTGAAAGTGCGAATCAGTATTCCAGATTTTCAGAACCGTTTTGCTTTAGGGTCCCTCGGGAGAGGATCACAACTCGTCAAATACGTGCGGATTGATTTGATAAATGGCAGTGCCAATTTTGTATGAATCAGTGGCGCCTTTTTTGTACTTACTTACTTACTCCGATAGCTCAGCGACTTATAGTGTCTTGGAGGCCAATCCTCGGTTTTCGCCTTTTATGTCGAGTCGACTTCATGGGACGCATAGACCAATAGGAAAACAAGATAAGTAATGTTGACTGTAATCTGTGTTCTCCTACCTATTGATTGTGCGTTCCATGAAGTCGACTTGACATAGAATGCAAAAACCGAGAATTGGCCTCTTGACCTCCGATATAAGACTCCGCTACTGGCCCCGGTCATTAAGATAACAAGTATCAAATACAAAATTAAAAGTCGCCAAAATTCATCCAAAGGCATTCGCATTTTGTAGAAACTCCCAATCCAGCAGATTTTTATACGGTACAGGAAATTACCATGGTACTTATTAAAAGAGAGAGGCCATACCAAAAGACACCATAATTATGTTACTTACTTATCTATGAAATTGTAAAACAGAGACAGCAAATTGGTCACTTACGGACTTAGCTACCAGACAGCCAATTATCTAGAGGTAATAATTACCTAGAGATATCCAAGTCACAATATAAAAAGAATTCACACCACTTCCCAATACGTGTAAAAATGAACTGCAGAACCACTGCCAAAAAGACTAAATCTCACAGATTTTTCCGAACGTTTTCAACCAGCGACGAATCGTCCAGTACGGAGAGAAATACTAATGAACAGAACTTTTTATTCCTAGCTTCGATTCGTCCTAATTGGTCGTTGTCCGAATAGGGTACTTGACTATTTTTTTTATGTGTTTAATCAAAAGACCCCTCTATTAAAGAAACATTGTTGAAAGAATTATTTGATTCTAATTTGAATTACCTGAGATATCACAACTTTAAGAGCACATATTTTACGCGGGCCCAAAAACGCTCTATACAAATGGCTACCAAAATGTGACGTCACACGCTCGTATCTTGTATGCGCGTCTAGCAAATTTTGTTTGGTAGCTATATCAAATGTTTCGTTTATGTACATAGTTTTATAATAAAAGTTTGTGTTTAATGTGTGGGTAGTTCAATGATATAATTATTTTTATAATATTATATACTTTAAAAATGGACTTGCCCATGAAACTTTGATTGCTCACAAAACCAGCTAGACGTTATATTTTTAACTGAAAATTTAGGCTATTGGTTCTTATTTACCAATATTTTGGTAAAGTATCAATATTTTTTACTACATCGATATTAGTCAACTACCCTTTGGGAATGGGAAATTGTCCAAACGTAGATAAAAGTTGGACGACTAAATATTTGTTCGTTGGTGCACCGCTGATAATGATGTCTTGGTCAAATGTATACTGTTTCATTGCAGATTTTGTAACATTATAACACCAATTTAACGGCATTTCAGAGAATTTATCACGTATAAAGGTATTCTGATTTTTAAATATGCGAACTAAACTCCAGATGTGTGACCGCGACTAGCTCTTCAGTTAAATGACTGATGTTCGAAAACTATATATTTTGCCAATGTAGCAAGCATCAATAATTAATAAATTAGTGTATTTTTTGACATTGAAAAATTATATTTTTTATTTTATGAACAAATGTTACTTTGTTTAAACTGAAAACTGAACAAATTTATTTTCACAATTTAAAACAGTACTTTCCTCCAATTTTTTCCTTCACCTTACTCACCGAGATATTCACAAACGACAGAAATCATTCTTCGCTTTATCATTCAAATGTCCGGTCACAGTATTTCTTTCGAGTAAAAACCCTTGACGACACTTTTTCCACGGCAAAAAGAATCGGACACTTTTATAAGCAACTTAAATTTCCAAATAAAGAGAAGACTTGCCGTTAAAAAGACTTGAGAAAGAAAGAGTATTTTTTTTGTCATATTAATATTTATGAAGTCAAATATCTGCCTAAGTATGTAAATTTAGTTCGATTCCCGGCCAAGTCAATTTAGGGAACTACATTTTCAAAATTTTCTTGGGTAGGTATGGCTATTCTGGGTTGACGCCCTCAGTTAATTAATGTCATCTGGTACTCATAGTTCAGGGGATGCCCTAGTTTGAGACCAGGTTGATTGGTGTGATTGTTTGGCGCATTTTTTTTTCTCCTGGATCGAAATGGCTTTTAAAAATCTAAGGGGCGATTACTTAACGTCAAATAATTCGCTTGCTCGTGTGCCTCAAGTCTGAAAAAAAACCGGTCTTCCTATTTAAAAAAGCGCATTTAAATGAAAGAAAACAATATGGGCCGTATCGGTTGCGCTCTGAATTCTGACAGTTGACTTCAAAGAATATGCACAAAGGCTGGAAATGCTTTGTTATAGCCTAATTCTAGACCACTGTTATCTGGTATTCAAAATACAGAGCAAAATGCAAGATAAATAAAAAAAAACTAAACGGGAAAATACCAACTAATTCCTTTGTATGGGTGTAATCTCGGTTATATACAAAGCTGTCGGTTTGGAGCCCGGGTTACCTTTAGACCATGATTCAGGACTATAAAGTATTAAAGCGGGAACGTGACGTTTATTATTAAGTACATTATATGCATTTACTGCTTGACGTTTCGGCTACGTTGCAGCAGCCGTGGTCACAAGCGGACTGGCGGTGCACGGCGTCGTCTGCTTGGGCCCGGCAGCGAATCTTCGGACACCCTCACATTTTGTGATATTAAATCGCCACTAGTTAAAATGTCAGTGAAGCTACTCCGACACACTACACTAACCGTATCGGTATTTATTTGCTTTGTCATGATTTTTTTTATACTAGAGGCGGCAAATGAGCAAGCGGATCACCTGCTGGTAAGTAATCACCGCTGCCCATGAACATCTGCGAAATCAGAGAGGTCGCTGATGCGTTGCCGGCCTTTTAAGAAGGAGAACGCTCGTTTCTTGAAGGTCTCTAAGTCATAGCCGTCAGGAAATACTGCCGCAGCTAAACTATTCCACAAGACTGAGGTTCGCGGGAGAAAATTCCTCGAAAAACGCATAGTGCTAGATCGCCAACCATCAAGATGATGAGGATGGAATGACAGCCGCTTGCAAATGATTCAGGACGTCTGACCTTCGCAACCCTTTAGCAAGGGAACCAGACCAACTGATTGATGGTTACACGTTTTAGAAACTATCTGAACGTGCAGGTTTCTTGATGTTTTCCTACAAAAAAAAACGCACATAATATTTAAAAATCCAGAAGTGTATGCTCGGATTCGGCGCTCTTATGTACTGAGCAGTTATCGCTCGCACCTATGCAAAATAAAAAAGTAACAAAAAATACCTATATGGTTTTTCATGCTAATGGAATATGCTAATCCCTTCTATGAAAGAATTCAACTTGTTAGATTTAAAAAAAAACCATTCACTCATTAATTAGTAAAGTTACGAAGTTTCAAAAAAACAAGATGGCGAGTGCAAATAAAACAAAATGGCGGAATGGTTGACTAACTTCTAACGGGGCACAATCAATCGATTCCTGCTTGAATTCGAACCTGGTAGAAAGTTTGAAAAGAAAATACTTTAAGAGTTATGACCTAAATAGAAAATATTGTAGGGATGCTAAACAGTAATTGATATTACTTAATCGGTTATTTCGTATATTTGATTTCAAAGCCATAATCGATTCTAATCGATTTTTAATAAATCCATTGTTTTTATAGAAATCGGTTTTGAATTATAATATGAACACAGGGTACTATAATAAGTTTGCGTTACAATGTTTTAAATAAGTACATAAATAAAGTAAAAAAAAACCTTGACTTTAAATTACCTATTCGTTTAATGTCTAATAATAAAATTACATTGAGTATAAATCGATTAATTTTGAATGAAGAAAAATCGATTTTCATTAAATGGATTATTTTCCATTAACTTCACTTCCCTAAGTAACTGCGATTAAATTTAATAAAAGTTTTCTGGAGTTAATGTTTGGAATTTAACTGTTTAAGCTGTCCAGTAAGTCAGCTTTTGAGTTCCAAAGTACTCTCCTAATCTTTTAACGAGAATTCCAACGAGATAAATCCTTTTCATTTAATTGTATAATCTCAGTTGGTCCGAGATTATTTGTTAATGAAACGTGTATTGATAATCTCTTTGGAAGAGGATTATAATTTTACACAAGTACTTCATATAAAAGGGACTAAAGTTAAACGCGAGATTTAATAAGTACATTTTAGTATTCACTGCTCGACGCTTCGACTGCGTTACAACAGCCGCGGTCAAGAGCGTTAATTCACGTTCCTATACTCCAAACTGGAATTCAAGACCAAAAAATCTACGATAGACGTCACTATCAAATCTGATAATGTCTCTTATGTCATTTTCAAGTGCCGTTTTCAGGTTTCGCCAACCTTTTCGGCATGGTTTTTCTTATTATGCAGACTAAACTATCAAGTTTTCATACATTGTTAAAATGTTGTGGGTAGATACCAAATGTTATTAATACCTGAAGTGTTACAAGCGCAATACCATCTTTGAAAACTAAAATTATGGATGGTTAAGTGTTTATTAAAGTGTTAATATTTTTTTTTTAAATTACAGAATCACAATTACCAAAAAATAAATTACATCAGCGAATGTTTTTAGAAAAAAGGGGTATACTATTATAGTACGATCATTTTATTGCAGTAGCAACATTGTAGTAGATTTTAATTCCAGTTTTGGGTATCATAATAATTAATTATTATTGTTTAAAGGGATGTATGTTTTCAGCAACACCCTGCATTATTATTGTCTATTATTATACAAGACTGGCACCAAAAAAATTATAACCCTATTTTGACTTTGCGTAGTCGTATAAAAAGTATCAAATACCTTTAGACTTTTTCATTTGGTGGTACGAGGAAATGTAAATATTTCTTGCAAAATATTCCTTACAGCGCTAAACTTATTGAGTTACATGAAATTTTATCGGTGCGTTACGAGAAATGAAATAACTTTTTCGGCAGCGGAATTTTAATAAGTTTCTATTTTCTTTTACTTGACTCATTTTATCTTAACGTGTTTCCCAGTCGCATCCAAAAAATTGTCGATTGGGAGCCCAGAGGCACGTTGATTATATTTTTTATTTTATATTTACTTATTTATTACCAAAGAGTACATATAGTTATGTTAGGCAGGCACAGTCATCAGCCTCACATCAGGTTACCACAACCTGTCAAATTTCCTCAATTCGATATTCAACCTAATGTGACTATAACAGTAAGCTGAGAGTCAATTGAAGAAATTTGACAGTTTTGTATACTTTGATATGTGGCTGTATGTCAATGAGTACAGGCAGTCTATGTAGGTAGATAGCCTACTGGATATACTGAGGTTTTATCGCGCATTCATCACAATGTCCTAATATTTTTTCGTCAAAAACTTCGCTTTTATACTTACCCCCTTATTTTAAGCAATACTTATTTTTACTGAACATAAAAACTTTTCGCGTTTTACTCAACGCAAGTGTCAAACCATGTCGGTATTTTGCCGCGTAAATCCAAAATGGCGGATCAAAATCAAGATGGCGGCGGAGTATGCGGCTCTTAGTATTACAGTTTTTTTTTTATAGTAGCAATTTAATTTTATGCTAGAAGTATGAGTGATATTAATTTATTAACTTTTTAGAAGCTGAATTACTTTGCTATATTGTCACCAGAACTTTAGATATAAAGTAGTAAATATAACATTCAGATAGAGGCAGTACTTAACATTTTCTCAAAAGACAGCGTTGTCCGTGGGAGAGTCACGCTTCGACATCATGCTTTTGAATGGGCCGGCTCGAGAGAAGTGTCACAAAAAACTGGTGAGACGAATTTGCACTGTGTTTCGCCGAGTGGGTGGGGGTAGATACCGTAGGTCTGGAGAAAAAGTTAGCAGCGCACTTGTGACTCCACTTATTCCTCTAGGCAGGCCAGGCTTCCATGGCAGCAGACCGCAATCGCTTTTTACCGTGGGAGTACCACGCTACGGCATGGATGGTCCGACTTGACTGGAGTGATACCATGGTTTCACAGAAGCAGCTGCCCTATTCGTCGAGTGAGTGAGGGGACCGGAGGCCCATTTGGATTGGAAAGGAGGTTTAAAGGTTGGAAACGCACTTGTGACTCTGTTGCAGGTGTCTAGGTATGGGCGGCGGCGATCGCTTGCCATCAGGTGATTCGTTTGCTCGTCTGCCACCTATCACATTAAAAAAACAAACATAGTGGTCTTTCTAATCTGCCAGCTATCACATAAAATATAGTCCGATTGTCGCTATGGGCTACAGATCATAGACGAAACCGATCATCGATTTCATTGGGACCACAATCGCATAGCCGAAGTTGGACTTTCCCAAAAAGCGGCCATACTACCGACGAAAAGTTGTCACTTGGATCTCAACGAATTTATAACGATTTTAAACCTATTCGAATTCTGGGAGCTATTTCAAACTAGTGTTGCGACCTAGTTATTTTTATTACTCGAATAATATTGAATTATTTTTTTAATCCAACTCAAATATATTATAATATGGAGGATACATTGAGTAGAAAAAAAAACAAAATATGTCAAAATAACACAGATCTAGGGATGTACCTCTAGTTAGTAACAATTCTTACCGACTTAATGTAGGTATGTTAGTATTAATTTCTTAATTCTCTGGCGTGGCATCACTCCGGTCAAGCCGGCTCATTCATGCCGAAGCATGCTTCCACAGTCAAAACTGACCGTACGTTTTTTTTACTTATTTATAACATAATTAAAACATAAATGCTTTGACTTATGCCAATGTGTAGTAGAGCCAATTAAGTCCAGTGTGCAATTATTGTGCATAGGCTATAGGTGAATGAGTGTGCTTTGGCATTGTTCATGTCTGTGAGCCTTTTCAGTTAGATATCGCTGTTCAATTGAATTTATCTCTTAAAAAAATAGTATAGATTTATTTATTTATATGTCGATAGTGAGGTTATGACATATAACAGTGATGGGACATCACTATCCCGTGCTACAATCGGTTGCCCGGGCCAGCCCCGACCTGATTCGAATTTAAACAGATTCAATCCCAACAAACGACGACTGATAGGGAAATGCAGGTCGATTCCCGAAATGATGCGACTTTCGAGTTCCAGGTTTAGAGAAAAAGTTGAGATTTTTTTTTGAGACGACCCGCTTAGCGCGATGGCACAAAATAAAGACTTTTGAAACAGAAGGCTGACTTACCCTTGATTTGAATTTAGAAGAGTTCGTTGACATATGCTAGGGTTGTTGCCCGGCATGAGTACATAAGCGCGCGGCCTCTACCATAGACCTCGACAGTTTGACAATCTTATGTCATAAGTTAGGATTAATGTGGTCGAAAAGGCGTTTAGTGCGCATGCGTGAGCACATGACATATTTTTAGCTTTTAGTGGGCATTCAGCCTTCTGTGTCAAGTCTTTATTTTGTGGCGATGGTTTGAGCGCCGGTTAAAAGGTTGGATTCCGGCACCAACACAATTGTTTGTTGATGAAACAGATATTTGTGTTGGGTCTGGGTTTTTGTAGTTCCTTCGTTGTTTCTGGTTTCCATAGCACTAGGGAAAACCTTAGTTTGGGACCAGGACAATGTATGTTATGTTGTCTCAATTTTTTTTGTCGACTCTGATGGGTGAGGCTACAGGGCGCAGCTAAGTAGCGATGTAAAATGGAAAATGTGAAAGTGGATTTTCACATCTTCCAATTTATATGTTAGTTACTTGCTACGCCTCGCGATTTCACACGCTTTAGAAAAAGACAAAAAAAATCAAATCAAATCATATTTATTCACAGGAAACACGGTACATATTATGGTGTTACTTAGAAACAATTTTCGAGTGCGAACATGTTTCGCCATCTTTAGTAGCATGCAAATATACATTTTAAAATAAGATTACATAAAATTATTCATACAAATGTCCATTAGGTATTAAATAGAAGATGTCATGTTGTATTCAATTATTGAGAAAAAATATAATAAAATTAAATCATTAGGTACAGTCATTACACAGCTAGATATACATACATCTAAGTTAAACATTTACTTAGTGCCTGGTTCTGAACATATGTTGTAAGTACTCTTCAACAGAATAAAAGCATTGTTCCTGCAGCCAAACCCTCACTGCATTCCTAAATCGCATTTTTGGGAGAGATTGGAATCTCTGTTGGTAAGGCATTAAAGACCTTAATGCACATAATTCTGCTTTTAATTCAAGAAATTGCTTCTGTGACTCTACATCCATTTAACTTTCTTCAATTAAAAAAAACACGTCAATTATTCGCTATGGCTTTGCTCTGTAAGACAAGCTTATTGTACAGACAGCCACACATCAGCTACAGTTACCACAACCTGTCAAATTGATATTCAAATGAATATTTTTGACAGTAAGATGAGGATGCATTGAAGAAATTTGACAGTTTTGTAAACTTTGATGTGTAGCACGAACGTCATTACACGGAGTCGTATGCAACGCCGCGTAGCCTTCTGCTGACGTGCATAACATTACGTGTTGTGGGCAGAAACAGACAACATTGCCCAGGTTATCTAACCCGAATGGGCAAAAGTTAATTTAAAAAAATCTCATTCCAAAACTGGGATTTAGCATTATGTACCTACTGAACAGTTTTCGGTCGTCAGATTTTAATTTGGTATCGGAATAAAGAATAAAATACTCTTATAAGCTTCATAAATTGGCGGAAAGAAATAGCCTCTTATATACTGACCTCACTTGGGTTGATTGAATGAGAGTTAACCCCTAAGTTGCGTACCCGACAGGGTCCATAATATTGTTCTTACCGTTCTTTTTTTTAACATCTTTTGTACATTATGGTTTGGCAATAAAAATTATGAGTATTGAGTTAAATTTCCGTTTACAGTAGAATCCCGATTATCCGGATCAATTAAAACCAGGGGTATTCCGTATAATCGAAAATCCGGATAATCGATTTCAAAGCAAATCAAACAATATTAAAACTTTAATATTTTTTTTATTATGTAGGACTGATTTTACATGTGTCATTTAGAAAATACGATATATAAAAAACGAGCTTAACGATAGATAATGAATTACATAATATCTTTATGATATTTAGAATTTTGATTGGAAATAACTTGTTATTAATCTTTGACGCAATAAATCACATCTTTTCATTGCGGCCAAGTCCCTGATGCGCTTCAGTTGTAGCAACTGAATAGGATCCGATTCGTCCTGTCTTAAGACACTTAAAAGCCACATCTAGAGCTTCAAAAGCTTCTGCGTGAGATGGTACTTGACATTCTTCTCCGGTTTCCGTTTCTTCTTCATCTTCTCTCTCGTTACTGTTCAAATCCTCAATGATTTCTTCATCAGTTATGATTTGGAATCCAGGGTCTTCACCATCGCAGTTCAGCCACTCCTTAATGCTCTCTTCATCGCACCCTTCACCAATGCTAAGAATTTTCATTGCTTCTGTTATTTCTTTAAAATCGTCGTGTAGATCAATTGAAGAATTAGAGTTATTTTTAATAATTTATTCCTTTTTAATGTTTGCGATTCCACAGAGTTCCACGCTTCTACTAGCATATAACAACAATCTTTTAAATTAATTTCCTTTAAAAATTTTAACGTCATTTCTATTTCACTGTCGTCTGCTGATAATAGGCGACGCAGTAGCTGCTTTCTGTATAAACGCTTTAAAGTTTCAATGACACTTTAGTCCATAGGTTGCAATATCGATGTTGATATAATTGTTTGTCATCTTAGTATTAAAGAGACACAAAATAGAAATTCGGGAGATTAGGGTGCGAAACCAGCCACTAAAAACTAATTTTCGCCACTAAAAGGGGGGCATAAACCACCAGTTTTAGTGGGAAATCCACCAAGAAAATAATTTTAATTGACAAGTAGAGCTGAGAGGACTGAGTCCGGATAATCGGATGTCCGGATAATCGATGTTCGGATAATCGGGATTCTACTGTACTACTTTTTTATGTGATAGGTTTCAGACGAGCAAACGAATCACCTGATGGTTAGCGATTGCTGCCGCCCGTATACACCTGCAGAACCATTAGCAAACCTCAGTATCATTTTCAAATACCTGTATTAATTTACTAGTGGCCCGCCCTCACTTCGCTTCGGGACCGTAATTCAGAAATGAACCAATAGATGGCGCTGTGTCCAATTACATCGCGCAAGCGTTTCGTGTTTTCGGTTTACCTATAAGCCTTGTCGTTGTCCATAGAAGTTATCTCTTTATAATGTTACATATAAAATTTTATTTATCATTATTTGGTAGAAATCTATCGATTTGATATTCAATTGATTCGATTCGTAGATTTTCGACTTAGCGTGTCCCATCTCTAATTCAACCTCATCTCTAAATCATGGAGCTGCCATAGCTAAAAAATATTTTGATGAGGATGGATGACAGATGGGAAATTAATGTTTTGTAATTCAATTTGTTAACCCAAATTTGTTTTAAATACAAATTTGTATTTCTATAATTTTTCCCCTTTTAAAATAACCTTCTTCGTAATTAATTCCCTTTTAAATAGTATAGATAGACATTAGACACGTATGGGATGGACAAAAAAAAATTGTCTGTGTTATCAGGACTTGGCATGACGCGGAGTTAATGAGCTTTTCTTTTTCGGAACTCGAGCCCGACCAGGTGCATGGTCTCGGCAACGGAGTAAAAGCACTCGTAAGCCCTTTCAATGGCTTTTTGGTAAGTCTACCAGTGCAGTGTTGAGTTGTGATATTCGTGTCAGTGTCAAGTGAGGTTATTTTTACAATCGTCCTTTTCTCCAGGCCATTCTATGATGTCCGGTTGAGAGACCTCCGTGGGGTTGGCAGTTAGAGACGGACCTCATGCAGCCCTAAATTTCCCCCATCGGTGAGTATTCCGTTCAGGTTGCTTCTATCTAACGTCCCTTGTGGTTAGGGCGGCTGCACGCATGTTGGTTTCATGTATTTTTCCACATTTTGGCACATAATTCGCTCCCCCTCGCCACGTGGAACCACCACGCGTGCTGTCGCGCAGACGTAGTTTCCCTCTGTCTTCTACGGAGACACCCTTCTAGGTTAGGTTCTCTAAGAAGAATCCTTTTCTCCTGATTTGCAGGAGGTCTTTGATTTTCCCGCCACAACGCAGTATGCAAAGGCGTTAGAGAGGTCGTGCAGCCGGGTGACTACCCGGGGATTGGACCGTACCTCCACTCCACACTGAATTATGTCCGCGGGCTTGCCCGGACATGTCAAGTACCCATTTTTTTTAATTTACGGCGCCCAACATAATTAGTTATTTAAACAGAGAAAACAAACTTCCGTTCCCAATTTGCCCAACTCCCTGAGATTGTAAAATGCTAGCCGGCACTGTATAATGGTAATTTTAAATTTAAAATCATATGATGCTTGCATAATTCTAAAATTAATTAACAGTAATAAAACATCTTTTTGTCAAAATAATCTTGTATTTATTTCAGTACCCATTCACCTGTAGATCATCTCCTCTTTTACTTTTTCTAAAATTTTTAGTATGTAACAATAAATAGTATAGATAGTCACGTATGGGATGGACAAAAAAAATTGTCTGTGTTATCAGGACTGACAGACAGACGCGTAGACGTAGACGTGACGAATCTCTAAATGTTCAGTTTTTGTCACTTAGCAACGGAACCCTAAAATTACTCTCATCATCATC
Source organism: Cnaphalocrocis medinalis (assembly GCA_014851415.1). Lineage (NCBI taxonomy): Eukaryota > Metazoa > Arthropoda > Insecta > Lepidoptera > Crambidae > Cnaphalocrocis > Cnaphalocrocis medinalis. Next base: position 7,951,479 of record CM026298.1, on the reverse strand, counting down.
ATCATCATCATAGGCCTTTGCATCTTTAATAGATGATTTAAGCAGCATCACGCGGTGTGGCTTTACAGCAGCGCTCGTGGCTGTAAAGTCCTATGCTGTTCTGTTACTTGGGGTCGCATGTGTCGAAAATTACTCTAGGCCACACAAAATCACTTTGCCTACGTGTCTATACTTCCATGTAACCTTATTTACAAATTTCCTCAAGACGTTTGACCCTCGTTACCCGGCCCCTGAACAGTGTCAGAACTTCTAATTAAAACACAAGGGCCAAAGTGTCCCTTAGGGCCGAAGGATGTGCTAATGAAGTCCGTTCTTCGCCACCGTAGGAAGGGAAGGGTTATTGGCACGTGTTTGTGTGATGAAGAGCGTATTCTTGTATGCATTATAGGAATGCGGAGATAAAATTGCCACAGCGAAAACAAAAAAAAAATTAGGCCTTGTTGTTGCTGTATATAATAAATAAATGTGCCAGACAACCACACCAATCAACCTGGTCTCAGACTAGGGCAATCCCTGTACTATGAGTACCAGGTGACGATAATTAACTGGGGAGCGTCAACCCAGAACACCCAGACCCAAGAAAACTTAGTCACTGCGCCATCGAGGTCGTATAATAGTTTTTGTGCGCCATGAGCGCCAAAACTTTCCTGTGACGCTCTGTAAGCATTCCATATTTACATTGCCTTGGCATACAATGTCAAATTATAGGGTTTTTTTTATGTAGGTGGCAAACGAGCAAACGGATCACTTGATGGTAAGCGATTACCGCCGCCTATAGACACCTGCATTAACAGTAGTCACAAATACGCCGCCCACCTTTAACCCCCTTTCCTCCTAATCGGGCCTCCGGTACCCTCACCACTCGACAGCACAGATGCTGCTTCATGCTGGTCTTCTGTGAGGCCATCACTCCGGTCGAGCCGGCCTATTCATGCCGGAAGCGTGGCCTTCCACAATTGCCGTTAACAAACACAAAACGCCAGCAGCTTCATGTTCTCTGCTCCAGCTATAAAAATCATAAAGCGATGTAGCACGATGTTAGTTTCCGAAAACAATGTTAGCCTTCCACAGCAAAAGTTGGTGTTATAAAATATGCAACAGAGATAAGTCAGTCCCGGCAGCATCGTTCGCGACTTCCAAACGACTCAAGTTTGTTTTCACTGAATTTAAATTACTAAATTAAGTATTTCTCAACGAACGGGTCAGTGGGTAGTTGTGATGTTTACAATGTTTCTCATTAATTTTATAGTCACTTAATTATAGCGCACGTACTTACAAACCACAAAATAGACGGCGGTTGCCCACCATTATCATCATCAGCAACCCACACTCGTCCACTGCTGGACATAGGTCTCCCCTAATGCACGCCACCGCTCCCGATTTTCGGCCACTCTCATCCAGCCCACTCCAGCCAGCCTTGCGGGGAATGTCATCACAGTCCGTCTTGCGCAGGTGCGTCCCGGACACTACGTTACAGAGTCGTGGTCATCCATTTAAGGTACTTTAACGGCTCTAACGGTTGATAGTTCTGCCCACATCTACACTATTTGTAAAGAGACTAAGTGGGGCCACATTAGTCTCTTCTCTTGTCTTCTTCAAGTTCCCCATTCTGAATCATGGTTCATGCCGACGACACAACCCTGGGCTGGCGTCGCGACACCCTTGGCAAAGTATTCTATCCAGGCCTAGCCGTAATCTCCACTCCAAGCCACTGAACACTTTAATATGAATATTCCTGACTGGACTGGTGGGTCGCACTTTAAAGCGACGGCTGCGCTTGTGGTCCCGGGTTCGATCCCGGGTCGGGCCAAAAATGTATTTAGTATTTCTATTCAGAAATTCTCAGTGTCTCAGCCCGTATGCTGGAAATTGGCGGTCTTTTACTTTGGAATGGACATGCACCCAATCTCTCTTCAGTCGTGTCACACTGGTGTCCCATCGAATTAAGAGGGAACAGAGAGTGCACCTGTGTTTGCCCACACACTTGTGCACCATAGTATATCTGGCGTACGTGGACTGTTCTAACGAGCCAATCTTGACATATTGGCCGCCATAGCCGAAAATCGGTTGGAGGATTGTTATTTTAATTTTCCTGACTTGTGACGTCACAAAGCAGTTCAGGCTTCAAGTACCCTCACCTCGAGAACATTCTCGCACACGAGCCCGTGCTAATTACACCATTGATAAGTTTCACGACAAAGCCTTTGGCATCTGTTCAAAAACCGATCACAATGCAATGACAGGGCAGCGTGGAAACGCTGATCAAATCTTGATAAGTTGCGGAAGAAACTTAAAAAAAATCCTTTTATTCTGTTGATAAATAAAATAATGAAATTCGGCTCGGCGGCCAATTTTCACAATCAGCTACGTAGGTACGAAGGATATATTATGTATTAATAGTGCTCAAGAGTGAGCGCAAACACAAGTGCACTCCCTATTCTCTTACCCTCTTAATTTGATGGGACACCAGTGTGACAAGACCGAATAGAGACTGGGCGCAGGATGGTAGCAGCTTAACGTGCATTCCGAAGCACAGGTACAAGACCACCACCTTCCAGACTTCGGGCTGTAACAGAGAATTTCTGAAGTCAGGTACAAATTTTTGGCCCGACCCGAGGATCGAACTCGGGAACTCAAGCGCAGCCGTCGCTTTAAAGTGCGACCTACTACCCACTGCGCCACCGAAGCATTCAAGTTTCTGCAATATAGTGATATAATGACTGCAAGCAACTCGTGCGCACTTGAAATATATCTATTTATTTTTACGTGATACGGAGCAGACGAGCAGACGGATTACCTGATGGTAAATGATTGCTGCCACCCATAGACACATGCAACACCGGTAGAGTGAACCCTACTCATATCTTACGATTCTTGATTTGATTCCCAATTTAGCAAGAGGAAGGCGATAAACAATATTGCAAAAAAATACCAACAAATTAAGCTCGTTTCTTCACTGACATTTTCTTACTATGTACAACACTCTAAAGGCTCGTGCAGATTGTTAAAAACTCACCAACAAAGCAAGCTTTAATACCCAAACGTAAGGTCCAAATTAGCTTAACACTGCGTTGGCATTCGGCCAGAACAGGGTAATCAGAGTCGGGAAATTTTAATGTGTTGCTTAAACTTTATTGGTCTGAATTTGGTGACGGGAATAAATAAGTCTGTAATACGTGAATGAGTTGCGAATTTTGATGGAAATAACTTTGATTTTAACCCATGGGGAGGTAATTAAGCCGTTTTTTTCATTATTTCTACAAAAATAACGGTAATGGAAAGGCTATGCTCAGCGTTTCTCTCCGGGTATCTGAATTAGCACCGTGAACTCTGGGAGAACCGCGCTTCGGCATGAGTTGACCGGCTCAACCGAAAAAAAACCACGGCCTCATAGAAGACCGGCGTGAAGCAGCGCATGCGCTGTGATTCGTCGAGTGTGTTAAATATAATACCAGAGGCTCAATTGGAGGGAAAGCGCGTTAATGGTTGTGATTCTCCAGGTGTTGCAGGGGTCTATGGTCGGCGGCAATCGCTTACCATCAGGTGATCCATTTAACTCTGGGGATGAGCCACGCTTCGGCATGAATAGGCCGGCTCGACTGGAGTGATACCACTGCCTCACAGAAAACCGGCGTGAAGCAGCCCCTGTGCTGTGTTTCGCCGAGTGAATGAGGGTACCGGAGGCCCACTCGGTGGAACTCCACTGGTGTTGCAAGTGTCCATAGGCTGCGGCAATTGCTTACCATCAGGAGATCCGCCTGCTCGCCTATCACATAAAAAAAATACATTTGCTTGTCTGCCACCTATCACATAAAAAATATTAAAAGCCATAGGCCATATATATAGCGGCGGATTTCGTACTTTTGCCGCTTGTAGGGTAACTATTGAAATGTTGCCACCCATTAAACATTATTAAAAGGTTAGCAGCGCACTTGTGACTCCACTGGTGTTGCATGTGTCCATGGGCGGCGGCAATTGCTTACCATCAGGTGATCCGCCTGCTCGTCTGCTACCTATCACATAAAAAAAAAAAAAAAAAAATTATACACTTTAAACATTAGACCAACGGTGTAATACGCTGAGCATTGATCTCGGGGTCCTGAGGGCTTAATTTAGGGTGGACATTACGACCGAATCGGAGTTCTTTTCACACCTTCACATACGTTACGGTATCATCATCATCATAGCCCTTTACATCTGTGGCAGATGTTTCAAGCAGCATCACGCAGTGTGACATTACAGCTGCGCTCGTGGCTGTAAAGTCCTATGCGGAAGTGAACTTTTCGTCCACATTTGCAGCAGGTGCATAGAACGCCGTTGCGGCTGGGTTATAGGCACGTCGCTTAACACGCTGTATAAGTTAACATACATGTAAATATGTTGACTCGTATGAAGCGGCCCTTTATAATCATTTTGTTAATGTGGCATTTACAATTATTTCGATCAATTAAATTAAATCAAGAGTAGCAGCAGCGCTCAATCAGAGCGGTTTCATTTCATCATCATCAGCCTGTCTCAGTCTGGTTGGACATAAGCCCCCCCAATGTTCGCCACTTCACCCTGTCTTCGGCTAGACGCAACCACTATACCAACAGCCTTTCGCTGATCGTCACTCCATCTAGCCGGAGGCCGTCCTACACTACGCTTTCCGAGTCGCGGTCTCCCGGTTTCATTTAGCATCCCCAAAACCCTCATAGCATTTAGCATAGCATCCAAAGTGTAGGGAGACCGTGTCCCCTCAATTTTTTTGGTCCTTCGAGCCGGATTTGCCGCAAGTTTTAGTTAATGATACGGTGTAGGAGCACAATAATACTTTGCCAATGAGTTGAGAATTGTCATTTTGAATTTCGCATGACGAGTAATTAACCGTCAAATATCAGTGTTTCAATCAACCCTGCGTATGATCAAAGACTTATTATTACTCCAGGAAGCGAGAAGGGTACATGGGTACAAGGGATTACCTTTTAACCGTCTACCTACTTTGCTCATTATTTGTAAAGACCAACTTTGGAACATTTCTCAATTCGCTGAATTATTTTCAATGCGTAAGGATCAAAAACGTTCCGCAACTTTGTTGTAGATAAATTAAATTGTTGTAGCGTAAATTTGTTGTTTGTTTTTAAATATCGTTATTGGCCAAATTTATTTAAAACGAGTTACATAAAAATTACCGGTTGGGCGCATAACGTCTAATTCTTAAAATGTCCAGTGGCCTCAAAATGTCCAATTCTCACAATGTTCAAGTTGGACCAATTGCTAATTGGACAATTTGCATTGTCCAATTAGCAATTTGTCCAATTCGCATGTTGTCCAAATCTCAAATTGTCCAATTAGCATTTGGTCCAATTTGCACATTGACCAATTCAAATATTTTTTTTTGTTATAGATATTTTATTACAAGTATGTCTACGAAAATGGTTTGTTACAAACCGCTTACCTCCGTAAAGGCTTATTTTTCTCCTTTGCCTGTGTTGAGATAGGTTTTTGTTTCGTTATTTTTTTTTCTTTTGTGATGTTTTTATAAACAGTAACATAATTACATAGGTATTCTTATGGTACAAGCAGTGTAACATGAACCAGCTTTGATTTTACTTTATACTGATTATTGAATGCGTTTAAACAAAGTATATTACTCAGGAGGCATTATAACAGCGTTTCAGATAGTATCTATTAAGCACCAACTTTTCACAGAAATCGTAGCGTATGCGTATCGTACACAATTTGTTATGAACATTTTACTTAACCGTGGAAGAGCCACGCTTCGACAAGAATGGGTCGCCTCGACCTGAGTGATATCACGGCCTCACAGAAGACAAGCGTAAAACGGCGCCTGCGCTGTGTTTCGTCGAGTGAGTGAGGGTGCTGCAGACCCAATTGGGGGAAAGAGGGTTAAAGGCTTGCAGCGCATTTGTGACTACTGGTGTTGCCAGTATAGGCGGCGGCAATAGATTACCATCAGGTGGTCTGTCAACTCGTCTACCACTTATCACATAAAAAAAGGTTCTTCATGATGAGTGACTGGCTTAAGCATGATACGATTTCTTGAAAAGGTCGTACTAGGCCTACAGAAGTGTTTATCACACGAATGCTCGTAGAAGGATGGGGAACCTGCCATTTTAAGGCCACATGCGCCATTGGGCCAGTCATAAAAAAAATGGAGCCAACATACTAAAAAAGTAACATAACTTTTACTTCTTTTTTTATGAGGTCTATGACATTTGGTTTACGACAGAAGACATATTTCAATAATATCTTATATGCACTTTTCTTCATATTGAACTTTGGTGCAAAAACAAGTCTTTTACCAAATTAAACTTCTCTATCATTGTAGACAGAGGTTATTGTCTGCAAAAGCATATTTAAGACGCTCCGAAGTTTTGGCAAATTTAACCGCATCTTCCCCATCTCTTGATTCTTATGTCTCTAATAAATAAGATTCATTTTCAAATTTCGTTTGCTATTTTGCTACAGTATGCAGACAAAGCAAGTTTTAAATTTACTTGGAATCTAGATTGGACTGTTAATTTATGTCTTGTGTATGTAAATGATACTACCCTTGTGAACTTGAACTCGAAGCTTCAAAATTTGAGATGCTTTGTCTTGAGTGTTTTGTTTACTTTAAATACAAAGGTTTTCACTTGCTTTTATTTTACTTCACTTTGGATTGGGAGACTATACCATACTTACACCGGTGTGAAGCAGCGCCTACGCTGTGTTTCGTCGAATGAGTGAGGGTACCAGAGGCCTAATTGGGGCCAAAGGGGGTTAAGGGTTGGCAGCGCACTTGTGACTCTACTGGTGTCTTTTTTTTATATAAGATGGGTTTGCACTTGACCTCATCTCAATCTCACCTGATGGAGAGTGACAATGAGCGTGCTTTCCCAGAAGAAGCCTATTCACTCTCGACTTAAAGACACCCAAATTGTAGCTCTCTGGAAATACAGAAGCCGGCAAGTTGTTCCATTCCTTAGCAGTTCGTACTAAGAAAGAAGAAGCGAAACGCTTAGTACGAGTCTATGGGCGGCACTCATCGCTTACCATACCCGGGTCGAGCAGAATTAATGTTTCGATTTTTTCTAACATACCTAGCTCGGTTTGTGATCACCAAATACTTGCAAAATCTACTTTCAAGTATTTTGCTGTCACTACAATGATGATGATGAATAATAGAAAATGGTATAATTTACATAATTTGCAAATATTATTACACTCACAAATATTTATTAATTACCATTTTCAATTGATTTATAGACGTAATTACTAACCTTTATTGATATAGGTAACAGATGTTTTCGCAACACGATATTGCCACATTAAGGTTTCCAAATCAAAATTGCCCAAATAACAAATGTGATATTGCTGAACTTGAGACCTAAATACTAAAGTATGAAAAAAAATACTCACTTAAGATTTTCGGGTGACAGAATTCCAAATTTTGACCCTAATATATCAATAAATTTAAACAACATCTCATTTATTGACCTGACTCTGTATTAAGTAGCTTATGCACTTGTGTTACAGATCTCAGACAATAGTGTTTCCTACAAATATAATGAAAAAACACAAGTATTCATCACACGATTTTCGTCTAGGGTGGGGATCGAACCTACGACCTTTGGCGTCAGACAGGGTCTCTACCAAATGCAAAGTTCATGTCAAGCAGCCCCCTGTGCTGTGTTTCGCCGGGTGAGTGAAGGTACCGGAGGCCCACCCGGGAGGGGAAGGGGATAAAAGGTTGGCAGCTCACCTGTAACTCCACTGGTGCTGCAAGTGTCCATGAGCGGCGGCAATTGCTTACCATCAGGTAATCCGCCTGCTCGTCTGCTACCTATAACATAAAAAAAATGCGGTCAATCAGTCCATAGTAATTGGTTTTAAATTCCAATGAAGCTAAATAGTGTAAACGCCCCATTGCATGGTCTAGTAGTTTAAGTACCGGGCCGTGATCTAGGGATCCCGGGTTCTATTCCCGGTCGAGCAGAATTAATGTTTCGATTTTTCTAACATACCTAGCTCCGGTTTGTGATCATCAAATACTTGCAAAATCTACTTTCAAGTATTTTGCTGTCACTGCAATGATGATGATAGATTGGCTAAATATGATTGCCAATGCAAATATTATTACGCTTACAAATATTTATTAATTACCATTTTCAATTGATTTATAGACGTAATTACTAACCTTTATTGATATAGGTAACAGATGTTTTCGCAACACGATATTGCCACATTAAGGTTTCCAAATCAAAATTGCCCAAATAACAAATGTGATATTGCTGAACTTGAGACCTAAATACTAAAATATGAAAAAAAATACTCACTTAAGATTTTAGGGTGACAGAATTACAAATTGTGACCCTAATATATCAATAAATTTGAACAACATCTCATTTATTGATCTGACTCTGTATTAAGTAGCTTATGCACTTGTGTTACAGATATCAGACAATAGATAAAAGGTTGGCAGCGCACCTGTAACTCCAATGGTGTTGCAAGTGTCCATGAGCGGCGGCAATTGCTTACCATTAGGTAAACCGCCTGCTCGTCTGCTACCTCTAACATAAAAAAAATGCGGTCAATCAGTCCATAGTAATTGGTTTTAAATTCCAATAAAGCTATATAGTGTTAACGCCCCATTGCATGGTCTAGTAGTTTAAGTACCGGGCCGTGATCTAGGGATCCCGGGTTCTATTCCAGGGTCGAGCAAAGTATGTTTCGAATTTTTCGAACACAGCACGGGTTTGTTATCACAAATCCGCATTAGACAAGCGTGGTGATTAAGCCTTAATCCCATTGCAGTAGCGATGACTTGATTTCTATGATGGAGGCCTTTGCCCTGCAGTGGGACAGATTAAATCTGATGTTTTACTTTACTTTTTAAATAGTGTTTCTTTTGCCAATTGAGCCTTCATTGGCAGTAACACTTTTAGCGCATTAACACTGTATCTAAGGTTTATGATCGAATATACATTTTAACTATATATCTGTACTATACGAGTGGGCGCCTTTCCCAACTAAGCTTAATAACTTTATGTAAACAATATAATATTAGGTTAGGCGCAACATATTCCCACCTCATAGTTTTATCCCGGTATAATCCCCCCCTCATTAGCCTGATGAAAGTTACGGGTCTCAGGGGGCATAGTTCCCGGTTACACTAAAATAAAATACAGTAGCGTAACTTTTTGAGACCTTTCCCAACGGCCCGTAAACTCTCTGGCTACTAAGAAACTTAGCACTTAGATGAAAAAGAAAAACCTAATATCTATACTATTTATATAGAGATAACTTCTATAGACAACGACAAGGTTTATAGGTAAACCGAAAACACGAAACGCTTGCGCGATGTAATTGAGCACAGCGCCATCTATTGGTTCATTTATAAATTACGGTCCCGAAGCAAAGTGAGGGCGGGTCACTAGTAATAAATAAATTGACAGCACATCTCATACTTTGACCTGACTCCGTACTAAGTAGCTTAAGCACTTGTGTTACAGATATCAGACAACAGAGGATCACAAATATAATACTAAAATACTTATTATAAGACACCTAGACACACAAGTGTTAATCACACGAATGATTGTCCAGGGTGGGGATCAAACCCACGACCTTTGGCGTATGAGGCAGGGTCACTACCAAACGCTATCCGGCCAGTCAAAAGTATGGTTCCAGACAAGGAGTCAAGGTTACAACGACCATTTATAAACTCTAAAATCAAGTTTAGGGTTATGTTTCAACCGTGGTAGAGCCACTGCGGCTAAAAGCCGGCTCGACCAGAGCTCGGATTTACGATACTCTGTTGTTGTTGTTGTATGAGATGTTGTCAAAGTCAAAGTCAAATATTCTTTATTTGCATAGGCTTGTACACAGCACTTACAAATAGTCATACATAAAGAAAATATTTAAAACTATTTAAAGGTAATGTATATGATTTAAATGAAACTAAATATATATCTTGATACATAAGATATACTAAAAAATAAATAGACATAATGCGATTCTACCACCGGTATCGGAAAGTTGATTCTGACGAGAAGATCCGGCAAGAAACTCGCCAGTTACTCTTTTTAATCGCCAAAATGTTTATTACAATGTTTCCCTCATACCACCTCCTACAGTCCAATACTCAAGATGAAGAAAGTCCAATACTCAAGTTGTGTGAATGTACTTGTACTGCAAAATTCTTATACAATGCAATTTCATTTTACGTCCAAGTCTGCTTCACTGTGGCTGGTTTCATTGTGTTTGCTGATCTGGACGTGTTTGCTCTGGCGAGCTTGGGCCGGAGCTTTTTTCATTAAACCCCCTAATTTTGGTAATTTATTTCACTATCTTCTTTTAGTGTAACGTAGAGGCATTATAGGGCCTTTTAGCACACTTTTAGGCCAGTTTGTTTGAGAACCCTGAGTGTGAGAGAAGTCTTACAAGGTGGTTAAAGAGACTGTAGGGTCTCTGTAAGAATGAATACTAAAATATAGACTGTGCCACCACTTATAATACTCTGCTGTAGAGTCGAGGTCAAAAATATGTTTACACTTTAGGACCTTGTCACAATACATAATTATAAGAAATTGGAAGTCGTTTTCTTATACATATGTACTGTGACAAGGTCCTAAAGTGTAAACATATTTTTGACCTCGACTGTACCTTTTTTTTTGATAAAGTCATTATTTGCCCATCCTCCTGCATTTCATTATAGTCTCTAGGTAGGTTTTTGGTGCAAGGGTTTCTTAATAATAGATAAATAGTTGTACTTTATAGCTCATTACAGAAATTTAATGTACTTACAATTAATGGACGAAGCTGACTTATGACTCAACAGTGGGTGGATGATATTGACATACAGCCGGTTTCTGAATTGAGAATTTATCATTGAGAACGTTCTAAGCACGACTTAAGTATCAACTGATTTGTAATAAAATTCTCAATTCAGAAACCGGCTGTTAGTCGCGATTGCAGATAGTATTTATTTATTTTGTTGCTCACAAATAACATTGATACGAGTACACTCAAACTTAATAGGATGTGAAGTGATTAAATAAATAGATTTCACAAAATAATAATGCTAGAGCGGGCGGCGGGGGGAGAGCCATGCTTCGGCATGAATGGGCCGGCTCGACTGGAGTGATACCACAGCCTTACAGGAGACTGGCGTAAAGTAGTGCCTGCGCTGTGTTGCCGTGTAAGTGAGGGTACCGGAGGCCTCATTGAGGGTATAGGGGGTCAAAGATATTATTATGGCTCTACTGGTGTTGCCTAGACACCCTATGAGATGCGGCAATCGCTTACCATCAAGTGATCCGTCTGATTATCTGCCAGCTAAAAATAAACAACTCCTTTTGGTTTGGTACCTAGCCGGGCATACTTTCAAGCGGTTGGCAACAAAATTACCAACCTGCAAATAAACACAATTTATAACAAACTTTGACCAGGTACTCCAGCACACATTGTGGCGGATCCTAAGCAAAAATAAATAAAACATTTTATCGACTTTCGGTAACAAGGACCAACTCCGAATAATTGGGACACATATTGTGTTCGGTTATTATGATGGCCAATAAAGGAAAATGAGCAAGGGTCACCTGTACTCAACGTTTGAAATTAGTTCTTAAGTCAACGTAATAAAATCCACTCCATTCGACTGAGTTGAATTTGTGTTGTGCTTAGGGTTGTCAAAGAAAATAGGCATTTTTTTATTTGGAAATCGTGACGTCTATTTAGTCACAGTTTCATCTATTTGTAGATTTAATAAAATAGATAATATTTTATTTTTATAAAATGTTCTAACTTCCATAATTGAATTAACAACTTCTGATTGCTTATAGGGCGCTAATTCGGGCCAGTAGCGCCGCCATTTTAAGAAATTGATATTTTTGTTGCACACAAATTTATAGGTTTTATCGTAACAATTTATTTATGAAAATATCAATATCACTTCCTTGCACAAGAAGAAATATTTCTTTACGTCTTAAATTCTTCATCCATACTATATACTACAATATTATTATATTATATATTATTATTATTTATATTATACTATTATAAATGCGAAAGTAACTCTGTCTGTCTGTCTGCTACTCTTTCACGCCAAAACTACTTAACGGATTTAAATGAAATTTGGTATACAGATAATCTAGACCCTGAGAAAGGACATAGGCTACTCTTTATTGCGAAAAGGGGATTGTAAGGGGTTAAAAGGGGGGTAAAAAGTTACTTTTCCACGCGGACGGAGTCGCGGGCGGCCGCTAGTAGTTAATAATTTCTGGCGTCAATGGGCCAAACAACCAGCCTTAATTAGTTTCGGTAATTAACTAACCAACAATACAAACAAAACTTGGAAGTCGATTTAACCCCAACAAAAGTGTTGAATAGTGGAAATCCTCAATAGTTTTGTTGACCTTTGGACTTGAGGCTCATTCGGGTTAGTTATAAGTCCTTAAAGTTGTGGGAAGCAAGAATAGTACGTAATTAAGTCAATGAAGTTAATTGTTTTGGATGTGTCTTTGTTTGTTAAAAGACGCCCGTGGTTATTGTTATTTAGATCTCATGACAAGAAATGCCTTTCTTCGAGACTAGATTTTCAAAAAAATCTTTATTGCACCAAAATTACAGGTATGAGTTATAACAATAAACAGCACAACAGTGTGGTTTTATCGTCTAGAATTCTGAATTCTAGATTATTGGGCTTAAAGAGCTGAATGCGGTGGGTTGGTGTAAAGTACCACCTTGCTCTGCCGTGGACAGCCAGTTTCTTAGAGGCTAATTTAGCTTTAATCTCCAAATGACCCCGAAATTGAACGTCTCTCGCTTCCCAATACTCGCTTTGGCATTAAGGTGAGTGTCCTGAAATTGACGAAAAACGACAAATGCGGTTTTCTTCGCAGTAAACGCGCAATTTTGTGTCTTTTTGGGATTTAATTCGATTAGATTCATGTCACCCCAACTCAACCCTCCAAACTTTTCCCCCCAATTTAGGCCATCGGCACCTTCACTCACTCACTTCACGCCGGCGTGAAGTAGCTTGTGACTGACTGCGCTGTATTCTGTGTCTTCTGTGAGGCCATGGCATTATGTACTCCAGTCAAACTGGCCCATTTGCGCCAAGCATAGTTCTCTCACGGTATTGGACCAACAAGCATCCTGTGAAAAATTGCTGGTTCAAAAATATATTCATAACGTGCCAACCCTAGCCATATTTGGCTTTATCGACGGGTTTCATAAAAGGGATTTCGCCTGAAGCGGTTAAAAACGCGGGGATTGTGCCTAATTCGAATTTCCGAAATACGAAGATGTTTTCCAACATCGAGCTTGACTAACGAAAGTTCAGAACTTTGTTCAGTTGGAATTTAATTTTATAATCAATATTGTTATACGCTTTGGTAGAAGGGCACAATTATTGAAAAAATGTAGTAAAATTTTCAGAAATGCTCCAAAAACATAATCATAAATCTAAAAGAGCCACGCTTCGGCGTGAATGGGCCGGCTCGTCCGGAGTGATACCACTGCCTCACAGAAAACCGGCGTGAAGCAGCCCCTGTGCTGTGTTTCGCCGAGTGAGTGAGGGTACCGGAGGCCCACTCGGGGAGGAAGGGGATAAAAGGTTGGCAACGCACTTGTAACTCCACTGGTGTTGCAAGTGTCCATGGGCGGCGGCAATTGCTTACCATCAGGTGATCCGCCTGCTCGCCTGCTACCTATCACATAAAAAAAAAACTTTTATTTGCATAATTAACATGATATTTTTTTACAAATATTGCCACTTTAAATAGCATACAAAGTAATTAGGAATAAGAAGAAATAAAATTAAAATGGTGTCAGTCAAAGAGTCAGTTTTAAAAACCTGAAGAATGGAATAAAATGCAAGGAGGGCCTTTTTTTGTTTATTCGGGTAAGTTTACAAAAGTAAAAAATATGGAACATGAAATTGGTCTAATGGCTCCAAACCATGTCTAATTTTTGTTTATACAAGAAGCGGCAAACGAGCAAGCGGTTCACCTGCTGGTAGTCAAGTCAAAGTCAAATATTCTTTATTTGCATAGGCTTGTACACATCACTTACAAATCGTCATACATAAAGAAAATATTTAAAACTATTTAAAGATAATGTATACGATTTAAATTAAATTAAATATATATTTTGATACATAAGATATACTAAAAAATAAACAGACATAATGCGATTCTACCACCGGTATCGGAAAGTTGATTCTGACGAGAAGATCCGGCAAGAAACTCGCCAGTTACTCTTTTTAATCGCCAAAATGTTTATTAAAATGTTTTCCTCAATGCATAAATAAGTAAAACTCGCAGCCCACGAACATCTACGAGATCAGAGAGGTCGCTGATGCGTTGCCGGTCGGTACGCGCTTCTCTTGAGTCTCTATTTGGGAATAATGAGGCTAAAGAGTTATTAAATTTATTTTTAGGGCTAATTCTGTGAGTTTACATGATAATAAATTATGTTAGTCATCGATGACGATGACTAACATAATTTATTATCATGTAAACTGCAGAGGCAAATGCGCACCACGAAATTATAATTAGAAAAACTGGAGGCAATGTTTAAATAATATCACCCACCTGCGTGGCGCGTGAGTGGAATACTTAAAATAATCCTGCCTTTTACTTCCAGATACGATATGAAAAGCAAAACGTGCCGCGCAAGCCAGCTCGTGGCTTCACTTTATGTAGCTCGATTCTATCAAGTGTTTGAGATCTTGTAACCTACGCATCAGCTAATCTACAACGTGTAAAAAAAGAAATAATACTTAACGATGTAAACATAATACCGTGTAGAATACTCAATGCGTGAATAACCACTGCCACCTGCGGTATTTCCGGACCACTACGACCTACAAACCTTCAAGAAAAGGGCATATCTCGCTCTGAAAGGCCGGCAGCGCACCTGTGAAGCCCCTGGAGTTGCAGGTGTTCATGGGCGATGGTAATCGCTTAACATCAGGTAATCCGTCTGCTCGTCTGCCCCGTATCCTATAAAAAAAAACAAGTCAGCTGTTCGCACGAAGCGAGAAAGGTCCCGGGTTCAATTCCCGGGCAAGTCAATTTAGGAAACTTCATTTTCTTCTTGGGTCTGTGTGTTCTTTTTTTTTTTTTTTTTGGTGACCCAGGAGAAATGCGTTACGCATACCCTTCCGTCTGTAAACGGATGGGTCGGACTCCCCCCCGCAGAAGGCGGGGTATACCGACTAAAACTCCTGGGACTCTCCCTCATCGTCCTTAAGTGGGAGAGGATCGTGGGGCAGTGGTACGGAACCTTACTCCACGATCGGGTCTGTGTGTTCTTTTTTTTTCTTTTTTTTTTTGTTTTTTTTGTTCACGCAGAGTGAATGCCGCCTTGTGCACACCCGGCCGCTGGGAGACGACCAGGTAGTGTGGGGCTCTCCCCTGGATTGGGCCTCTGCTAATCAGAGGCCGTTCAAGGGCATACCCACTAAACACTCTGCGACTTTTCCCGGCAAATCCAGGCTCGGGGTGGGAAAGCGGGAAATAGGACGAACCTCATCACCGCAGACCCACCCATGGACAGCAAGGCACGCCAGTACGGCCTCTTTCCGACTCCCGGGGCTTAAAGCCCCCAGAGCAGCTCCCACTGTCCTCCGACAAAACCCCAACCGGGCGGCGCCCGCATCGCTGGATTGCGATACGGGCGTCGCGGGCATGGGCTCCTGCAGAACTCTCCACAAACCCACACCCTGCTGGCTGCAGGGCAAGGTGGGGGAGAGTGCCTGCAGGTTTCCAAAAAACTGCCCCACCAGACAGCCCCACGGCCGGCTACGCTGGATTGCGCAGTCGGTCGCTGGGCGGAGAGGTGGGGTTAGCCGGCCTTTGCCGCATCCCACTGGCTGTGGGACGCAGCGCAGACCAGCAACTAAAGACCCCCACAAAAGATGTGGGGGGTGGCGCCCGAAGGCGCCCCACTCGGTGGGGCCCACGTCAAGGTGCGCCCAAAGTGGAGGAGATCCTCACAGGGCGCCGGACAGGGCCCCGGCCCAGACAGAGCTGGGACTCAAAGTGCAGCTGTCAGCCGTCGGGTAGCAATATGGCGATAAGCCAATTGCTACCCGTCGTTGCCCAGGGACACCAGGACCCCTCCGGTAGCAGTTCCAAACAGAAAGAAAATACTACCGGGGAGGCCACGCGAGGAGGTCGCCGCACCGTAGTCCCCGGGTCTGTGTGTTCTGGGTTGACGCCTCCAGTTCATTATCGTTACCTGGTACAGGGGTAGCAGCTTGAGACCAGGTTGATTGGTGTGATGGTCTACCACATTTATTACTATTTTTATAGCTGGTACCCGCGACTTCATTCGCGTATAGTATCTTAGGGTAGGTATTAATTTTTTAATAATTTTCAGGCCCCCTCCCCCCTTTTAACCCCTTTTCGCAATAGAAAGTAACCAAATATGCTACTTTTTATTGCGAAAAGAGAAAAAAAGATCTTTCTCAAGGTCTAAACCATCTGTGTACCACAATCGAATCCGTTTAGTAGTTTTGGCGTGAAAGAGTAACAGATAAACAGACAGGCAGAGTTACTTTTTACCCGACTACGGAAAAGCAAAAGGAGGATTATGATTTTGACAGGCTATGTATGTATGTTCATCTATTTCCACGTAGCTTCTAAACTACTTATCAGAATTCGACAAATGACATATCATTATAAGCGTCTTAATTGTCCGCTGGTTATAGGCTATAAGAGGTTTCACAAAATTTAATGTGGCGCCCTCTGGCGGACAAAACATACAGAGTAAAAAAATAAAGTTATGATAATAAATATGCCGTGTTTGGTATCATTTGAAAGCGCTTAACTTGTACACTTTGAATATATATAATATGTATTAGTTATAGTGACATTATTGTAAATTGACCACGAAGGCTTGTTTTATACTTTTTCAGCGTCGTTTTTTGTCGTAGTTGGGTTTTCGTTTTTTTATGAATTTATAATATTAGTTAGGATTATATTATACGCCTGCTCATCTCCCACCTCTCACATAAAAAAAAGTAAAAATCTCACGAAGCCACCTAACGACTCCTGCTCATAATTAGCACATCGCTAATCTCGCGGGTGCAGGCCGGTGATACCCGCCGTAAAACAGGGACAAATGTTGCCATAATCCCGAAAGATTACGTATTACGTGACGGCGGGCCGGCCGGGATTATCACGTCACTGACGCCAGACGTCCCGGTTTTGGGGAATGTCCTGATTTTTATTCTGAGCGGGACAATTTGGAGAATGGCTTTCTAGTGAGAGAGTCACGCTTTGGCATCAACAGGAGGCCAATTCTCGGTTTTCGCCTTCTTTGTCGAGTCGACTTCATGGAACGCACAACCAATAGTAGAACACAGATTACAGTCGAAATTCCTTATCTTGTTCTCCTATTGGTCTATGCGTTCCTTGAAGTCGATTCGACATAGAAGGCATAAACTGAGAATTGGCCTCCTGGCCTTTTGTATGTGATAGGTGGCAGACGTGCGAATCACCTGATGGTAAGCGATTGCTGCCGCCCATAGATCCTTGCAACACCAGTGGAGTCACAAGTGCGCTGCCAGGCTTTAACGCCATTTCCCCCCAGGACTTCGGCATCTCCACTCACTCGCTGAAACACAGCGCTGGCGCTGCTTCACTATGGTCTTCTGTGAGGCTGTGGTATCATTCCCGTGCGTTCCGTCCAGTTCTGTAAAGCGTGGCTCTCGTGAAAAGCCTACTCGGCTAGAGCTGTATCACCGCCCCATAAAAGCAATGCCTGCGGTGTGTTTTGCTGAATAAGGATATCACAGGCCAAAAGAGGGAAGAGGGGATCAAATGGTTGACAGCGCACTTGTGACTCTACTGTATAGACGAAGATCATAATGCAATTTTTTGCATAAGTAATAATAGGCAAGCAACTCTGGACACTACCAATTTCACAAAAAAAAAACATAAAATTGGTGGTAAGTTATAGGGATTGCCTCCAATTCTATCACAACTATAAGCTCATTATGAAATGCAAATGAAAAATATTTATTTCTAACAAAATGAGGATATTACCTATACGATTTACATAATCATGGATCAGTAGAGTAAACACACAAACCACGAACTTCGCAAAATTTTAATAAATATCGGTTGGATTGTCCAAACAAATTCCTCAGCTAATATAAGGACGAGTCAATAAATAAAGGTTTTCATCAATAAACCGCAGGCCGCAGCAGAATCCGGTCCGTTTTATCACGTAATACCAAATCTGAAGGGATTTACGTACAATCTGTCTGACACAGGAATTTTAGTACCGATCAGCACTTTGCAAAGGGCAGGAGAGACAGAAAAAAGGTTTTGTTTAGTAGTCCTATTATGATGAGAATTAATAGTACCGTCTATCGTACTTAAAATATTAAAAGCATGGTCGTGTCCCACTGCTGGGTACGCCTTCCTATCCTCGCTTTGGGCGACTATGGTCCAGTTGGGGCTTAGGAGTGTAAGTACTTCAAAAGTACAGTAAAATATCAGCCTATACTGTCACACTGCAGGGCAAAGGTCTTCAATTGTCTATCATGGAAATCAAGTCGTCGCTACTATGATGGAATAAATTAGGCTTAACTAATGCAGATTGGCGATCACAAACCCGAGCTATGTTCGAAAAATTCTAATCATACTTTTGATCGACCCCAGTAACCGAACCCCAAGAATGATCTTGGGGTCCATGATGATGATCAATGATCTTAGGGTTGGTCTAGCAAGTGGTTTAAGTACCAGGCCTCATGGCCTAACGCATAGCTATTTTTTTTGGGCTAAGTCAACGCATAGCTAAAGCACAACTAAAATTGACTGCACAAACGTCAGGAAGGACAGCACCGTAAGGTGACGTGAGTGACTAACGTATCCAAGCTATACACTTAAAAGAAGTGGTACTTACCATACGAAGTGTCGACTACGGTTTCGTGCTGGGTACTAGCGAAACTGGTTAGCGTTACTAATTCTTTAAATGATCGTGCTAGCTTCTCTGGTGAGACCATCGTATTGGTATGCATCCACGACGCCTCAGACTGTAAAACGGAACAATCTAACAAAGTTAGCAATATCGAGATAAGGCGATAGACAGGCAAAATATAAATGTTTCCCAAGAGACGTCATTGAACACACTGGTAACAGATATCGTGCAAAGGAAATAAAGTGCTTCCTGGTTATTTCGGTTTCCAAATATTACCTATTGTATCGGTTCTCGCATTCAAATTGCCTAAGTCTTATCTTATTTTGTTTTTCATGGTTGTTTATAGAATTCCAATATTTATTCTTAGGTACAGCAGTGTTTTCTGAATGAGTTAGGCATCTGCAAAAATAAATAACATAATAAATGTGAACATTTATATCCCCTTAACCACGTCTTCTACCAACCATTCTGAACAAACTTTTTTTCTGTGACTTTTGGAAATTTGCATAAAAAAATCAACTTTACATACAAATTCGGTCGGACAAATGGTGCATGCAGTCTCCATTAACGGCTGTCTGACAAACACAAGGGGTTAACAAGAGAGTAATTAATGTAGGCTTCTTGTAGGGCCAGATTTGATCCCCGAACAGAGAGCCGCTCTACTGGTGTAGCATAGACCCATCTTACTATAAAAGATGCCATATTTTCTGAGGTTCTCTGAAGTCCGGACCCCAAAAACTGGTAAATAAACTGCATATTTCACCACGCCTCTGAGCCGAAAAGTCAGGTAATAACCCAACTTCCCACAGCCCACCTGTTAATACTTCGGGTATGGGAAAACGCATTTTTTGAGGATACTTTGTCACAGTACAGAAAATAAAGTAAAGTGTCTAAATAAATTTATCCACTGCACCATCGTAATCGTCACAAATTGATTACCAAGATAATAAAGTGAATATGTAGGAAGACTACTTATTAGGCAGCTGACCCAAGAAGAGCTTTCAAGTTCTTGATTAACGGGAAGTAGCTTTCCAGGTTAGAATTTTCTGAAACTTGGGGAGTTATGGACCATAGAATTCAGCATTCAGTTGAAACAACGCGACTAGGAGAGCGTGAAGATTACCAAAGTCAAAAGAGTCCTGACACAAAGATGAACGACAAAGTCATCTTAATAAACTGTTAGCATTGTTTTACCTTATGAGGTACGTACCAAATCCTAAAAACTTGCAAAAAGACATTTGTCACAAACTCTCATCAGGCAGGAAGTGTTCAGTGCAATGTTAACTTACTGTGTTTATTTTTCCTATACCACAGCCTGACCGCAGCTATAAATCAGGCTTTGGCGATACTTTATCGCGCCTCTACAGCCGATAGCGGGTATGGGCCACACTCGTAGATATAAGCTATAGCAGCTTAGGGATACCAACGTGAACCTATATTGCAGCTATGTGTTTGTGGACTAGGAGCGAAGGCAGGTCAAAGATTCGAATTTGAGCATGCACTTCTGGTTTTTTATCTCCCGACGCAAAAACGACGAGGTGTTATAAGTTTAAAGTCTTGGTCTTTGTGTTAGACTGTCTATCTATGGAACCATTCCTTTCGAACGAATGAATCGATTTGAATGGTTTTTTTATGTGAATGTTGAAATAGATGGGTTTCTAGCTATATTTGATGGCCGAAAGAAAAATAATAGATTAGCATTAGCTATGTAAAGCAAGTAAAAACCAGGGAAGCTATAATCAAGTGAAAGTAGGATTTTTTACCCGAGAGAGAAAGAGATACTACTAAATCATTTAAAAGTCAAAGTCATCAGGAGTACCAGGAAAGCAAAAATAACGCAAGCGTTTTTATTTCCACCATCGAGAATATTTAGCTTAAAATACAAAGTTTTGAACTTAAGGCTGCTTTTTGTGTTATTTCTGTTTTCCTTGTACTCGCTACTTAGCCTTGAAATGTCGTACTAAGCAGCATTCCTCGACCCATCAAACACAATCCCGAATCCATTACGCACAGGTCATTAATCAAGCATGATGCACTAATTCCGCAGTTAATTAATATCCGACTGATCGGAGTGTTAGTGATGGATCTGTTTGTCCTGGCCAAAGTAAAATAAAGTGTCAGCCTATATACTGTCCCACCGCAGGAGGAAGGTCTAGAAATTTTGGAAATCATTACATATCCCTTCAATTGCCAGGAGTTTGGAACGCATGCGCTTGAGTGCCAAGCTTGCAAATTGTTTCGCGAATTTTTTGCGCGCGCGCGTTCTAATGACAAGAAAGACCTTTTGTTGTTAGTTTTCATGTTGAACAGCCGATATATTCTGCGTACTCGTACATAATTATGTTGGACATAACCCATTAACTTCCCATGGTCTTTCCCCCCTTCTTGGCATACGAACCGAAAATCGTGGGAGAGCGCCATCCGTACTTTCACGGGGCTTTTTCCCGTATAGCGCTCGCTCGACTCCCTGCATAACTAATACAGAACATGACTGTGCGCTCGAGCAGTACTCTCTCCTAGGTCTTTCCATAATATGTTGGACAGGATGTTTTTTTTATAATTATGACACTGAAGAATTTTAAACAGTGTTAACTTCTTCCACAGAAAATGACGAGCAATACCAGACTAGCCACGTTTGGCTTCCTCCTGACGCTATGCGCGTCGGCGGCAGCCCTGAAGTGCTGGAAGTGCGGCCAGTACAGCGACGGCGTCGGCTCCATCACGCCCTGCAACAACCGCAGTGCGACACAGCTCGAAGAGTGCTCCAGCAACGCCAAGTATTGTATTGTGAGTACCTATTTAATATGTCTATTTAGATGACTTGATCATATTTTCATAATCTTTTAACAAACATACCTACTTACTTACCCTATCACTGAAAGTAACTAAAAACAACAGAGTAACTTTTATTAAAATTAAAAATGGGCTTGCCCTTGTTTTCATACTGAACTCTATAGTTGAGAAGAAGCCTACGATGGACTGGGCTTACCCAAAAGCTTATTCACTCTAGCTATAAAAAAATCTTAAACTTTATTTCATCTTTATATTGATTTGAAAGCTAAAAGCAGTTCAAGTTTCTAATAACATGCACCTATAACGGACTTTTTTGATCCGTTTTTGGGAAGGTGTTGATGTTATTGTAGGTATGCAAATTTTTTCACTTGGATATCTAAAACTTTTCGTCCAATATTTGTCGATTTTAATCGCGAAAATAACGGGACTGGAAATAGGACCGGCACCTTGTGTCCCGGGATCGCAATCCCGGGTTCGAATCCTTTACCGGCAACGCTTCAATGACCTTTCTGATTTCGCAGATGTTCCCATGAGCATCTGCAAAATCAGATAGGTCGCCGAAGCCTTTAGCGTCTATGATTACTTACTAGCAGGGCCCGCTTGCACGTTTGTCGCCTCTGAATCAAACAAAATCTATTAAAAGTTCGCGTTAATATTAAGCCCCATGTTTATTCAATCTTACGTGTCTATAATTTCCTTGGAATATTGCCCTTTAAGCCGGAACACAGCAATTAGTATTATCTTGCTAATGCTAGCTCGCATGTTGTATCAGAGTATTTATTGCCATAAATATACACGCTAAAGTGTATATCTACTATGTCTTTATCGAGAATTACCATCGGCGCAATAATAGCAACCATACAATACTTGAGAAATACGAATCCACAACAGATTGTTATCAACTTGGTAAAGAGTTCTAGTGTTGCCAATTTATAATCCATTATCGATAGTCTATTTATTTTTAACACCATTGTCATCGTCAGAATGGGTAAAACTCGCTGCTGAACGGTTGTCCTGGAGGAAAACGGTGTCGGAAGGCCTAAAAAACATGATGAAGACTGGCTAAACCAACTTGCGGCCGAGGGTGCCCCGCGCTGTGCTTACCATGTGCCAATTGCAGCGGTGCTCAAATCACCTGCTGCTAATGTTACAGCCACAAGCGCAATTGTAATGTCACAGCGCGTGTTGCTGCTTGAAACATCTGCCACAGATGTAATGGCATGTGATGATTGACGTCATGTCAATACTATCGAAAGTTAATCAATGTTATCGATAGTATCACTTGATTAGAACCTGTAACAAATGAGAATAGGTATACCGATTGCATTCAAACAGAAGCACGCACTACGCGTGGGAGGCGAAACTTTGACTTGGTCGTAACGCCCGCTTCAAATTAGGCCCTCAAACAACAAACACTATTGATAATATCTTTGTTCAGTAAACAACAAAGCGATCGATACCTTCTACACTAGTTTACTACTGAAAACTATCTAGAGACTACCAACGCAACGGAGTAATCATAGCCTGTGTCATAGCGCCAAAACTACCGTTAGTAAAACTATTGGTAGTGAAACTATCGGTGTAAAGCTATCGGTAGTAAAACTATCGACATTAAAACTATCGATAGATTGGCAACCTTACTGCTCAACTATTTTTGCAGCCGACGAACTTTGTGTTTCGAGATTCACGAACATCAGTACTCAAACTTTAACTAAGTTAATCGGGACAGACGATCCACTTACAAGTTTTATCTATAGGTAAGGCTATTAATAGGTATACGTGATGTAAAGTTACGTAGGTTTTGTGGAAGGTATTAAAACAGTTATGCAATTGGGATCATCGCGTGTGAAATATCCGCTGCACGGAGGCGTACTGTAGAACTGACGTCATCTACTTGGTTCTTTCCTATGTGTGATGTCAAAATGTCACTAAACAACCAATGATGTTGAAGTTGGACGTCAGACTAACAGTAGGTACGCCATCTGGGAGTTTTTTCACATGCGATATCTCCCATTAAACAATTTTTAAATAATGTTTAGTGTTATTTGTATTACGCTGAGTAGCCATTTTTTACGTGATAGGTAGCATATGGGCAGGCGGATCACCCGATGGCAAGCAATTGCCACCGCCCTATGGACACCTGCTACGCCAGTGGAGACACAAAGTGCGCGGCCAACCTTTTATCCCC
This sequence comes from Cnaphalocrocis medinalis, assembly GCA_014851415.1. NCBI lineage: Eukaryota > Metazoa > Arthropoda > Insecta > Lepidoptera > Crambidae > Cnaphalocrocis > Cnaphalocrocis medinalis. The sequence continues at coordinate 7,927,574 of CM026298.1, read as the reverse complement.
TTCCCCCCGGATGGTTTGAAACGGCGAGCGCAATAAGCGGCATGGTTCAGTCCGGGCTGTGAGGTGTCCGACCACGAGTGCGCTAAGATGGACACCCCAGGGGTTTTGGTTAGTGTTAGAGTCCCACACACCACCTTGTCCCTCACATGTGAAGGCCATGACGGTATCCCCTGGGAAAACAAAAAAAAAATGGAATTTGATATCTGCTCACTTGGGTATCCATGGGCGGCGGCAATCGCTTACCATCAAGTGATCCGTCTACTTCTCTGCCACTTATCACATAGAAAAAATACCCATATCATAATGGCAGGACTACTACCAAATGCATTAACGGGCCTACTACGAACATATTCATGAACAATGACATAGGCTCCCCTATATTCGGACGTCATACATTTTCATGGATTCTCATCTGAAATTGACGTTTATGTGGGTCACATGCTAGTGAGGCGAACATATCGATATGTTGTTCCTTTGTCGATAGTTACAATTAGCTCAAATTTCTACAGAATTGAAAGCTGTGCCTGAATGTTTAGAAATCGCATCTTTATTTGTTTAGGACAACTTTAGCAATTCCGTCAAAAATCCGCTATGAATAAAATAATTACCAGGATCGCCTGGAGAGTCGACGATAATTTCTATTCCAGTTTCAAAGATAGTTAAAGCCATGAGATCAATATTAAAAACGAAGTTATACTTACTTGTATTTCTATTAATGCTAGAGGCAAAATTTAAGACAGCAGATCACTGAATGGTAAGTCTTCACCACCACCCAAGAACATCTGCGAGATCATAGAGTTGCCGGGCTTTTACAAAGGAGTACACTCCTCTATTTACTCCCTAAGTCATAGCTGTCATAACTGCTGCAGTCAATTCGTTTAACAAAACTATTGAAGATTTAAAATTTTCGAGAAACAATAGTATCGATACTCATAAGAAGGCAGCTATCGATAACCATTTTAGTTAGGTACCTATCAGAAAACATAACTAGTACTTAATATCTTTGTCAAACATGATATTCTAAAACGACTTACAATTTCCGGTTAATGCTTCTGTGGCGGCCATTTTGTCGTCTCCTCGATGTTCAAAATGGCGGCAGATTACCGTTAACATAACCTTAGGTCAGATACTTACGACGTCGTTAGAAAAGGGTTAATGTGTATTTTATCAAAAGCTCTTTGGTAATAGTATACTATTATTGGGAAAAACTAGTTGATAGGGTAAAGTGATTGTCGAAAATCTATTATACTTACATAGATTAGAATATGAATAAAGTGATAGTTAGCTAGTATGTTGACTTTTTAACACGTTAATATAGACTAACTAGTGGCCCACCCTCACTTCGCTTCGGGACTTCAGAAGTGACCAATTGATGGCGCTGTGTCCAATTACATCGCGCAATCGTTTCGTGTTTTCAGTTTACCTATAAGCCTTGTCGTTGTCTATAGAAGTTATCTCTTTATAAATAATATAGATATAGATATTGATGGATCCCACTCCTCTGCTCGCATGGAGTTCGGTTTGCCACATTTTTAATGTACCCTATTTGTTGCCCAGGCTTTACAACTATACATACTTTAAAATACTATTGGTTCATATTTTGCTATTAATTAAAGTTTTATTAGTTTAGTAGATTATAAAAATTGACATTCATAAATGTTCTGTAAAGGACTTAAATTGAATAAAGAGATTTGGATTTGATTTGATTCTTTGATTATTATATAATCAAAGGCTTTATTACAATGTGAAGCAGCGCCCGCACTTTTTCACCGAGTGAGTGAGGGTACAGAAGGGGGGATTCGGGGGGAAGGATGTTAAAGGTTTGCAGCGCCCTTGTGACCCCACTGGCTTTGCGGGTGTGTATATAAATTGTATGTAGCTATAGATTTCATGAAGTCATCACAAAATTTCACATTTCCACTTGCCTAAATAATTACTAAGAACTAATTAACATAGTTACCCATGTTAATTCTTAAGGCCTTCATTGTGTTTAATCGCATTAAACTAGCATAATTGCGTTCATATATCCCATGGGATGTGATGGCGTAATTTGCTGCTGTCACGGGAACTTTTGGTTATAATAATTGCCTCCCTGTTGATTATAATAGGATAGATAATACGTTTATTCGTACTGCTGCATTACACACACAATGTTAAAAGTAAAATATCATACATCAGCGAACGCTTAGGGTATTTTGCTTGTACCTATAAAAATAATTAACAGTACCTACAATGTTCACTTGCTTAAGATCCGGGTGTACGCAGCTGCTGCTCAAAAAAGCCGTGGATCATCAGTGTACTAAGGTATAACTTTACCCGTTCGTGGACAAAACACTGGTATAGCTGGCGGCATGAAAGAATAGCGATGACCTTGAGTGCACAGAAACCAATTTAAGTAAGTGGATATTCTTCTTTGTAAGGGGCTATACAAATGATACTAGCGCCGCCAATCTATTTACACTGATTGTGGCGAAAATACGTTTTTTTTTTAAGAAAGCAAAACATTACAGACTTAGATATAAGTAAATTGAATTTTCAAGATGCAATACAATATATAAAACACGCGACAAGTAACAATAATGTCAATTAAGTATTGCTAATAGTGGCCGTTTTTAGCAATAATTAACATTATTGTTACTTGTCGCGTGTTAGAAATGTTGTATTGCATCTTGAAAAATCCAATTTACTTAGATCTAAGTCTGTAATGTTTTATTTTCTTCAAAAATATCATATTTTCGCCAAAAATCGCCAGTGTAAATAGGTTGGCGGCGCTAGTTTCATTCGTATAGCCCCTTAAGTGCGCAACCTGTCACTTTTGTAACGGTCATCACTATAGTTAAGTGCCGCGGACTATATTCTGTCACTAGGTACCCGCTAATGTTAAATGTTAAAGCATACGTTTTGCAAAAGTTAATTACAGTAGGACTACGGTCAGAAGATGGCGGCCTTCTTAAGAACACTTCCAACGATTACAACTCAGAAATATAGTGAGCAAAATCCAAATGGGTTCACCCGTTTGGGAGCTCCAGACACATATAGACAGACAAGTAGACACGCAAACAGACATACACGTCCAAGATAATTAGGTATAGATCCCGTCGTTTTTGTTTAGGGGGTTAAAAATAACTAATCGCATCCTAATTTTTTTTATAGTATAGGAAGGCAAACGAGCAAGCGGGTCACCTGATGGTAAGTGATCACCGCCGCCCATGGACATCAGCTACACCAGAAGGAGTGCGGATGCGTTGCCGGCCCTGTAGGAAGCTAAGCTCGTTTCTTGAATATTTGGATGTGGTCTAAATTGTCCTCAGTTGACCTCATATAAAATACCAGCGTATTTTCTAGTTTTATACCTCGATGGCGCAGTGGCTAAGATGTTAGCTCAAAGTGTGAAAGATCCCGGTTCGATTCCCGGTCAAGTTAATTTAGGAAACTTTCATTTTCAATTTTTTTTCGGTCTGGGTGTTTTGGGTTGACGCCTCCAGTTAATTATCGTCATCTGGTACTCATAGTACAGTGGTTGACCTAGTTTGAGATCAGGTTGATTGGTGTGATGGTCTGGCGCATTTATTTATTTTATGTCAATACTCTATAGTGCCATCTAGCGGCTTCTTTTCAGACTGACACAGCACCCATTACTACCCGTGCGGATAAAGATCCCATTCTTTAGTTTTTAAGTTTTATACCTCTGTTTTGTGTGCAATAAAAAGTATATTCATTCATTCATTCATTCTTTATCCGCACGGGTAGTATATTCTACCTTCCTAAAACCTAACCGAAACTCTCAACGCTAAAACAACGAGTCCAAGAGCTCTTAACACAGAGACCTACTTCGGGAGTCGCATTTATACGCCGTATCATCGCCATACATACTAATTTCTGCCAAATCCGCATGTTACAAGAGAAAATAAGTTATTTCCCAAGAGGGATGGCGGTAAGCTCCCATTTTCGTATCGATATGTTGTTGTCGTAAAATTGTAAAGACGGTTTTAATGTGTATATAATAACATGTTGTACTTATTCTCAGTTTTGTTATAGCAACTCTATACAATTTATTTTTAACTACTCAACTCATTTCGGGACTTAGTTTTGCTATTAGTTCCAAAAGATTGTTTAAGCTTGGCTCTCGCACGGTAAAAAATACTGGGAATGTCACGTTGTGAATGTGATGAGTTTGAGAGAGTCAAACAGGGTCTCTACCATTTTTTTATATGATTGATGACATACTATCAGACGGATCACCTGATGGTAAACGATATCCGCCACCCATAGACATCCGCAAACAAAACAAAACAACATCGTGATAAGCAAATACACCATTTAATTTTTAACGGTAACGGTACACCATAAAATTTGAAATTTAACGGTGTATAAATTAGCAGTGGTTGGTACTGGTAAATTGCCAAAACACCTACAAATTACATATTCATATTATTATGATAAACACATCCCTAGTTCTTAAGCAATGTTAACATAGCGGGAAAAACAGAACCAGGAAGTCATTATTATTCAGAGAACGAAAATACTGGTAAACGAAGTGCTTGATGAGCCAAAACAACTAATTCATATCTTTGCGGAAACAGTGATATACTTTGTAGCTTATTCCCGTTGTCCACCCTCTATTCGTCCCACCCCGGGTGGACAGTGACAGTGATACAAAAGTTTAAATGGTAAATAAAGTGTTTGATGAATCAAAACAACTAATTTATGTCTTTGTGGGTAGGTACGTGATAATATAATGACTCGATATAATAATATGCCCTCTGTCCACCCTCTGTTTGTCCTTCCGGGACAGTGACACAAAAGTTCAAATAGTAAATGAAGTTGCTGAGCGAATACCTTTTTAAGTGCCGCGAAACATTAGTCATGTTGTTTGTATTTTGTATTTTTATTTTGGTACTTAAATAAATAATTTCTATTCTATTCTAAGTGTTTAATGAATCAAAACAACAAAAATGTCATATCTTTATGGAAGCAGTGATATAGTGGATTGATATAGTAATAAAGTGATACTTTACGACGACTTATTCCCGTTGTCCACCCTCTGTTTGTTCCCCTTGGGTGGACAGTAAGACAAATGTTTAAAATATTCCCGTTGCCCACCCCTTCTCAGGACCAAGAGGGACTGGACGTTGCCAGCTATTAAGACATTTATATCATAGTCCACCCGGGGTAGACAGCCGGAATATATATTTGCGTCTGGGCTTACAGGGATTAAATTCAGTTGTAAAGAATAGAAACTGATTAACAGATTCCCGATGGGGCCTTTTGTTAATCCACCGGGTTTCTAACACAATAATATTTTCCTAGCTTTGTTCTAATTCGGTCGGGACGTGATCCGAATACAGTATAACTATACTATTAATAAATTAGTAAATGCTAAAGGGCATGACAAGGCTTGTAAATAAACCGAAACACTTGCGCGATATAATCCACGTCCAGCGCCATCCATTGGTACAGATTTGAACTAATGTCCTGAAACGAAGGGAAAAGCTGTCAAATGGCTTACAATCACCTTCACTTGCTGCTTACCTTTTTTTTACCTCCCTCCCCCTGGATTGAGTCTACGGTACCCTGACTCACGCAGCGAAACACAGCGCATGCACTGCTTCACGCCGGTTTTCTGTGAGAAGCGTGGCTCTCCCACTGTAAAAAACATTCGTCCTACGTATCACATCTATACTATTTATAAAGAGATAACTTCAATAGACAGCGACAAGGCTTATAGGTAAACCGAAAACACGAAACGCTTGCGCGATGCAATTATACACAGCGCCATCTATTGGTTCGTTTCTGAATTACGGTCCCGAAGCGAAGTGAGGGCGGGCCACTATAAAAAAAATAAAATATTTTAGTAAAGTATACCTGTATAAGAAACCGGTCCTGTTATTATTCCCGTGACATTTATCTTAGGCTTAGACCCGGTTTCTTACCTCAAAGGGTAAAAATACCTTTCAAGGATCAGTTTGTCCTTTCTCAAATAAAACCCTTTGTCAACAGAACCTGACGTTCAAGGGCTCGTTGGTTTAAAATTACTCTGAAGCGTTGTTACCGACTGGTTAGACGTGCTTGCTAGGTCCGCTTGTTTAAGATAGGTTTACAAATATTTTTCTTAGTTAGTGAATTTACTATCGCCTGCGGTATATCCGGATCGATACGACTTGCCTTTAAAAGAGGGCGTATTCCTTTTTCACGGCTGGACTAATCCACCGGTTCAAACTCGCTCAAAGAGCTATGGAAAGGGCTATGCTCGGAGTATCTTTGAAGGACCGCATCAGAAATGATGTAATACGACAGAGAACCCAGAGTCACCGACATAGCCCACCGAATTTAGCAAACTGAAGTGGCAGTGGACTGGTCCACATTAGCCGCAGAACTGACAACCGTTGGAGCCATAAAGTCCTTGAGTGGAGACCGCGACTCGATAAACGTAGTGTTGGACGCCTGCTACAAGATGGGTGTTCACTTACCATCAGGTGACCCGCTTGCTCATATGCCTTCCTAAACTATAAAAAAAAGACATGCACAAAACAACAGATACTTATAAAAAAAAACATTTTTTTATAAAAACAGGATCACATGGATGGTATGAAACGATAGCTAATCAAAAACAAGTAGTATGTAGTTACAAAAAATAATTTTTAAAATTTTGAAAAAGTCGTCACTACACATTTTATTTTCAACCCTAAGCCGCTACATTTTATTTCTAATTTTATTTGGTGTTTTTTTTTATGTGATAGGTAGCAGACGAGCAGGCGGATCACCTGATGGTAAGCAATTGCCGCCGCCCATGAACACTTGCAACACCAGTGGAGTTACAAGTGCGCTGCCAACCTTTTATCCCCTTCCCTCCCGGGTGGGCCTCCGGTACCCTCACTCACTCAGCGAAACACAGCACAGGGGCTGCTTCACGCCGGTTTTCTGTGAAGCAGTGGTAGCACTCTGGTCGAGCCGGCATATTCTTGCCGAAGCGTGGCTCTCCCACAGTTAAAATTCCGAAAACGAAGCGCCTTTACGTGAATGGAGCCTTCTAGGCGCTGACACTTTTGAGCGCGTAAACGTTCTATCTAGGGTATATGCTAGAAGGGTTGACGATAGAAATCAAATCAGTGGTACCATTGTTTCCAAATGTCACTTAAGATACCGGAGTGTAATTTCAAATCGAGCAGACCTTCAGAAGCCGCCATCCCTCTTCAAACACTATTACTAAAGACCCTCCCGAAAACGTCACTTGACGATAAATCAAGCCTCTTCATCCGCTTAGGAAACACGAGGCCATAGAATTACTCGCACATTTGACGAATAGGTCCCTTGCCTATCTATAAGGTACGGTTGGAATATTTCATTTATTTACTACCTGACTTGCTGTTATTTCAGGATATTAGTTACATATTGTGCGAATAGATGGAGCTGGGTTTAGATTACGTCGCGCAAGTACCTATTTCGCCTTTTCTGTTTTGATATAAGCCTGGTCGATGTCTATAGATTGTACGTACAGATTTATTTGAAAACATTACAACATAACTTACAAAACTGCAAAATACTAAATCTTTTTTTACATAGCTAGTCAAAGTTTGACATATTTAATTTTAAAGGACTAACTTGGGATATTTGAAGAAAGAGCTGTTATTTATTAACAGTAAAAAAAAACAGCAGGTGTCTATGAGATTGCTTACCATCAGGTGATCCGTCTGCTCGTCATCCACCTATGACAAAAAAAAAAAAGATTGCTCACAAATCCCGTACAAAAATTCCGGTTTAAATTTGTGACATTTTCGCAAAGAGTGTCTTAATAGGCCGACAAGCGCCGCTACAATAGCAGCGCCATTTGCTCGCTTATGATGCGGAATAAAGAGAAAAATTTAAGGGTTGCTCTTCTGTTGACATTTTGAGGGAATTTTCTTTTATCACTAAATAAAACAAGCTAGATCTCGCAGATGTTTTTTGGTGATGGTGATTTGATCGATGACCGACCACCGATAAGTACATCCTATATTATAGATCTCAAGCGTGTGCGCACACATACACACTCTCTTTATCTTTACCCTCGTAATTCGATGGGCGATTTGTTCGTTTTGTATGGAGAGTAGAAAAAATTTGGGCTAATTTCCAAAAGTCGTAGAACAAACGTTGATCAGAATGGTCGAGAGAAGCGTTGGTTAAAGTTATAAAATGTTAACCATATTATACCCTGGATTTCACTCAACACTAAAGTAAAGTATCAGTCTACAACTATCCCATTGCGGGGCAAAGGCCTCCATCATAAAAATCAATTAGGCTTAGGAATTAGGCTTAATTTAATCACCATGTTCGCCTAATGCGGATTGGTGATCACAAACCCGAGATATGTCCGAAAAAATCAAAACATATTACACTAACTGGGCCCGGGATTCAAACCCCAAGATCATGATCCGGTACTTAAACCTACTAGACCACCGGGGCGTTCACTTTCACTCAACAGAGATTAGGTAATCTTTACGTTACTCAACAAAATTTCACCCTTTCTCATCCATATTCATTAATTTTGTAATTTAGCTGATTGGGAGCGGTTTTTCAGTTAATTTCAGTTAATGACTAGCCCAGCGGCTGAATGTGGTGGTGCTGAATTTTTCAGCGCCAAAAAGCTTCTAAGTGCTTATTAAAAATTTACTTTCGTTTATTTTAAAAGTTTGGGTTGAGTATTTTAGATAATTAAGCAAATTTTTTTTTTTATGAAATGAAATGAAATGAAATAGCTCATAGACACCCGTATCACCAGTGGAGTCACTAGTGCATTGACAACCTTTTAACTCCCAGTCGCTAGGTGAACTCTACCTAATATTACATCGGCTACGACAGGGGGCTCGTGGTTGGCACAAAGTGGCATGCGGTCCGTCATTTTTGACTTACCAGTCATTTTAATTTTACTTTACTTTTTAGTAAACGCATCGATATCGATATAGAGTCCGACTGAAACTGGTTTTCCGGCCGAAACCGAAAACCGAAATTCGGCCGTGGCCGAAACTGAAACTGGTAACGTGGTCAATTATAAAATTCCTTATAATACTGAACAACTTTGGTGAATTTTACTCATTATACTGCATTAGTTCAAGTTTGTTGTAATCACTGATCTATCACAGTATCCTAACGGCGCATGACAATTCCCGAACAGGGCCGCCAGCGTCCGCTAAAGCATAGATCAAAGAGTTTTGCTGCTGAGAAACGAAGTAGGTGAAAGGTGAACGAAACGTGAGCTTCCGAAATCAGTTCCGGTTTCAGCAAAAGTTTCGGCCAGTTTTGGCCGAAACCGTAACCGAACTTTTGGTCGGACACTATAAATAAATAACTTGAAAGTGAGACCAATTGTAGACTTAATAGAACTAGTTACTTGCTTCTAACTACTCGATGAAACTCCGACTGAGTTACACTCGAGTGCATTAACATCTCGCCAAATAATCACTAAATTCAATGCGAATGTCCAATCCATTAATAACATTGAGCGTTGGATCATGTCTCGATCAGCTAATGACGTTAATTAATTACTCAGTTCGAGTCACGGTCTAGCGATTACTCGTTACAAATGACTGTTTAATTCGTGTTAATACTCTTATACTGCCTCGGTGGCGTAGGGTAGTGCGCACTTTAGAGCGACGGCTACGCTTGGGGTTTGATATCCCAGTGTCCCAGTATCCCAATGGATACACCATTATCTTAGCAAGGATAAAATGCGATAGCAGCTCAGTAGCTGCTATCGCATTTTATCCTTCAGTTTTCATTTGATCCTTTCATTCATTCACATACAAATGGTAACCTAATTTATACGATAAAATCTAATCGCTCTGTTTTGTTTGCCCCAAGTTAACTGATCCCCCTTCCCCCCATGGATGAACTTTGTCCTGGACATAAATCCGGCATGTTATTGACTTTGTTATCTTTTGCTTGCAGTAAAAATTGCTCTTATGATTATTGAATAACTTTCAAAGGGAGGAAACTCGTTTTGTTTTTGTGTAACGTATTTTATGTTTATCTACTTCAATCAAGTCATAATCTGTTTTGACAGGATTTAGCCCGGGGGACTACGGTGCGGCGGCTTTCTCGTGTGACCCCAAGGTAGTATTTTTGCTCTCCAAACAATGCAAAACTAAAAAAATAAAAAATAAAATAAATTGAGACGACATCACATACATTGTCCTGATCCCAAACTAAGGTTTTCCCTTGTACTATGGAAACCAGAAACAACGAAGGAACTACAAACACCCAGACCCAAGGCAAATACCTTGTTGCATCAAGACAAACATTTGTCGTGATGCGGCAATCGAAGCCGCGACCCTTGCTCTCAACCGGCGCTCAAACCACTACGCCAAATGGGTCGTCAAATACTACCTTCCCCTTCCCTTCCCTTACCCTACCTACTACCGGAGGAGACGTGCCTATTGACCGGCCTCAGATTAGCTGAAGCCCCAGTTTTTGGAAAGCCCAACACTGCACAGGTCAGCAGCGGGGGTATCAATACACTACTTCATCATAATTCTTTAGGATAGGAATGATTAACGGTTGTGGGTTATCGATAAATGTCAGACTCACCAAAAAAACATCTGCAAAATCTACTTGCTTTTTGTAACTGTGGCCCGTCCCGCACTTCGCTTCGGGACCGTAATTCAGAAAATGAACAATGAGAGGAGCGTGTCCAATTAACATCGCGCAACGCGTTTCGAGCCTTGTCGTTGTCTATAGAAGTTATCTCTTTATAAATAGTATAGATAGATAGAAGAAAATTCCCTCCAAATGTCAACAGAAGAGCAACCCTTTAAATTTCTCTCTCAACCTACTAAAATACATACTAAAATCCAGACACTAAAAAAATATAAGTGTTCATCCCACGAATGTTTCTCCAGGGTGGGGATCGAACCCACCACCTTTGGCTTATGAGGCAGGGTCACTACCAAATGCGCCATCGGGCTGACCTAACACGAAATGAAAAACCGCCTCTAGGCATCTCTAGGTGACTAATGGCTTTCATTACAGAGCTCAAACACTGCGACAAATCAAAACCAGAGGAACATACAACAAAACAGAATCCACCCTCGAATCTATACGTCTGTCCTTATCACACGAGCTGTGTGTCTTTTGTTTTTGGATGCGATAGATATACTCTCGATGGTTACGGAATGGTTTGCTGTAGGCCGGACAAATTGTCCTGTCAAACGGACGCCATTCAGGGAAACACGTAACTCACTCAACAATGCGAATTATGATTTTTGGGGCACATTGAAAAATTGTTTGGGAAATTCAAAACATACACTTTTGTATGAGAATCCATTTCTATTTGATAGTCGACTAAATATGTCTGTATACATTAAGTACTAGTGGTTCACCCTTATTTGGTTTCTGTGAGGGTATCGGAAGATTCACAGCCGGGCCCTAGCAGAAGTCGCCGTGTACCGTCCGCTTGTGACCACGGCTGCTGTAACGCAACCAAAAAGTCAAACAATACATAATTATTTGCTTAAAAATTTACGTCACATTAATTCCCGTCTTTATTACTTAATAATAGTTAAATGGTATTTGCCATAATCTCGATGTGGTTTATCATCATCATCAGCAACTCACACTCGTCCACTGCTGGACATAGGTCTCCACAATGCACGCCACTGCTCCTGATTTTCGGCCACTCTCATCCAGCCCACTCCAGCCAGCATTCGAATGTCATCATCCCATCTTGTCCAACACTACGCTTTCCGAGTCGCGGTCTCCACTCAAAGACTTTAAGGCTCCAACGTTTGTCAGTTATGCGGCTAAATTTTTATGGTTAGTAGACATGAAATAGCAGCCCAGACCAGTACCTAAATCCATGTTATCTTTTCTATCCTTTGACTTATGTCTGTGATATGTGGTTTCACTGAGAAAGCTCCTTTCAATCACTTCAGCTTTTGGCAGCAAACTTAGTTTTTTAACCCTCAATTGGGCGCGCCTAAAAAGTTGCATAAGCGGTCGCGTGGGGTGCCTGGCACCCCAGAATTAGGAAACTAAATAAAATACGAAATACATGCAAAATCAGACTTTTATTAATTAGGACATTTAAACTTACATATTAATCAACATTTAAACATATTTTTAACAAAATTAACCTTTTTTTTAATATGAAAAATATTTTTTACTAATCCTTGTTTTTTTCATCAAAATTTTGACAGACTATATTCAAGTGGTCATTGCACACGTGTTTTTGGCATTTCTAACATTCAGTCTTTGTTTTCCTGTCCTTACTTCTTGGGCATACATGACGCCTATTGTATGATTGCGATCGGCCTGCTTCAGAAATAGATCCTTGGTCCTGAATTCCATGTTCTACCTCGAAATTTAGACTACACAAACAGTCGCCTGGGGTGTCATGCACCCCAAACACGCTCTCTGAGCCCAACCGTCCACGTACAGAGCGCCACTCGCAACTGAATCATGTACGTTTTGAAGTATTTTATGAAGCTACCTAGAGGCCAGCGACGCTTAAATTCAAATTTTTAAAAGTTGTGAGCCTGGCAACCTGCTCTGGGGTGCATGACACCCCACGCGACCAATTAAGGGTTTGAATAAGATGGTACCGTTTAGCAACATGTTTCGCCGGCCGAAGGCGAAAGTTTCCCGCCGATCCAAGGGTGAAACCGTAGGGACTGCTCACAGTCTGATTATTGCTAGTTAAAAGATTATGGTAATGTCAGTCGTGATCATTAAAAAATATTGTTTTTTTTAAATATTTTATAACATACTAGCGGCCGCCCGCGACTTCGTACGCGTGGAGTTAATTATTGACACTTACCGTCATATTTTGGACAATTCACACAATATATTTTTATAAAATTGTAGCCTAGTGTATTTCTGATGTTATCTAAGCTCTATATGTGTGTAAAGGTTTCATTCAAAAGCCATTCAGTAGTTTTTACGTGAAAGATTAACAAACATCCATACAGCCATACTTACAAACTTTCGCCTTTATAATAGTAGTAGGATGATTGTAAGTAATCTGTACAAGCCTATGCAAATAAAGAATACTTTGACATTGTCAGTACAAATCATCAGCCTGTTCACATTACAAAATTAACGAGAAGATTTCGTTACTGACCAATTCTTATACTACGATATGCTAAACATGCTATTTAAAAATAATATGGACAGCGCGCGAAACGAACAACAGCTGACTTAGTGCTTCCCCCCGCCGATCTATCATACCTCACCCCCTCGGAATAACAGGCTTGACGGTGAACTCACATCACCTTTTAATGCATAAGAGTGTTTTCATTTTAGCGCATTTTACTGCACGTATTCATCATAAAAACTTAATGTGAATTATAATATGTAATTCAAAATATATAAATAAATAATATTAATGTATGACAAAAAATTAACTCAGTATTTCCGTAAAAAATGCTTTACGCAATGCAATTTCGTTTACTGAAACGGCGCTCGTATTTGTTCAACCTACTGTGTGTTTTATTCTGTGGTGTGACAGTTTAATATCGCTTGGCGGGTGAGAGCCACTCCGATGACCCGTAACGTAGGGCTGGCACAAGCGTACAATTAACGTTTTTATATTAGTATTAGGGTAGCGTGGTGATTAAGCCCAATCCCATCATAGTAGCGATAGCTTGATTTCTTTGACAGAGGCCTTTGCCCTGCAGTGGGACAGTATATAGGCTGATACTTATTATACAGATTAGATAAATATAAGAAGAAGCCGCCACTAGACGGATGGCGCATTAGGTAGTAACTCTGCCTCATACGCCAAAGGTCGTGGGTTCGATTCCCACCCTGAACAAACATTCGTGTGATGAACACTTGTGTTTGTTCAGTGTCTTAGTGTTAAATATAATAATTCATTCACACAACATCTCATACTTGTGTTTGTTTAGTGTCTGTTATATATGAATTTAAGTATTATATTTGTGATCCTCTGTTGTCTGATATCTGTAACACAAGTGCTTAAGCTACTTAGTACGGGGTCAGGTCAATGTATGAGATGTTGTGTGAATTTATTATTAGGACAAAACTGTACGAACCCAGCACTATTATCCCATCTCAAGATGTGTAGTCCAAAGCAATACCGTGCCTGGCCAGTCTTGACACTGGCGGGACAGTTAGCCGGTCGAGTGCTTCTTGAATAGCCCGCAGCCTGTTCTCGAAGGCTTGCAAATGGCAATGCCAGATTTGTGTAGAGCAGGGTAGCAATTCTCGTGCACACGACATTGAAGTTGAATTAGAAATTTGTATGGACGAATACAAAAATACAAATACAAAATAATTTATTTCAGTTACTTAAGTATAAAACACATACAATGGGTTTGGAATCTCCTTTCAAACAAATGTTTGCTTGTGTTAGGAGAAACCGCTCTTCTATATCAATTCAGTTAAAATTCATAAGTAGGGACATTTTACAGTAGATTAATTACCCGACTACGACGAGGCAGAAAAGAGTTATTGAGTATTTGCGTGCATACTTCTGTGTGGGTATGTGTGTGTGTGAGTGTGTGTGTGAGTGTGTGTGTGTGAGTGTGTGTGTGTGCGTGCATGCGTCTGTGAAAGTGTATGTGAATACCTATATAAAATCTTTTAATTTGGCTGCAATGTCGAATGCACGATAATTGCCCATTGGATTTTTAAGTTCATAGTAATATATTTTTTTTTATGTGATAGGTTAGGTTAGGTTAGGATCACCTGATAGTAAGCGATGGCCGCTGCCCATAGATATCTTTGTTTTTGTTCTCCCTGGTGAAATGCGTTACTCATCTTAATGTCGGTCTCTCCCCCGCTGAAGGCGGGGGCCTACCGACTAAAACACCAGGGCACCCTCTCATCGTCCTTTGTGGGGAGCAATCGCGATGACGGGCACAAAGCCTTATTTGCGATCCTCCCCAGACGGAGCCCGCCTGCACGGCGGGCTGAACGCCATCGCCCCCGGGTGGTGTGGGTGGGTTAGGGACAGCCGAGGGTGAGCGACCATCCCTAACGAGCACTGGAGGTGACCGGTGCAATGCCGGCGCTGGTACCCCCGTACCATGCGCCGGCTGGCCACCTCCAAGGAGAGGAGGGAGACGCACATATTGGCGGCATCTCCTACCCCCCCTCGCTTTCGGAGCGCGTCGGCGGATGCCCATAGATACCTACTTCTAACATCCAAAACTTTATTAACAGTTACTATATTTTAGATACTACAGTAAGTCCGTTGATTGACAACCATAGTTTTGCTGCTACTAAATAAATGAAGTTTTTGCATTTCATATAAAAATTGAGTTGAAAACCGCAATCACTCAGCAGTAAAAATATTTTTATAGAGATGGAAAAAAAGGTCAAAATCGTTTGCGTAAATATTTGATGTGTCTTGTTATTTATATGACAAATAGCATGGCAGAGTATTTTTTATGTAATAGGTGGCAGACGAGCCTACAGATAACCTGATGTTAAGCGGTTGCGGCCCATAGACACTTGCAACACCAGTAGAATCACAAGTGCACTGCCAACCTTTAGCCCCTTTCCTCCAACTCTAATGACCAGACTCTTCAAGTCCTGGACCCTGGGCATCAAAGCTACACTTGAGATCTTAAGTGGCACCCGGCTATCACAGGATGTGATACCACGGCCTCACGGAAGACCGGCGTAAAGCGGCGCCTGTGTTCATTTCTTTGAGTCAGTGAGGGCACTGGAGGCCCAATTGGGGCATTGGGGGAAAGGGGCTTAAAGGTTGGCAGCGCACTTGTGAACTGGTGTTGCAGATGTCTATGGGTGGCGGCAATTGCTTACCATCAGGTAAACCGTCTGTTCTTCTGCTTCCTAAATGTAAATAAGAGCTAAGTTTAGGATACCTACTCACTAAGCGGTTCTACATTTTATTTTAATCACAATATCATATTCCTCTTTGTTACTAAACAAAAAGTGGGACAACGACGCCGTAAAACAATACACCCCCCCCCCCCCCCCCTCACCCCCCTCCCAACATATTCATAGTTTCATCGTGCAACTTAACTATCAGATGTGGGATGTTCCTGTACATTGTATGGAACGTGGCTTAAAGTTAAATTGTGGAGATAAACTGGAGCCGGTCTCATAAATACGTGGGTATTACCCCTTTTAAGGGGTAGCAGTGTGTTTGAAAAGAGAGACAGTCATGATATACGGGGCCGAAACGTGGACACTAACGGCACGGCTAGTCCACATGTTTGAAGTCACTTAGTAAGCTATCGAAAGAGCTATGCTTGGTCAAGATCCACGTGCCCTGTGGCTAGGGGCGTTAAGAATACTGCCAAGGTATTCCCGGCCTGTCGTAAGAAGCGGCTAAACGGGCTTCGGAGTCCGTGAGAGCTAGCTCAGTATCACGACTCTGCGAGGAAAAATCCTACTGGGTGTCCTGGTAGGTCGCGCATTTGGGAAGGGCTGCATTGCGCCAAATTGGCTCAAAGAGGCGAGCGCAATTCGCGGTACGGTCCAGTCCCGGCCGTGGGGCATCCGACCGCGATTGCGCTGAGATTGACATCCCAGGGGTTTTGGTTAGGGTTAGAGTCCCACACACCATCTTGTCCCCCACATGTGGCGAGGTGAAGGCCATGATGGTTACCCCTGGGAAAAGAAAATGTCAAGATCCATAGGCAAAAAAAACCTTAAACTAAATTGTACACCAATTTGAAATAAAAAAAAAAACTAAAGTAAAAAAACGATTACTTACAATCAAAGTCAGTTACTGGTCCATTCCAATTCTCAAACTAATTTACCAAATGGGAAGGTGGACTAATAAAAATTTTCAATTTCAATGCTTATTGCGAAAGTTGAATCATTTTGCAAAAAGAATTACCCACAATTCAGCTCGAATCGTAATTAGATGAAAACGAAAAACCCCATTTAGTAGATCCACCGTAGAGTTCACGAAGAGTAATTTAATTCTTTACCCACGCCACAGTGCATGTGGATAGCAGTGAATAAATAAAACGTGGCACGAAAAAACGGTGAGAACTTAGAGCAGCTGATAGTTACCAGGGAAAGTTGAGGGCAAGCGACCAAAAGGAAGAAGTCCGTTGCGATGGTCTGACGAGATTCGTAATGCCTTGGACTCAAAACCTCACGATGCTTCTTCTTCATGTCGCCAAAGACAGACGCCGAAAAGAATATGGTCAAAGAAAAGATAATTTCATAATGGGATCACGACCTAGGTTTACGATGCGAGGAGAAGGGAAAGAAATAAAAACAAAAACTATTTTTAAAACAAATAAATCTTTAATGCGCATATCTTGCCAGTGTTTATTTCTCTTTATTCCTTACAATCACTCCTTGATTTTTTGTTGTCCCATGGGAAACTATCATGGCCGATACCATCTGTTCCAACAATAGTTTCGTTCTCAACGTCCACAGCACATTTTCGATAAATAAAATGCAAAAGTGGGCTGGATACTTCCACTTTAGCGAGCAACTTACAAACCAAATCCAGCAAGTATCCAAAAAAACTGAGTCACCATTCTGATATTTCACCTACTGTGTTCCTCTTGGTGTAAATTACCTGGCAACGAAGAGTGGCCATTTTTCTATTATCGATTAACATCGATCGAACACACCGAAAGTGAGGTGCTAATCTTTTTTTAGTTAATCGCATTTCAAATCTAATAGTAGTACATTTCTGAAATATCTAGTTCTATAGTTCTCTCTTTCTTTCGAGAAACTAAGTTCTTAGTTAAAGTCATGGAAGGCTCACAGGCTGAGAGCTACTTTGCCCAGCAAATTTCCTTCGCTATCCAACTAGGCAATGCTGCCAGAATTTCCTGGATACTCTGTTTTGGTTTTGTTCGTTTTTAGCTTTAGTTTACAATTTTTGATTTTCTTTTCATTCGTTTTGCTTATTTTAAGTTCGATTCATATTGCATTTTCAATGTCACAATGGTACAATTGTCTTAAAATATTAAAGTTACAATATGGACCCTGTCAGGCACTGCAAAAGTTATGTATTTTGTGCAATGAAGTAATCTATCTTTCTATACTAGTATTGCGTGAAACTAATGTCCCGATACGAAGTGATGCCAGGCCACTAGTAAAAGATATACGCGTCAAAGAGAACACCTCTCCCCTTTTTCGTCTATAAAAAATAAGTGTGTACATACGTCATATAGTTAGGTGCCTGTACCTTTTTCTTTTTGTGCATGAGAGCTATTCGAGAGCCGTGAAGGGTCTTCACGGGCTTAAAAGGGCTATTTCACTTATTGGTGTTTGTAAATGGTTGGTTTTGCGTTATTTTAGCTTTTAGCCTAATGGATGTGGTAGGGTGTATGTTTCAGTTTTAATTAGAGTTTTCTTTTTCTTTTGGGAACATTAACGTTAAATGGTTATTTCATGGGTGGTTAAAATGGGATGAGATGGAAAGTGGCCGTATAATTAATTTTAATGGGGTTAGATAAATGATTTTAAAGAGATGTTTTGATGGCATCGAGGCTCAGGTTGGGGCAGCGTGGTCAAGAAGTGCCCTGTGGCTAGGGGCGTTAAGAATACTGCCAAGGTATTCTCGGCCTGTCGTAAGAGGCGACTAAACGGGCTTCGGAGTACGTGAGCATGCCACTACTGGGGAGTGGCTTGCTCAGGGTCACGACTCCGCGAGGGAAAAAATCCCAAATTTGGCTGCATTGCGCCAAACATTTTGGCTCAAAGTGGCGAGCGCGATTTGCGGCACGGTCCAGTCCCGGCTGTGGGGTATCCGACCGCGATTGCGCTGAGATGGACACCCCGGGGGTTTTGGTTAGGATTAGAGTCCCATACACCACCTTGTCCCCCACATGTGGCAAGGTGAAGGCCATGATGGTTTCCCCTGGGAAAAAAAAAAAAAAGCGTAGTCAAGAAAAACCGATAGTAGAGAAAAGTGGAAAGAGATTGGAAGGACATAATGTTCTGCAGTGGGATTTTTTTACAATCAATGCTGCCCCTATTTAAGCCTTGATGCCATCACATCACTTTAGTGCGTTTCCGAATAATGTTATAATGCATCGAGAAAGTCATCAAAATTAATTGATTGCGCCACTGCCACTTACATCATAGAGTATAATAGCCCGATTTGATTGGTTATAATATATGGAACACTGTAATAGTTCCTCATTTTGACGACCCGGTTGGTTCAGTGGTAGTGCATGCTGCGTCTGGGCCAAGGGTTGCGGGTTCGATCCCCGCGCAAACATTTGTGTGCATGGACATGTCTGTTTGTATTGGTTTGGGTGTTTTCTATGTATTTTAAGGATGTATTTACAAATAAAAGTATTATATGTATATATTTTTAATCTCACTGTTGGTTCTGATATCTGTAACACAGGTGCTTGAGCTACCTATCTCAGAGTCAGATCAATGTATGTGATGTAGTGAAATATTATATTATTTATCTAAATCCTGTTTATTGACAGAGCATGATACCCAACGTTTTCCCTAATATTTAATCTACCAGAACACTCATATTTATCCCACAGAAAAACGCGTAAATAACCCTTTTATGTAAACGGATAACCTTTCCCTACCCCTTTGAAGGCGTGTCATTAATTGTCTGGCCATTAGGCCCAGTTCGCTTGTCTGTCAAGAGCGCCATTGTAACATACTTACGTTTAGGCGTCTTCATTAGAACTTCATCATGCGTTTAATTATATACAAAATATACCTTTGTTGTTTTGGTTTCCATAACACAAGAGAAAACCTTAGTTTGGGGTCAGGGCAAATGTATGTGATTTGGTCTCATTATGTTATGTTATGAGCGATTATTTTTGCGGATAAATTTAATAAACACTTGTGGCTACTTCCACCATCACCCGAAGAAAGAAGTTCCATGCTTCGGCCTAAAATGGGGTAAAAAGTAGCCTATGTTACTTACTCTCCATCCCTTCAACTATCACATCAATTTGTCGCTCCTTTTTGCCGTGTTAGAAAGGCAAACACACAGACAGACACACGTTCTCATTTATAATAATGGACTGAAAACTAGTGGATTGCTCTGACTTTATTACCTCTTACTTATAATTGTTTAAACCATCTCTGGACTTCCACGGGTATTTCAAGACTATAAAACCTAACTACGACAAAAAACGACGCTGAAAAAGTATAAAACAAGACTTCGTTGTCAATTTACAATAATGTCATACAATACTACACATTCAATTACAATAATGTCATACAATTCTATATATAAAATGCTGATAAGTAGTTTAGAAGTTACGTGGAAACAGATGAACATACATACATACATAGCCTGTCAAAATCATAACCCTCCTTTTGCTTTGCCGTAGTCGGGTAAAAATGAGCCAAATCTATTGAGTCGCTCTCGAGTTTTCAAAAATAAAAATGCTTTTACAAGAAAGTAAGATACATAAATGTCGGTCAGAATCGTATATAACATTTTATCGTATATAATCGTATCATAACATATAATTTTTCAGCGTAAAAGTTATGCATATTTAGGAAAATACAGGATAGGAAGTATCTGTGAAACATACATCCGTTTAACCACGTCTTTTACCAAGTATTTTGGAAATTGGCATAAGTTTCTTAAGATATTACCCAGCAAGTCATGCTACGTCATGCTGTTTTTTTTTTGTGAAATCTAAAGCCTTATCACCTTAAGCTTTGTAACAAGGTACTAAACACTATATCAATTTGGTTACCAAAGTAACCTTGTTCACAAATCCACTCGTTCTAGTAACATTTAAATGTCACAATGCGTTAAAAACATAATTCACAAGACCGCAACAGAATTTTTAACTGCAGTTTTTTCGGTGAAATAAAATCTACATGGCATAATTTATGGAGCCGCAACTATAGTGCAACCGCAGGTTCGGTGCCACAAAGACCGCGCTGATGCAGCGATATCCGGAGTGTGTAACCGGTTTATGCTGGCTTAAACCGGTTTCGCAGTAGTGTTGCTAAAACACTGAGTGCCATTATGAGTCATCTCCTTAGATCACAAGGTAAAGGCACAAAATAATTACACACAGAAACTAGGCTGCCCACTAAGAGCTAAAAACGTGTCATGTACTCACGCATGCGCACTAACTAACTAAATACGCCTTTTTGACCACATTAATCCTAGCCTATGACATAAGATTGTCGAACTGTCGAGGTCTGTGGTAGAGGCCGCGCGCTTATGTACTCATGCCGGGCAACAACCCTAGCATATGTCAACGAACTCTTCTAAATTCAAAATCAGGCTGAATCTACCTTCTGTGTGTAATTATTTTGTGCCTAGAAGATGCCTGTTCACTCTTACCTTAAAAATATCCAGATCATAATGGTCTGGAAAAAAACCTCGGCAGGGAAAATCCTAATTAATAAATAAACAATACCAACACAGTTTATTGCCTCACAATTTATTGTTAACTTGAGTCACAATGTTTATAAGTATTTACCTAAAGCCTATTATAAATAAGGACTTTCTCATTATTACGAGAGTTGGAAAACTTGGCTTTATGCAACCCTATTCATTTTGACCGGTAAAGCCCGTTGTTAGGGTTGTCACTTAGTTATAAATAGAGGACATTTATAACTAAGTGACATTTATGACGCAGTGGTCCTTGCATCGATTTATTGATTTTCTTATATAGACGAACAGACAGATAAAAAAAACATTTTTATGCTCTGTTACTGTTTTTTAGTCGCATACAGTTATTTTGAGATAAATTTAATGTACCTACATAATTATATTACGTACAGCCACACAACAAAGTGATACAAAACTATCAAAATAAAAATTAAAAAATTGAGACAACAACATTTACATTGTCCTGGTCCCAAACTAAGGTTTCCCATGTACTATGGAAACCAGAAACAACGAAGGAACTACAAACACCCAGACCCAACACAAATATCTGTTTCATCAACAAACAAAAGTCTTCAATGGATTGTCATCTTACTGTCAAACACGCTAAATTGAATATCAAATGAGGAAATTTGTCAGGTTGTCAAAATGTGTGGCTGTCTGTACGTATACAGCTTTTTTAATTTTTAGTATACGAGTATGTTTAAATTATTATCCCAACCGTAGCACGCTCGTAGTACGTAGCTCTACGAACACTGCTACGAAAGCCAACTTCGTAGCATCTCTTGTGATATTTTTGTCTGTGAATGAAACTTGAATTACAGATAATATATTGGACATAAATTAATCTTCTATACTATTTATAAAGAGATAACTTCTATAGACAACGACAACGCTTATAGGTAAACCGAAAACACGAAACGCTTGCGCGATGTAATTGGACACAGCGCCATCTATTGGTTCATTTCTGAATTACGATCCCGAAGCGAAGTGAGGGCGGGCCACTAGTAGATTAATAATATTGGACATAAATTAATCTTCTATACTATTTATAAAGAGATAACTTCTATAGACAACGACAAGGCTTATAGGTAAACCGAAAACACGAAACGCTTGCGCGATGTAATTGGACACAGCGCCATCTATTGGTTCATTTCTGAATTACGATCCCGAAGCGAAGTGAGGGCGGGCCACTAGTAGATTAATAATATTGGACATAAATTAATCTTCTATACTATTTATAAAGAGATAACTTCTATAGACAACGACAACGCTTATAGGTAAACCGAAAACACGAAACGCTTGCGCGATGTAATTGGACACAGCGCCATCTATTGGTTCATTTCTGAATTACGATCCCGAAGCGAAGTGAGGGCGGGCCACTAGTAGATTAATAATATTGGACATAAATTAATACCTAAATAAAATCTTTTATTTCTAGATCAGATCAGCAGTCCTTATGCCTAGTAACATTTAATAATAATAGGGAATAGGGAACATCTCGTTTCACTGCCTTGCCAATTTAAGTGTCACAAAGGCAATGGCCTTTGTTGTACATTACTTCTGTAATAACTAGTTTTAAGTTTTAAACATCTGTTTTGTGTGCAATAAAAAGTATAGCCGAATGCGATACCTCTAACCGCAGTTCCGCCGATGCTAGCCCGACTTCGCCTTCTGCTCCCGCGCACGTAGCACATCACCTTACGTAATCACTATCGGGCGCGATCTTGTGCGAGGCTTTTAACTCTGATCGAATACAGCAGTTACAGTCCACTATAACTTACTTCTATACATTTATAAAGAGATAACTTCTATAGACAACGACAAGGCTTATAGGTAAACCGAAAACACGAAACGCTTGCGCGATGTAATTAGACACAGCGCCATCTATTGGTTCATTTCTGAATTATGTTTCCGAAGCGAAGTGAGGGCGGGCCACTAGTATTCCATAAAGGACAGATATCCCCTTTCTCCCACCATCTATACAGGAAGGGGCACTGGCCCTATCATTCATTCATTCATTCATTCGTCATAAATGTTGTGACTGAAACTGAATAAAGATGTGTTCTATTTATATATCAAAACCTTCAAATTGTCACATACCTATGTCGAGGCAGTAATTTATAAACACATTTACCAAGACATAAGTGAATGTTCCTCCCCAGCCGTGGCTCTAGTGAATATAAAGCAGAAATAATGTCAAATAAACATATCACACGAGTAAATCATACATAGGGATGTTACGAATGTCAAAATTTTCACATTCGCGAATGCAAATGCGAATGCGAATGTTTACGGCGCGATTGTGCGAATGCGAAATGCGAATGTTAAGTACTTAAGACATCAGTCACATCAAATGTAAAAAAAAACAATATATAAATCAATAATGTTCACTACTTAAAAGACAAAAAACATTCAAAAGTGGTACTTGACTTGACAGAAAAGTTAAATAAAGGCAAATTATATTTTAAGAACAGTCAGTGTCCGTCTAGTCAGGGCTAGATCAAGAGTCACGAGTTCACGCACGCCCAACCTGCACACATTCGCATTCGCATAACATTCGCATTGTTTTAAGCGAATGCGAATGTCGATGCGAATGTTAAAAACGATGCGAACCATTCGCATAAGCGGATGCGAATGCGAATATTCGTAACATCCCTGATCATACAGTTTTGAGGAAAAACCGGGTTTTATTTACTCGATGATTTATGAAAAAAGGTCGCGTTACATAGAAATGTCTTCAAGAGGGCAAGTAGTCTATTTTCTGTATTAAGAATAGTGGGTTATGTGATATTTTGCTCTCTTTTGTGATATAAAATGTCTCTGATTTCTTGTATGAGGTACGTGGCAGCCACATCACCTGATGGTAAGCGGAGGCCCACTCGGGGGGAAGGGGATAAAAGGTTGGCAGCGCACTTGTAACTCCACTGGTGTTGCAAGTGTCCATGGGCGGCGGCAATTGCTTACCATCAGGTGATCCGCCTGCTCGCCTGCTACCTATCACATAAAAAAAAAGATTACCGCCATCTCTAGGCACCTGCAATACCAGTAGAGCTGCCAACCTTTAAGCTCCTTTCCCCCCAATTAGGCTTTCCCCTCACTTACTCGACGTACAACGCCGCGGTTTTCTGTGAGGCCGTGGTATCACTTCGGTCGAGCCAGCCTGTTAATGCCGAAGCTGGCTCTCCCACGGTGTTTCCATCATGAATGTTTGTCCTGAGTTTAAATTGAAATATTGACCTTATAAGACAGGTTCAGTACCCTACCATAGAAATCAAGTCATCGCTATACTACGATGGGATTAGACGTATAGTCCGAGGCAAGAAAGTGTAGTTATGACCTTGAGTGCGCAGAAACCAATTTTGATAGAAAGTCTTCTTTTTACAAGTGCGCAAAATAACGGTCATTGCTATACTTTCGTGCCTCCAGCTATACCTAATCACAACGCTTTCCAAATGCGGATTGTTGATCACAAACCCGAACTATGTTCGAAAAATTCGGAACATACTTTTTGCTCAACTCGGGAATCGAATCCAGGACCCTGAGATCACAGCCCGGTATTTAAACCACTAGCCAACGGGGCATTGCCATTATGACTATGAAGGAATTTGACATAAATACTTTCCAACCATTTACCCTCCTCATCCCGACCAAAATATAATAATAACCCAAAATAAACAATTAAACTTGACATCACGGATTATGATAAGGAAGGCCTTTTGAGGGGCAGAGGGCGGGCCAATAACGTGGGGCAACTAGTGTTGCCCAACGTACGGCAATGGCCGCCCAACATACGGCAATGACCGTAAACGCCAGGTTTTACCATCTTAGAAACAACTCGCGGGCCGGTGTGTGGCAGTGCCAACTACGGATATGATACAAAATAATGTATTTTGTGGTGATACTGTGCCATCGCGTCCATTGCTATGGCAACGTGAGCTCTCCTTTTGATGTACACGTGTCACTGTAAAAAAAAATTTGACGATAATTCACCAAAAATTTGAAGCTTAAAAATGTTACAATTCCAGAAGTCAAGTTAGCAGAAGAGCAGACGAGTCAGGACACCCGTAACACCATAGGCGCTGTCGAACTTTTAAAAAAGAAAACGCTTTCTTACTTACTTACTTGAATAGCTCAACGACTCCAAATGAGTTTTGGCCGCTGATACAAGATATCCCCACTTGTTTCAGTCTTGTGCAGCTTGTCGCCAATCTCCTGCTTCCAATACTTGCAGGTCCGCGTTTACTACATTCCGTCAGCTATAGCGTGGGCGCTCCACGCTCTCTTATGCCCTACGGCAATTTTTATATCATTACGGCAATTCGTTTCCATATTTACGGCACTCTGTGGCAAAACTGGGTAACTACAGCAATGGTAATGAGTATATACTGCTTGTATTAAATTTGGGAGCGTTAATAAGATTAACAGCGATCAGGGGTCATATTTACATTGGTCCCTGATCAACGTATAAACAGTGTGACGGAAAACAAACTATCTGACAGTTTATGACCGGTCCCTTATATAGCGTATGTACATGGACCTTATTATCTAAGACACTAAATTCATGATTGTAAGTGTATCGATTCTAACCATACACTAGAGTTATATTTTTATTTTGCTCGAGTAGGTTGGGTCCCTTTTGGTTGTTTTTTTTATGTAATAGGTGGCAGACGAGCAGACGGATCACCAGATTGTAAGCGGCAACCGCCGCCTATAGACACCTATAACACCAGTAGTCACAAGTGCGCTGCCAACCTTTCACCCCCTTTCTCCCCTCCATTTGTGTTTGTTCAGTGTCTGGGTGTTTTAAAATATGTATTTAAGTATTATATTTGTAATCCTCTGTTGTCTGATATCTGTAACATAAGTGCCTAAGCTACTTAGTTGTCAGATCAATAAAATGTTGTGTGAATTTATTATGATTATTATTTTGTTGGTTCTTGGTTTCTATTATGTATGCTAGATCAGAATAGCAATATAGAAAGCGCTACGTTCAAATCGCTCATCCTTTGGGCTGTCTCATAAATACCAGACAGCTCTTTTTCAATAATATCGTGTTATAATAAAAAACCTTTTTGTCTTAAAATTCTATTTTGTATTACAATTTCCGAAAGGCCCAAATTAAGCAAAGTAGAAAACTCCCGAAGTACCTACTGAACTCTTGAATAAATAAATCGTTCAGAATAGTGATGTAACTTTCTGTTTGTTTACTAAGCATTTTCGAGCACCAATCTGCATTAGGCAAGCGTGGTGACAAGTGGTGATTAGACCTATTATGTGATAAGTCAAAGTCAAAGTCAAAATATTCTTTATTTGCATAGGCTTGTACACAGTACTTACAAATCGTCATACATAAAGAAGATATTTAAAACTATTTAAAAATAATGTATATAATTTAAATTAAATTAAATATTTATCTTGATACATAAGATATACTAAAAAATAATAGACATAATGCGATTCTACCACCTACCACCTACATAATCATGTCAGTCATGTCATGTAGTATGCATGGATATTGTTAATAGGTATCATTGTCGAGTGATATAGGTTTTTTTTGGGGTATGGGTTTGGTATTTTATGAAGTTTGTGAGCCTTGGAATAATCACATATCTTAAACCCGGGGGAGGGGGGTTTAAGATATGTGATTATTTTATGTTTTGTTAGCAAGCTTGTCCCTAACCACGTCCTCACCCCGGTGGATCGCCATTTTGAGAGTGTACTCGGTGAATTTTTCGATGGTAGATGTCATAGATACTTATACTCTGATTCATAATCATGTAAAGTAAACTGACAGATGTCAATGACAAGTTTCTATGCATTTTGACATTTTGCTTGTGTCAAATTGAGTGATAATGCATGGGGATGACACATTGACATCTGTAAGTTTACTTTACATGATTATGAATCAGAGTATATATAACAAGTGGTGTGACTTAAAAAATTCCTCGGAGGGTTCAGGTGGGACCCACCTGAACCCTCCGAGGAATTTTTTAAGTGCAATATTTACTTAAGAATAAATTGCAAAGAATTGCTATACCAAAAATAAAAAATAAGTGGTGTGACGTCTCTGCTCCAGCGAATACATCCCTAGTTCGGAATAGAAAATTCCCTTATTTAGAGGGAAATACTTGGAATTGTGTCCATCATTTGTCCACTAAATAGGCTTATTCCTGTTGAAGCCTGCTACGAGTTAATGGTTAATGTCCCTTTGTTACGCTAAGCAATTAGAAGGTGGTCTTAGACAATAGCTACTACGATACAAGATATATACAGGGTGTATCTGTAAACATTTACATCCCTTTAGCCACGTGTTCTATCAATCATTCTGAACAACATTTGTTCTACGACTTTTGAAAATTCCCATAAAAAAATTTCATCTTTCCATACTAAGTCGGTCACGTGACTTGGTCATTTTGTATGGGGAGTCGGAAAATTTTTCGAGGAATTTAGAAAAGTTGTTGAACAAATGTTGTTCAGACTAGTTGATAGAACACGTGGTTAAAGGGATGTAAATGTTCACAGATACACCCTGTATGTAAACATTTACATCCCTTTAACCATGTGATCTACCAACCATTTTGACCAAGATTTGTTATATTACTTTTGGAAATTTTAATACAAAGTCGGTCACATGAGGGTAAGGGAATAGAGAGTGCGCCTGTGTTTGTGCACACACTTGAGCACTAAGATCGGACGCCTCCATAAGGCCGCCGATATTGTATTTATAAATTACCATTAGCATTAAGTTCTGTAATGAGTTGTGCAATAAAGAGTATCTATCTATCTATCGGTCTCCGTAGCCGAATATCGGTAGGAGGATATCACTACGACAATAGGCTATTTAACAGGTTTTTATAATCCATTTTATATTGAGTAGTAGAGTCTAATGAACCCAGTAAAAGTTGTATTTTTTATTCTAGTATATATTAGCTGAAAAATATCGAATTAAATATTCAATATTTACCTAGTGTGCCAAAACGCTACTTTGACAATATGGCGGTCGGTGACGTCACTTGCCTGTAAACGTAGTGATCTTTGGTATTATCTGTGATAGCTGGCCTATTTGTTTGTTGTAAACAAAAAACGAAACTACGAAGTTTACAAGCAGGTGACGTCATGATAAACTCAGGAGCGTTTTGTGTCACGTGATAAACGTTTAAAAATTGCTGTTTTTATTTACAGATTTTAAAATAAAGTAATCATTATTTTCAACTTACGTTAATAAATAATCATTTTTTAACTCTTAATATGTATACTGTTAACAGTAATTGACACTTTATTTTTCGCATTGTCAAAGAGCCTATTTATGAAAATTTCAACTGGTAAGTTTTTTTTTTATATAGGATAGGGGGCAGACGAGTGCATAGTCACTGAATTTACCTATGTAATTTGCCTCCAAATCTTGCCAATAAAGAAATTTATTTATTTATTTATCTATCGGTCTCCGTAGCCGAATATCGGTAGGAGGATATCACTACGACTATTTATGAAAATTTCAACTGGTAAGTTACAGCGGTTTTTATACAGCCTGGTGACAGAAAGACGGACGGCGAAGCCCTAATAATAGGGTTCCGTTTTCCCTTTGGCAACGAAACCCAAAAAAAGATCTTACTTCAAACATCTCCATTAGTGGGATAGCCAAATAAATGCGCATGCCTTTCGAAAGCAATAAATCGGCATTACTGATCCTTCAGGAATCATCGGATGCGAGCAGCTGGAAGGCACGCCTCTCAGATCCTCTCAGCCAGGGGTAGTGAACCTTTCTGTTGATATTTTTAGGAAAACAAATATCTTTATCTTGTTTCATAGGCTGATTACTTTTTGACTTAAATTTTATCCTAAAGCTATTACATCTAACAAAAATAAGTACGTGCACTGAAGTTATCATTTATAAATTACTAGCTACGTCCCACGGCTTCACCCACGTGCTGATATAATTAGTTAGTATGTTTTGATATACAATAATAAATGTTTATGTATAGCATTTATATAAATAAAAAAAATACTTTCAAGCTACTCATTGGCATTCGTTGGATATAATAAGTTCTCGGATTCAATAAGGGTGTTTGACTATATATTACCCGAGATGATAAAAAGCATAGGTACTAATATTTTGTCAAAATAGAGCTTCTTTTCGACACGTGCTTTTGAAATTAGTTACAATCTTTGCCAATAGATGGCGCTGGCTGTCGATTACATCGCGCTAGTGTTTCGACTTTTCAGGCAGCGTTAATCTTTGTGGTTGTCTTCACAAGTTATCTGATTCAAAAAGATATAAGTACCTACTAGGTGTTTCTGGGAACATTTACATCTTTTTACTTAACCTATTATTCCACCATTCATTCTAAATATTTGATTGTTTACACAACACAAACGTAAGTGTATGATGATGTTATTTGGTTTGTAACCATTACAAGTGTTTATTAATGGGACAAATATTTGTATGGGGTGTTTGCGATTCGTCTCACTTTGTTTCCATAGACTGTTGTTTTATATTTGATTTGAAAAACTGGGCTTACAAAAGCCTGCATACTTTGTACGTGTTTTATTATCGGCCTCTGTATACTAAATCAGTATAAACACTTGATTTGATTTAATAGAGACTTAGCTTAATAATGAAAATATTGTGGGTTTCGTTCTATTAAGCAATACTTAAAGCTATTTCTACCAGATAACCTTTTGGCAAAAAACATTTGATAAATTCACTAAATACTAAGTTAATAGTTTAAGTTTTCTTATTAAAAAGATGCTTGCCAAAGGTTTCCAACCCCTGCTCTAGCCCGTCGTAAAGGCCCGGATCCATGTAAAGGATATTGTAGGGAAAACGTTCAGGGGTCATATTAAGCACTGATTTTATGTTTATAGTCGAAAAAAAGACTATTTTTTTATAAAGAAAAATACTTTCAAGCTACTCATTGGCATTCGTTGGATATAATAAGTTCTCGGATTCAATAAGGGTGTTTGACTATATATTACCCGAGATGATAAAAAGCATAGGTACTAATATTTTGTCAAAATAGAGCTTCTTTTCGACACGTGCTTTTGAAATTAGTTACAATCTTTGCCAATAGATGGCGCTGGCTGTCGATTACATCGCGCTAGTGTTTCGACTTTTCAGGCAGCGTTAATCTTTGTGGTTGTCTTCACAAGTTATCTGATTCAAAAAGATATAAGTACTAGGTGTTTCTGGGAACATTTACATCTTTTTACTTAACCCATTATTCTACCATTCATTCTAAATATTTGATTGTTTACACAACACAAACGTAAGTGTATGATAATGTTATTTGGTTTGTAACCATTACAAGTGTTTATTAATGGGACAAATATTTGTATGGGGTGTTGCGATTCGTCTCACTTTGTTTCCATAGATGTTGTTTTATATTTGATTTGAAAAACTGGGCTTACAAAAGCCTGCATACTTTGTACGTGTTTTATTATCGGCCTCTGTATACTAAATCAGTATAAACACTTGATTTGATTTAATAGAGACTTAGCTTAATAATGAAAATATTGTGGGTTTCGTTCTATTAAGCAATACTTAAAGCTATTTCTACCAGATAACCTTTTGGCAAAAAACATTTGATAAATTCACTAAATACTAAGTTAATAGTTTAAGTTTTCTTATTAAAAAGATGCTTGCCAAAGGTTTCCAACCCCTGCTCTAGCCCGTCGTAAAGGCCCGGATCCATGTAAAGGATATTGTAGGGAAAACGTTCAGGGGTCATATTAAGCACTGATTTTATGTTTATAGTCGAAAAAAAAGACTTTTTTTATAAAGAAAAATACTTTCAAGCTACTCATTGGCATTCGTTGGATATAATAAGTTCTCGGATTCAATAAGGGTGTTTGACTATATATTACCCGAGATGATAAAAAGCATAGGTACTAATATTTTATCAAATAGAGCTTCGTTTCAGGACGTGATTTTGAAATTAGTTACAATCTAGATGGCGCTGGCTGTCGATTACATCGCGCTAGTGTTTCGTCTTTTCAGGCAGCGTATAAGCTTTGTGGTTGTCTTCACAAGTTATCTGATTCAAAAAGATATAAGTACTAGGTGTTTCTGGGAACATTTACATCTTTTTACTTAACCTATTATTCCACCATTCATTCTAAATATTTCTGATTTGTTCCATTTTTTTTTGGAAATTCGCACAATTTGATTCATCTTTTACATACATACTCGGTCACGTGTTCGGTTTCATCAAACAATTCGACGAATTCTTAGAACCATCAACCATCAAGTCATGGAAATGCCCTTCCAGTTCATGTGTTTCCTCCTTATTACAATCACAAAATAAAGATATTGACACAGAAGTTAGACTTTGACCTGATTTTGAATTTAGAAGTGTTCGTTGACATATGCTAGGGTTGTTGCCCGGCATGAGTACATAAGCGCGCGGCCTCTACCATAGACCTCGACAGTTTGACAATCTTATGTCATTAATTAGGATTAATGTGGTCGAAAAGGCGTATTTCCCCGTTAGTGCGCATGCGTGAGTACATGACATATTTTTAGCTCTTAGTGGGCAGTCAGCCTTCTGTGTGTAATTATTTTGTGTTACAATCCTGTTTTTTTAGGCGGGGCGTGAAACGGCATCTCAGCAGGCCTTCAGGGTGAGAGTGACAGACTCAATGGACTCTTTGTCTGTTCTTTTGTGCCTGTCAATCTCATATTTGTCAATCTCAAATAGACTATGTTGTACTCGGGTACTCGGGTTTGTTTCATACATTTCGTCACAAGGGTCCGCAGGGCGTATTAAAGCAAGCATAATAAACCTACGCTTGGTGTGAACCATTCAAAATGTACAATAGTTTACGACGCTACATGCAAATAGCATTAGGCGTAAACACTAGAGAGACCTTGAGAAATGGTAACGATTGAGCATACCTTAACAGTGGGAGAGCCACGCTTCGGCATGAATGGGCCGGCTCGACCGGAGTAATACCACGTCCTCACAGAAAACCGGCGTGAAGCAGTGTTTGCGCTGTGTTTCGCTGCGTGAGGGAGGGTACCGGAGGCCCAATCAATGGGAAGGGGGGGTTAAAAGGTTAGCAGCGCACTTGTGACTCCACTGGTGTTGCATGTGTCCATGGGCGGCGGCAATTGCTTACCATCAGGTGATCCGCCTGCTCGCCTGCTACCTATCACATAAAAAAAAATACCTGGGTCGTGTTTTAATCGTGGGAGAGCTACGCCTCGGCATGGATGGGCCAGCATCCTGAATATGACTGCTAATAAATTGGATATCCTTAAACCATTTTGGAGAGGTGGTGTCAAGAAGAAGCATACAGCTTTCAAAACCGTAACCGCGGGAGACCCACGCTTCGGCATGAATGGGCTGGTACGGCCGCATTGATACCACTGCCTCACAGAAGATGGGCGTGAAGCAGCGCCTGCACTATGTTTCGTCGAGTGAGTGAGGGTACTAGAGACCTAATTAAACCTAATTAGACCTAGGGGAAAGGGGGTTAAAGGTTACGATGACGAGACGTGGACACTCACGGCTGGACTAATCCACCGGTTCAAAGTCGCTCAAAGAGCTATGGAAAGGGCTATGCTCGGAGTATCTTTGAAGGACCGCATCAGAAATGATGTGATTAGACAGAGAACCAGAGTCACCGACATAGCCCACCGAATTAGCAAACTGAAGTGGCATTGGGCTGGTCACATTAGCCGCAGAACTGACAACCGTTGGAGCCATAAAGTCCTTGACTGGAGACCGCGACTCGGTAAACGTAGTGTTGGACGCCCTGCTCCAAGATGGGATGACGACATTCGAAGGCTGGCTGGAGTGAGCTGGATGAGAGTGTCCGAAAATCGGGAGCGGTGGCGTGCATTGGGGGAGACCTTTGTCCAGCAGTGGACGAGCATGGGTTGCTGATGATGATGATGAAGAACATATTTATCTATCACAGTGACTATTTTGGATATCAAGTTTTCACCAGTTTTTTATTTATTTGATAGGTACGGATCACCTGATGGTAACCAATGCCGATGCGCATGGACACCTGCAACACCAGTAGAGTTACAAGTGCGCTGCCAACCTCTTATCCCCTTCCCCCCGGGTGGCCCTCCGGTACCCTCACTCACTCGACGAAACACACCCCTATAGATATTTTATATTTTTAAAGTTGAAAGTCACGCTCGTGCCATTATTTCCCGAAAATGGATATTTCGGGAGCGTCTGTGTCGCTTGTAAAAATATAAACAATGATCCGCCATTTTCCAAGGTTCCCATTTCGGATATTGGCAGGTAAATTATGAAAGATGGCAGCCCTAATCATGGTGGGTGATTACAAAAGAAATATTAATGATGGTGCTTTTACTCACCTTGTAAAATTTTGCATTTAACTAGATACTTTCAATTCGTTTCGTGATTACTATTAGTTCTGAACTTGACCAATAGATGGCGATAGATATCAATTATATCGCACAAATGTTTAGAAATAGAAATAAACGTGACCACGTACCCAACGACGAAATCCGAATGAGAGCTAGGGTCGTCGATGTTGGCACGCGAGTGTGTGAGCTAAAGTGGAGATGGGCAGGACACCTGGCAAGGCGCAAGGATAATAGGTGGAATGGCAGCCAAGATTGGGGCGACGTTTTGTGGGTAGACCACCTGCCCGTTGGTCCGACGATATTGTAAGGGTAGTGGGGAAGCGATGGATGAGGCTAGCTGGTGATAGGGAGTGGCATAATTAAGAAGAGGGCTATACACAGCAGTGGGTGGATGTGGGCTGATATGATGATGATGATTAAAGTTAATATTAAAATAGGTATATGGGTAAAAGTCGTTTACAATTCGAATAATTAAGTTACACTTAAAAAGTACCTACAAATGTGGAATCGCTATTAAACAATTTGGAGCTCGTTCGAAAACAAAACACAAAGTAACAAATAACAACTGCCGATGCATTTCGATATATTTGCGAACGGAGAAAGTTTTACATAGTGATGTACACACCTCCAGGCGTCGGGTTCTACTTACAAAGTCTCAAAGCAATATAATATAAGGTACTCCACTGGCTCAGCGACCAGAAACGAGTCTTGGCCTCCGAAATAAGAGGACGCCACTACGCGGCTTTTACTAAAAAAGAAGTCGATTATCTATACCATTTATAAAGAGATAACTTCTATACAACGACAAGGCTTATAGGTAAACCAAAAACACGAAACGCTTGCGCGATGTAATTTAGCACAGCGCCATCTGTTAGTTCATTTCTGAATTACGGTCCCGAAGCGAAGTGAGGGCGGGCCAATAGTTTAATAGATACAGTTGAAATCACCAGTCAATTTCAGTACGTTACGTTACGTTGTAACTTGTCTCTTTCTTCTTCTTCATCGATGCACTCTTGACAGAGCGGTCGTGGTCGTCTTGCATTTGCTTTCCCGACGGAAGGGGCAGACAGAATGCGTTTCACGATGCCTCGCCATTTCTCTCGACTAGCCGTCATCCTGGCGCATTCATTTAATAAATCACCCACAATGGGTTTTATCTGGTTCGTCCATCGTGTGGGTGACCTTCCGCGTGACCTAGTGCCTTCCACTTTACCCTGGACGACTAAGCGCTCTATGGACAGATTACCACGCCTCGATACATGGCCAAAGAATGTTAGGATGCTGGACTGTACTAATGCAAATAGACGCTGCTTGAACTTGTCTCTTTACTTACTTGATATTGGTAAAATTAGGTTCGCTTACGCCCGATGTTGCAGATTAATTCATTAATTCCTTGATAGTTATTTCCATAACAACTTATTTAACACCTCCGGTGTCAAACAGTCCGGTGTTAACGAGTAGTTCGGGATTAAAGTGCTTAATCCTGACACGTGCAAGTGGACCTTAAAGTACTTACCTAAGACACAATATAATTACACACAGAAATTAGACTTTGACCTGATTTTGAATTTAGAAGAGTTCGTTGACATATGCTAGGGTTGTTGCCCGGCATGAGTACATAAGCGCGCGGCCTCTACCATAGACCTCGACAGTTTGACAATCATAAGTCATAAGCTAGGATTAATGTGGTCGAAAAGGCGTTTTTGCCCGTTAGTGCGCATGCGTGAGTACATGACATATTTTTAGCTCTTAGTGGGTAGTCAGCCTTCTGTGTCAATATGTATTTTGTGCCTAAGAGCACGATCCAAGCAAAAACAAAAAATACCTAACTTACGACAGAGAAAGCTCTTAAATTTTCATGCAGATGGTTTTCGATAAGCATATGCTACAATTCCTTTGCAAAGTTTGTGCTATGCCTGAGCTCAAGACAAAAGGAGTTAGCTGTGTACCTCGTACGTCACTAGTTTAACATGGAGTTCAGACCAGGCGAGAGGTTCGAACAACAATCACTCGAGGAAGTATCCTGCGCACGTAATTAAAACTTCCTCACGAGTTTGGGACCAGATACGGACATAGTACTTTGGAAGGTGGTGAAGAATCTTTCTTGTTGTTCTGTGAGAAAAAGTCAGTAAGCGACTTGAAAGTGTTTATAACTTGAACGCTGCCCATAAATAACCGCAACCAGTGGAGTCAAAAGTGTGCTGCCAATTTATTTTATTTTTTTATGTGATAGGTAGCAGACGAGCAGGCGGATCACCTGATGGTAAGCAATTGCCGCCGCCCATGGACACTTGCAACACCAGTGGAATTACAAGTGCGCTGCCAACCTTTTGTCCCCTTCTCCCCCGAGTGGGTCTCCGGTACCACTCACTCGGCGAAACACAGCACAGGGGCTGCTTCACGCCGGTTTTCTGTGAGGCAGTGGTATCACTCCGGTCGTGCCGGCCCATTCATGCCGAAGCGTGGCTCTCTATTAGGTATTAACCCCCTCCTACCCTACTACCCCGCTCCCCCTTCTGATTGGGCGTTTCTACCTGCACCGCTGTAATGTTAGTAGTTTTGATCACGTATCCAAGGAATCGTAGTCCCATACAAACTTGGCATCCTCTTTTCACCCTTTTAAGAATAGAATTTTGGAATATTCGATGTCTACGATTACAATAATATTTTTAACATGACTAAGTTGCTTTACTATTTTACCTATTTTATTTAAAATTATGTATATAATATATTTTCTTTTTGGTATTATATTATATTTATATATAGATTGTATGATTTATTATTTATAAATATTATTTTATTTATATTATGTATATTTTATGTAGGAATTAAGTATTATGCATTTCATTAGTATACATAATTTAGAATACTGAATCATTTCTATTACTTACTTTCAGTTTCTCCGCGAAAACATAACCTCCTTTCGCCGCACCATCATTCTCTCTGTATGACCCAAAGGTTGACTGGTAGAGAATGCCTCTTGGAATTAAGTTCGCCTATTGTATTAATCTTTTAGTGCAATAAAGTTTAAAATAAATAAATACACCTTCCATTTAGTTTCAGTACTCTTTGATATGCGGTTTAGGCTGTGCGTTGATCCGTCAGTCACTTAGGTCTTTCAGGTCATTTTCTATGTGCTTAGAGAATATATCCAAGCCAACACTACTAAGTCAGTCAAAACATTATAGTCTCTTTTTCTTACTCGTAACACAGAAATACACCAATTCGGTTTAGACACAGGAAGACACCTCTATAAATTGTTATGGAAGAGTATTAAATCTATACGATAATAGGTATATCTAATTGTGTTTCTCCACGCGTTGATTTCTGTCGTTCACTCCGAAACATGCTGAGATTACTATGTTTATGTTAGCATGTCTATGTGCTTATATTAGTAGCCGTTCTGGGTATAATAAAATTATTTTCTAAATTTAGTTCAAATATTCTACGCGCCAAATTAGACTTGTTGCACTGTCCTTCACTTTACTACGCTTAGAGAACTGATTTCGGCGAACTCTCTTAACCGTAGGGTTGGCTCCCCTGTAGCTGACACTCGCCCAGATAAACGGCCAATAATTATGGAAATTGCCTGTTTATACCGAATAAGAGATTTAATAATAATGTCTGCTTCGCAAAGAAGGCAGTTTAAGCATCAGATTTGGATTTATAAAAGTTGGGAGTGTTGAATTTCGTTTACTTTTTAAAAGTAAACTTTGTAGTCTTTTTTTTTTACTTTTGCGTTGCATTATAGAAATACGTGATAAAATCAGGACTCCAGTCCACTTGTGACCACGGCCGTTGTAACGCGGTCGAAACATCGAGCAGTAAGAGCTATAAGTATAATATGTACGAGTACCTAGTTTATATTTATACATCCTTGCGTTTAGTCCCGGGAGCTTGTTGTACAGTCGAGTCCAAAAATATGTATACACTTTAGGACCTTGTCACAATAGAAAGAAAGTAGAAGTCGTTCTTATACATATTATGTATTTTAACTAGGTCCTAAAGTGTATACATATTTTTGGAGTCGACTGTACCTGTATTTGCACTTGTGTTACAGATGTCAGACAACGGAGAGAACACAAATATAATACTTAAATACGTATATTACACCCAGACACTGAACAAATACAAGTGTTCTTCACACGAATGTTTGTCCAGGGTGAGGATTCAAACCACAACCTTTGGCGTATGAGGCAGGGTCACTACCAAATGCGTCATCCGGCCATCATCAAAAATAACCAATCATCGTGTAGATGAACTTCCATTCGCCATCTAGTTGAATTTTTTACACGCGATAGCCCCCATTTTTTAACCGACTTCAAAAACGAAGAAGGTTCCAATGTTACTCGATTTCATCGCCAATTATGAATAAATTTTTATAAATCTTTTTTTGTTTGGTAGATAATCATTGAAAGGTTGTCCCATATAAATTTTATCAAAATTGACTCAGTGGTTTCTGAAAAAAAAACCAAAAAATTGTTCAATGGTAGGTATATAATGATGATGTAGTCTTGAAGTCAGTTTTGCTTTTTAAAAAATTATTACTGCTAATTTTAGCTTAGCTTGCCGGGAGCCAAACTATACTGTGCGACTATACTGTGACATCAATACCCGCTGATTACGCGCCATTTCTGAACCACGCGCCGCGTTCGGATACGCGATGATAAAGACCGCCGCTTACGCCGGGCTTTATCCGAGCGTTTCCGAACGTCTTAGCTGAATAACGGATGCGACGGCTATCGGAGATTCGGGTCGCCTTGAGAATGGGGCGATAGTAGCTCAGTGGATGGATGGAGAGAACGCAACTTTCGAGGGAACGTGGTTTTGAACCGGGGCTTTAGATTTTTTCAAACTATTACCGGGTTAGCAAGCTGCAGTGGCACTGTAAGGGGCACAAAGCTAGAAAAACAGATCGCTGCTGTTGGAGCCAAAAGATTCTCGTATTAGTGACCACTACCGGTAGACGAGGCGTAGGACGGAGAGGATTGATGGGCTATTGTTAAAAATCTTGACAATCGAATTATTCGAATGATTTCACAATTAGTAATCGAATAATCATTCATCATTCGAATGATTATTTAAATATTCGAATAGCTGTTTTGCGCAATCTAATAAATTGAATATCAGGTATTCAAATGATCATTCGAATGAATCATTCAAAAATCGCCCATCTCTAGTAGGACGGCCCCTGAGAGATGGACGGATGAC
The DNA here is from genome assembly GCA_014851415.1 of Cnaphalocrocis medinalis. Taxonomy (NCBI): domain Eukaryota; kingdom Metazoa; phylum Arthropoda; class Insecta; order Lepidoptera; family Crambidae; genus Cnaphalocrocis; species Cnaphalocrocis medinalis. The sequence continues at coordinate 7,888,731 of CM026298.1, read as the reverse complement.
ATTGTCAGACGCAGATCGCCTCCAATCAGTCAGATTGGAAGTTAATGGGGGAGGCCTATGTTCAGCAGTGGACATTCTATGGTTGGTTGGTTCTAGGCAGTGAGGGAAAACATCGCAAGGAAGCCTACGCACTTCGCATAGTTTCTAAAACGTGTAACCATGATTCATTTGGTCTGGATCCCCTGTTAAAGGGTCACGAAGTTCGAGCGGTAGCCATAACTCCAATAGAGTCAAAACAGGCATTTGTGTTGGCACGGGAATCGAATCCGCGACCCTTTCGTCTCAAACAAATATGTTACCTATACAATTATGTAGGTTTAGTTTGCGTGTTATCTAACTCTTTTCTACCGATAACAGTATATTTTACTGAGTCAAACAAAAAACGAAAGGTTCGTATCTTATATCGACTTGACCGGAAATTGAACCCCCGGCCGAGCGTATTGAAACCTCCATCAAGCTACAAAAAGTAGCCAAACGCAATTTCTTGTCTATAGTTTAAGCTTTGGTAGGTTTCCAATATACAGGGTTATTCTCTTTCCTTCAACTCTTCGAAAGACGTGTCATTTAAATAACTCGTTATTCGTGTGACAGGTGACTGATAAGCAAACGGATTACCTAATGGCAAGCGATTTCTGTCGCCAACGGTGTTCGCCCGAAGCGCGAAAGTTCCCGGGTTCGATTCCCGGTAAAGTCAATTTAGGAAACTACAATTTTTAAGTTTTCTTGGGTTTTGGTGTTATGGGTTGACGCCCCCAGTTAGTTATCGTCATCTGGTTGCCGAATCCAAAATACCTATACTTTTTGCTCGGCCCGGAAATCGAACCCGGGACCCCGGGGCCCGGTAATTAAACCACTTGACCAACAGGTCTCTTAGGCGGAATCCAGATTCATATCAAGGTTACATTGAACTGATCAAAAATAATAAGATGGCTTTCTAGAGTTCACTTTAAGAAGATTTTCCTTTTAATGTTCTTATTTCATCAAAATCAATTAATTAATCAAGCGGCTGGAATAAAATCTCAATGATACTTCACTTAGAAAAAAATAGTTTAATTAACTTTTTGATTTCTTCTTGTTTCAGAAATACGTAAGCGAGCTCACAATAGTACGAGACTGCGTACCCACGTGCAAAGAAAAAGGTAAGCGAATTAGATTAATTAGACTAACGTATTAGATAGACGTTGGACTGTATTTCGTGGAGTTGATGCTAATAAATCTATGTTTCGAATTTTCCACACACTATCGCAACAGCATATACAAGACAGTTCAACGGAAAAACAAAACAATAATATATCAAAATAATCGAACAGAGCAAGCAGCACTGGCGGAGATCAACAGGTCAGGCACATGCTAAGGCCTTAATCACAGGATTCTCCAACAAGTTCTCGCTTGAGGCTATAATGCTATCTCGCGAACAGTTGAGGATCCTCACAAGAACTATCACAGGTCACTGTAGACTGAACAAACACGGCTTCAGAACCGGGCTGACCGTGGAGTCTACCTGCAGATTCTGTAAAACAGAGGATGAGACACCCATGCACATCCTCTGTCATTGTGATGCCCTCGGGCACTCAAGAAGCCGAACCCTGGGCAGCTACCACATCGGCCCGGAGGATGTTAAGGCTATCGCTCCCAAGGCTATCACACGGTTCATGATGACCGTGGGCCTAGGAGACGATCTCTAAAAGGGAGCGGAGGACACAATAGATCTTATTGGTCGCAGTGTCCACTCGGTAAGAACGCTTCCGGACTTACAAATAATAATAAAAAAATATCAAAATAATGAAATAATGAAATTCATAAAGCTCGTAGAAAACATAAACAATATTACAAAAGGCTGGTCCAGCCGTCGATCCTCAACAATACTAAAACCTTAAAAAACAAAACTCGGTGGGTGTAACAGCAAATAAATAGAAAATCGCGCCACTGCCCAAACAAAACGGCATTGCCATTTCTAGAATGTACAGTGCAGCAGGTAGCGGCAAGAGACCGAGTCTTTTATACTCGTATGTGATAGGTAGCAGACGAGCAGACAGATCACCTCATGGTAAGTGTTTGCCGCCGTCCATAGACAACAACACTAGTAGAGTCACAAATGCTCTGCCAACTTTGACCCTCTTTCCCCCCCATTTGGGCCCCTACCCTCACTCACTTGACGAAACACAGCGCTGTCGTTGCTTTACGCCGGTCTTCTGTGAAGCCTTTAACTTCGGCCGAGCCGGCCCATTCATGCCAAAGCGTAGCTCTCCCACGGTTACGGTTTTGAAAGCTGATCTGTACGATTCACCTTGGCACCACTCTCTCCAATATTTCTCCAAAAGCTGGTCTGTGTGATTCACCATAGCACCACTGTCTTCTCAGTCGAAATCGACGTTTCGAACCAGTGGTAGATTTTATTATGTTTTGACATTCATAAGTGTTCTCTATGGACCTAACTTGAATAAAGATTTTTTCTATTTCTATTTCTCTCCGATATTTCTCCAAAAGCTGGTCTGTGTGATTCACCATGGTACTACCTCTCGCAAATGGCTTAAGGATACAGTCCAATTTGTTACCAGTCATATTCAGGATGCTGTCCCCGCCCATGACATGTTCTAAGGAAATTGAAGTCTTCAGCCTAGATCTCACGTAAATTAAACTGAATTCATCAATCATAGTAATGTAACACTGGCAGGACTTACGCAGAATACATTTGCGATAGTGCCTAATGATTTACTGTAATACCATACTACACAGATAGACAGAGGTACATTATTGATTTTGTGATAGCAATTTTTTTTCTCAACGACACACCGTTCCTACAACCTCGACCGCAGCGCGGCGCTTTTGATATTAAGTACAAAAAATAAATAAAGGCTAAACATTTTTTTATCTTTTTTGTCGCGCGATTTAGTTGTTAAAAATGAAAGCTTTTAATAATAACGTCTACCGTCATTTAAAGACCGCAAACTGTATTATGACATGTGTAATTTATTAAATAAGTAAATAAATACAAATCATGTTCAAATTACATTGCATCGATATTTGAAGAGTTCGTTTACGAACACCTGTCCATTTACACATGAACATTAAACATTAGCTGTCTCTATCACACCATTCCGTATTTGTCTGTATCACGCCGCACTACCAGCTAGTGATCTACGCGATAGTGAAAAAAAATACTTGGAAGATTACGACACTAAATTCAAGGCTTAAGACTACTAATGTTGAGTCTCTGGCTACATTAGCACTGTGGTGTTACCTGCTTTCAAACGCGATAAATATGTACGTGACAAATTACACGGGGTCACGTCAAGTTACCCTTTTTGAACTTTGGATCGTCTTTATGTCTGAGGCATAAGTGCTATTTTTGCACTGCCGTGGATAACTTTATCTGACGCCGTGTGTAATCACTTAATTTAACCATAGACATCCGTCTGGTTACAAATGTTACGATTCTCATTAAGTACGAACTAACTAATGAACCTGAATGTTTCGGATGCGTAAATTAGGATGAATTTATAGCAATGGCTGTTACATTTAGGGATGTTTCGGATTAATAATTCGTTTTAACATGATCAGTTTCAGTTTCGGTTACGTACGGACTCACATCGAATGCAAGTTTTGTCATTCCCAGCCCTGGCGTAGTGTATCGATACTATAGGTAGTTATCGTCCGATACTATCGTTAGTATTATAATAGATAGATAGATACTTTTTATTGTCCAAAAGATTACAGAGCTTAATGCTATGGTATGATTTCTAACAGAATCGAGCAAAAACAATCGAGTACTTTTACACTCTCGATAGTATTCAATGCTATTAGAACACCAACATGCGTTTATCAAAAGGGGGTTGGCGCATCCCTATCGATAGTATTGATACTATCGATGGCAATAGTATCCATACCAAATTCTGAATCTATACTAATATAATAAAGCTGAAGAGTTTGTTTGTTTGTTTGTTTGTTTGTTTGAACGCGCTAATCTCCGAAACTACTGGTGCGATTTGAATAATTCCTTTTTTTGTTGGATAGTCCATTTATCGAGGAAGGCTATAGGCTAAATAACATTACGGGGTTATAAGAAATTCCACGCGGACGAAGTCGCGGGCGGCCGCTAGTTCTGAATAAATATCGTAAACATGGACGCATATAAGGGGGGGGGGGGGACGACTCATTGAGGCCTGGTTTGACATAAGGTTGAATCAGCTATAGCCAAGGGCGACTTAATTAAGGGGTCGGCAAGGTTGGTGGGGTAGCAAATTGTAGATAGCACTGGGACGGCAAATCAACAAATCAACCTCACGTTCTACAAGAATGCGTACATGTAATAACGCACGCTGGGTCCAGCCGGCCTTGAATTGTACTTCGGAAGAGCCGCATTATAAAATATTAATTCGTAATTGTTTTGCAATGTGGGATACCCCCCTTGTTAAAGCTTATATACGTCCGTGATCGTAAATATTAACTATCGATAGTCAAACAGTTTCACCATCGATAGTTCAGCATCACTAGACGGAGCGTCATAATAACTCACTCTACACCATATTGCCGTGTTTATCTTCTGAAATGATTTGTGGTGTTATATCCGAGGATGCATTGCTGCGTTTCGATACCGAGACTAATTTGGTCATTCTAAACAGAAATGATTTTAGTTGGACTCGGAAACTATGGCTATTGACATGTTGATGTTAGCCACATAGAATAATTATGTTGATGATTTTATATCCATTTCCACGTTCACACTATTTCATGTTTCAAAGGGAAGTTGTGAGCGCCGTTTGGAATTGTAGTTGATAGACTACTATAGTTAGAAATAAGGTAGTAGTAAGATACACCTAATAGACCTTCTATGCTTCTGATATGTCCTTACAGGGTGCCTATAATATACGTTCACGTTTATTTCATCCTATGTAATTGTAACAAATTGTTGTTGTCGGGTTTTACCAATCCGCATAAGGCAAGCATGGTAAAGTAAAGTATCAGCCTATTATACTGTCCCACTGCAGGGCAAAGGCCTCCATGATAGAAATCAAGCTATCACTACTATGATGGGATTAGGCTTAATCACCACGCTTGCCTAATGCGGATTGGTGATCACAAACCCGAGCTATGTTTTATGCATTTTTATATATTTTTGCTCGACCCGGGAATCGAACCACTAGACAAACGAGGCGTTATTGTAAGATGATACGCAATAAATTGAAAAGTAATACCTAAAATTTCATTTGTTACAAACTTTTTCATAGAAACCCTAGATACAGCTAGCGCGCTAGAAGTGTGTCATGTTTGAATTCGGGTCATCATCTCCCTTATCTCCGAGTGAGTGAGGGTACTGGAGGCCCACCCGGGGGGGGGAAGGGGATAAAAGGTGGCAGCGCACTTGTAACTCCACTGGTGTTGCAAGTGTCCATGAGCGGCGGTAATTGCTTACCATCAGGTGATCCGCCTGCTCGCCTGCTAACTATACCATAAAATAAAACTCCCTTATGGAAGGCGCGTTGCACTAAGCTACCATCATGGCTCGTTTGCGCAGTGTCTACCATAAATTTGTCAAGTGTTTAATTTCCCTTCGCGTTGTTCATAGTGTGAAATCGATATGCAGTTCGTGACAGAATGCAACACTGCACCCACAGATAATGGACATGCGAATAGTGTCAGCACTGTAATAATTGGTATTGAACGATCTGTTTAATATTTAAAAAGGCTGATTTAGTGTCGTTTGTCATGGAAATGTTTGCCTTCTACTAAACAAATACAAAGTAGAAAATGTATCAGCATTACTGTTAAAATGCGTCTATTATAGAAATCAAGTCATCGCTACTCGTATGATGGGATTAGGCTTAATCACCATGCTTGCCTAATGCGTTCCTATTGGTATTCAAAAACCCGAACTATGTGCGAAAACTTCGAAACATACAATTTATTTCTGTTAATGATGCCAATAAAATGGCTGAGCAAATATACAATACCTATACTTTTATTGGCTACTATATAGCTTTGTTTGCACAGATTCTACCTACATTTTACAAGACATTTTTCCCATCTATCATAGAGAAATATTCTGTTGTATTGTGTATCAAATGAATGTAAATCAAAAGTATAAGCAAATCGACTTTCTCGATTGTGTAGAAAATATTGGCCTTTCGGGAATTCGATTTCGCTTTAACAAAAAGTTCCGCTGTTGAAGTTTTTATCAGATTGGTCCAGTTTTTTATTGGGCCATAAATGCTGTTGATGCGGGAATATATTGGGAAATATGCAAGAAATATGGCTGAGGGAATGCGTTTCATACATTGCTACATGAAATGCTGAGTGGTGCTTGTAAATTACGAACAAGGATAGTTTTACTCGTATTTATAATAATTGCGAATACTCGTGAACAGACAGACACTTAATTTAGTGATGGGACTGGTTTTTTTTATGATTTACGAGAGTGTCAGACGAGCCGTACGTATCACCTAATTCGGTATCTCGATTACCGCCGCCGCCTCGCCATGTTCACCTGCAACACATGCTGCAGTGGTGTCACAATTGAAAAAAGTTATTCCAATCCATGCAATCAACCAGAAGCGATTTAAAGGATGTCGACTCGAATCAGTAATCGTGATCCGATTCAAAAATATCGTGACACATCAATATATACTCAAAATTTTGAGATAAGTAACAAAATATGATTCTGTGGTACTGTGAACAAGCCGCATCGCTGATGACAATCCAAGATTTACTTTAGTATCTTGTGTTGGGACGGCGTCTTAATGAATGCCAGAACGAAGTAACCGTTATTGCATTTCCCGAGACACAACATACAATGGTAACCGCAATAACCACATACGAAACTAGAGTAGTACAGTCAAGCAGCAAAAGTAGATACTTCATATAAACGGTTCGCTTGTGACCACGGCTGTCTAACGCAGTCGAAACGTCAAGCAGTAAGTGCTAGAATGTACTAATTAATTTTCGTCGCGTTTAATCCCGTTTATATAAAGTATTTGTATATAGTATTTATATAAAGTATTTGTGTAATTGTAAGTGTGGTGGGGAAACATTGGATGAGGCTGGCTGGTCACCGTAGGGAGTGGCGTAATAAAGAAGGGGCCTATACTCAGCAGTGGGTGGATGTGGGCTGACATGATGATGATGATGATTTGTATAATGCAACGCCAAAGTTTAAAAACATACCAAAAGTAAATGATCAAAATCAAAAACTCTATACTCACTATTAAGCGAAGTTCGCGTCAGAACTGTATAAATCACTTTGAGGATATACCTATCCGGAGTTTGCATCAGAACTTTATACTCGTAATAATACCACAAAACATCTTTCTAACATTGGACTACATTGGCGGGATATTTGGGGACATCTCAGTATACCATGTGCCTTATTTTGTCACAGAGTAATTTATAACGGCCAAGATCAACTCGAGACAGGGTCATAAATTGAGAGAACAAAACCGCCTCTGCTACAATCTCTGTATAATAGTACATGATTAACTTTGTAGGGTAATATCTAATTTAAAATTCAGTGGGAATGTTGAAGATTTATTTAAGTACCTTCTTTCTTAAGATAGACCTGGTTCTGCCTGAAATTGTGTACGTTGTTTTTACTAAAACGTTGAGTAACGTTTCAAATATTTCGCACATACCTCAGATTTGTGATCACCAACCCGCATTAGGGAAGCGTGGTGGTTAAACCTTTATCCTATTATAGAAGTGATGACTTGATTTCTATGATTGATATAGAAAATTAGAAACTATTATAAGTTTTTTCAAAGATTTAAATCATTAAGTTTTTCTTTTTTTTGCTTCTTACTTATGATATTGAGCGGCGATATTATTTTAGCAATAAAGATTTTTAACTTTGGACTTTAGATTATAGTTGTGTCCTGTAAAGATATAAAAGTTGGTAAATAAATAAATCAAAATCGAACCGGATTTGAAGCTGTATCAATGTACCGGGAAAAGTGTTTTTATTTAAGATCTTTGTTAGGACACTAAAAAATATGTGAAGTAAGTCCATTTAAGAGAAAACATAAAAACAAGACTTGGAAAAATAAAACCAGTATCTAAAGTACATCTGTTAAAATACGATCAAAACACACGCCTTCTACCACAGTGAAAAAAATTACAGTGTAACAGTTTTGTAAAAAAGCATCCATCAAGAGAGTGTAGAGATAGTTCAAACATGTTTTTAAATTTTTCGCCGCGGGAGAGCCACGGTTCGGCATAGATGAGCCCGCTCGATGGGAGTGACACTGGGCCTCACAGAAGCCCGGTGTAAAGCAGTGAGTAAGGGTACCCAAGATCCAATTAGGTGAATCGATGGTTAAAATGAAGTCAGCACACTTTTGATTCCACTAGTGTTGCGTGCGTGCGGTGTCTATAGGCGGCGGCAATTGCTTACCATCAGATGATCCGTCTGCTCGTCTGCACCTAATTGTAGTGCCCGTTAATTGTGGGAGAGCCATGCTTCGGCATGAATGGGCCGGCTCGACCGGAGTGATACCACTGCCTCACAGAAAACCGTCGTGAAGCAGCTCCTGTGCTGTGTTTCGCCGAGTGAGTGAGGGTACCGGAGGCCCATCGGGGGGAAGGGGATAAAAGGTTAGCAGCGCACTTGTGACTTCACTGGTGTTGCATGTGTCCATGGGCGGCGGCAATTGCTTACCATCAGATGATCCGTCTGCTCGTCTGCCACCTATCACATTCAAAAACTACAAGTGGTGGTGCCAAAAAGTCTCCCATAGATAGAATCTAGATCTTGACTCGCCCGATGGCGCATTTAGTAGTGACCCTGTCTCAAACGCTAAAGGTCGTGTGTTCGATCCCCACCCTGTACAAACATTTGTGCGATAAACACTTGTGTTTATTCAGTATCCGGGTGTTAAATTATGTATATTTGTGATCTTCTGTTGTCTGATATCAGTAACACAAGTGTTTAAGCTACTTAGTACGGAGTCAGGTCAATGTATGAGATGTTATGTATATTTATTTATTAATTAATGGCCCGCCCGCACATTATTTCGGCTCATAAGTAGTTATGCTATTTTTGTAGTAGTTCTAATTTTTCCTTATAAATGAAAAGACCATGTGGTTTTGTACTAAATCTCTTTAAACGGTGTAGATTTACGTCTCACTGCAATTTGTCCCACTGCGGCGGTACTTTTATTCACGGCCCATGATGTCGGAAGACGGCCGTAAAAGGCATTTCGCGGGAATGTGTTGTGACATAAAACAAAGTGTGACTTAGCTCTCGTTGGGATCATTTTATGATAATTGAGTGGTTCGTCTTCACAGGGTTCCGTATAGGGAGAACAGCGTTTAGATTCCGTATGGTATGTTTACGACCTCTTGTATTATCATTTATCAGGCATTGTTTACAATGCCTAGCCAATGTACTAAAATAATGCTTAAAACGTCTCAGAAAACCAGTTTTTCATGAGTTTGTAATACGTTTTTTTTAAAAAATCTTTTGCCATTAGATCTGTTTATTTTTTTTCTCTGGAATTTTGACTGCCACTGGTACGACACGCTCGCTTCGGTCGCTGTAGTGCCACTAGTCCTAACCATTTTTTTGGTCTCCCAATGAAAAATCAATCACGCGTATGCGGGGGGGTGGACGGATTCTGTCCCCTCATGACGGCGGGGGCCTACAGACTAAAACCCCTGAGGTGCTCCCGTCTACGCTTGAGTGGGGAGGTGACATGAGAATCTGACTAAGAAGTCCCCCTTCATGTCTCTCCCCAACACTAGTTCTAAACTACCCTAACTTATATTTTACCTAAACCCCATAACTGCTTGCGGCTGCGTCGATTTTTTGAGTCAAGTTGATTTAAATCAAAAATTTCTAATTACATCAATTTACATTTAAAAGTTTTTTTTATTCGAATAATATTTCCCTGCTTTATTGAACACTAGCGGCCGCCCGCGACTTCATCCGCGTGGAAAAGTAACTTTTTACCCCCCTTTTAACCCCTTCCAACCCCCTTTTCGCAATAAAAAGTAGCCTATATTCTTTCTCAGGGTCTAGATCATCTGTATACGAAATTTCATTTAAATCCGTTCAGTGGTTTTGACGTGAAAGAGTAACGGACAGACAGAGTTACTTTCGCATTTATAATGTTAGTTAGGATTTGAACGAAACGCTTCCTATGCGACACAGAAGTCTTTTAGCATCCCATAAATCTTAAGCTTAGAATAAAATAAATAGCAACAGAACGGTTGGTCGGTACAATAGTCTCAGTTCAGATAAAAGCCAGACAAAAGACACTATTACTGCACGATTGATGTGGCTGCCGCGAGCTCTGCCCCTTGTGAGTTTCTTTGCTTTTAAGGAGAAGGCACACTAGCTCATCAATACAGATTGTATCTGTGGAGATGGAGTGGGGCCATACTGGCGCGCCCCGCAGTCCATGGGTGGGTTTGCGGCGATGAGGTTCGTCCTATTTCCCACCCCGAGCCTGGGCTTGCCGGATACAGGCGTAGGGGTTTTTAGTGGGTAGGCCTCTGGATGGCCATTTATTAGCATAGGCCTAACCTAGAGCAGAGCCCCATATTACCCGGTCGCCACCGGCCGGGTGTGCATAAGGCGGCTACCTATAAGCCCGCAGCATTTTCCCCTTCGTCTCCAAAAAAAGGGTGTACTTATCTGTGGAGATTCAATTAACCACATCTTCTACCAACCTTCAAGAAAGGCACAACCGCAAATATAAAATTGTAATGCTATGTATTTGTACTGGATTACCAAGTTATTTGTGCGGTTGTCGTGTTTATTTTCTACATCGCGATGACGAGATTTTTTTCCAAACAATGACTACCAGAAGTCCAATTTGTGAATAATACTTGAGTCATGGATTCTTTATTGCAATCGTGACTGTTGTGGAGCGTCACTCGGGGACGTCTGCCACTAGACATGCGCGAAATAACTCTTTTAAAAGACTAAGGAGTTATAACTCTTTTGAAGAAAAGAGTTATATCGCTCTTTTACATCTTTAACTCCCAACTAACTCCGTAACTCAAAAGACTAAAAAGACTTGAATGAAGTGATTGATGCGAATAACGAAATACAACTACATAAATAATTTTGTACTTTATTGCAACAGTGGTAGGGTCAGTTTTCTCTCGAACTCCGCGACGCGTTCCAATCATGCTCCATCCCTTTTCGTCTCATAAAATCCCGCTATGGCGATTTCACTCACTCCTGTACGGTCGAATCCAGTCTCGCTCACTAACCTCTTTACATCTTTAACTCCCAATCAACTCCATAACTCTAAAGACTTGAACAATACAACTAAATAATTTTGTACTTTATTGCAACAGTGGTAGGGTCAGTTTTCTCTCGAACTCCGCGACGCGTTCCAATCATGCTCCATCCCTTTTCGGTCTCATAAAATCCCGCTATGGGCGATTTCACTCACATCCTGTACTATCGAATCCAGTCTCGCTCACTAACTCTTTTACATCTTTAACTCCCAATCAACTCCATAACTCTAAAGACTTGAACAATACACTAAATAATTGTGTACTTTATTGCAACAGTGGTAGGGTCAGTTTTCTCTCGAACTCCGCGACGCGTTCCAATCATGCTCCATCCCTTTTCGTCTCATAAAATCCCGCTATGGCGATTTCCCTCACACCTATACGATCGAATCCAGTCTCGCTCACTAACTCTTTTACATCTTTAACTCCCAATCAACTCCGTAACTCAAAGACTTGAAGATGTAAAAGAGTTAGTGAGCGAGACTGGATTCGATCGTATAGGAGTGAGTGAAATCAGTCATAGCGGGATTTTATGAGACGAAAAGGGATGGAGCATGATTGGAACGCGTCGCGGAGTTCGAGAGAAAACTGACCCTACCACCGTTGCAATAAAGTACAAAATTATTTAGTTGTATTGTTCAAGTCTTTTGAGTTACGGAGTTGATTGGGAGTTAAAGATGTAAAGAGTTAGAAAGGAAGTAAAGGAGTTACGGAGTTATTAAGTATTTTGCAAGGAATACATCTTTTAGTCCCAATCACTCCTGAGTTACACATGTCTATCTGCCACTGCGCCCTGCTTGGGAAAGTGTGTGGAACTGAGACAAGGTTTTTTATATGATAGGTAGCAGACGAGCAGGCGGATCACCTGGTGGTAAGCAATTGCCGCCGTCCATGATGAACACTGCAACAAGTGCGCTGCTAACCTTTTATCCCTTCCCCCCCGATTGGCCTCCAAACTTTGTTATGTCAAACTTGCATACACTTTATAGAATAATTTTCTAGCAAGTTTGTTGCTTCGGACCTAGAAAGTTTGATTTAACCTCGCCTCAAGGTTTATACACTTGCACGGCAAATTTGAGACCAAGCTTCAGTTGATACATCAAACCTATCGCAAGTCACGTTTCAAGTTTAAATTGTTATCTGGTCATAGGCCCCCAAGTAGTTTCAGCCCAGACCCTGCCTCAAACGCCAAAGGTTATGGGTTCGATCCCCAGCCTGAAAAAACATTAGCAGTACCAAAATATCACAGCGACTTCCTATACGCGGTCTCCATTCCAGTATCTTTTTTTTATATTGAGGACAATCAAGATGACCTCACTCTGCCTGATGGTAAGCGGCCGTGAGATCCAAATATGACCTTGACAGACGCAAAAGATTAAACAATGTACCTATTAAGTCTGTCATCATCACCCTGAAGGCTTGCTGAGATGCTGTTTCACGCCCCGCCTAAAAACCCAGGATTGTAAGAAGTGTAGCGCGCCATCATTTTTAATTAACTCCCCGCACCTACCGCCGAGGGCGCGAGCGTCGATTACCCGCTCGGTTTCGCGAGTAAGCGCCCCAGTCCGCCATCGCGCAGAGAGTCTAGAGGAACGCCCCCGGCGGAGACGCACCCGCGCAGCGTCGGTTTTGTCTGTAATCATACCGTGCAATTGTCGGTCATTATTGTATTTAATAGTGCAGTAAATGGTTATCCTACTGTTAAAAGTGTGTCTCACTGTTTTCACCACCACCAACCCGTAGGAATGCGTGCAGTCCACGCGCGCAAACTTACAGAAGGCTCTTTCTGCCCAAACCGTCTGCCGAATCTATCGGAGGATATTATTAATATCGTTAAATTGTATGGATTCTAATATTATATTAGTACAGGGGCTTCTGTTAAGATTATACCGGGTTTTGACACACGAGGATTTGGTTACGGAACATCATAATAATATGAACTTTATTTAGTTGAATACTATTAAAATTGCGCTGTAAGTGAGGGTACTGGAGACCCAATTGGGGGGAAAGAAGGTTAAAGGTTGGCGGCGCACTTGGGACTCTACTGGTGTTGCAGGTGCCTATGGACAGCGGTAATCGTTTACCATCAGGTGATCTGTCTGCTCGTCTGCAAAAAAAAAAACAGTTTTTTTTATCTTCTTCTATACTATTTATAAAGAGATAACTTCTATAGACAATGACAAGGCTTATAGGTAAACCGAAAACACGAAACGCTTGCGCGATGTAATTGAGCACAGCGCCATCTATTGGTTCGTTTCTGAATTACGGTCCCGAAGCGAAGTGAGGGCGGGCCACTAGTTAAAGAATACTTTCACTAAGAAATGTTTTTTTTATACAAATTAACAACATTTTAAATAAAACACATTTTTAAATACAAACATCTTTTGGCTTTGTTATTCTCCGCAGCATAAAAGAAAGAGGACACGATTGCCTAGAGGCTTTCTTTACGGGACAACTGTATTAAACCCGGAAAATAAACTGCACGCAAGCAAAAATACATTACAAATATTATATTTAAGAAATACATAGGGTATAAACTAAGGTTGGCTTTTAAGGGGCTATACGAATGAAACTAGCGCCGCCAACCTATTCACACTGATTGTGGCGAAAATATGATATTTTTTTAAGAAAGCAAAACATTATAGACTTAGGTAAAAGTAAACTGATTTTTTCAAGATGCAATACAGTATATAAAACACGCGACAAGTAACAATAATGTCAATTATTGCTAAAAGTGGCCGTTTTTAGCAATAATTAACATTATTGTTACTTGTCGCGTGTTAGAAATATTGTATGCATCTTGAAAAATCCAATTTACTTGGATCTAGTCCGTAATGTTTTATTTTCTTCAAAAATATCATATTTTCGCCACAATCAGTGTAAATAGGTTGGCGGCGCTAGTTTCATTCGTATAGCCCCTTAAGACCAAGAACACCCTAATGACCCATCAAAACAAACAACACCTACAGAAACTACAGAACAAATCATACACTTTCATTATTATCACTAGATGTATATGTGTGTCCTGTATTTAGGTATGTGCGTGTGTTATAATAATTTCCCTGTATGGGAAGGAGGAATTATAAAACTGTTTGTTATTGTACTTAACATACATTTTATTGTTTATGCAGCAAGACATTTTTAGAGAACGACAGATTGTCTATACGTGCTATTTCTCTTAATATTCAAATATCGAATGCCGTGTTGGCTTTGGCATCTTAAAATCTCCATGCAGGTTTAACAATGATGATGATGACCTTATTTGTTTATACCGATTAACCCCACACTCTTGTCCACAGAATGGTGGGGCGCCCGAACCTTCTGCTGCGACACGGACGAGTGCAACAGCGCGCCCAGGAGTACGGCTGTAGGCCTGGTGGTGGCCGCTGCGACCCTGGCTGCTGTGTTCGCGCGCTGACCGCTCGCATCCTACACGTTTGACACTTGAGTTTCTATTTAAGTTTTGGGCAAGATTTTGATCTTTTTTTATACAGCATTATAAAGCGAAAGTTGGGGTAAATGGGTTTTTAGTACAGACAGACATCAGGTTACCACGAACGTCTCAAATATCCTGAATTGATGTTCAATTGAAGAAATTTGACACTTTTGTGATAGGTACTTTGATGTGTGGCTGAACGTACAAAGCATCATGAGCGATAGTTGGGGTAAAATGGGATGATGGGGGTGAATGGAGAACACGAACCTAAAAGAAGTATCATTAATGATAGGGGTAAATTGGGACGGTGGGGTGAATGTTTCAAAACTAAAAGAAATAAAGCTTGACATGCACACTTTGATTACTTATGATAAAAACTAGTAACATCTTCACAATGCTTTGATTTTAGTGCGCCTTTGCCATACCGATATAAAAGAAAATTGCAGAAAGATAAAGTGAGAACTAGATATTAAAAAAATACCCAGTAAAGTTTTAACGAGATAGCTACGGTAGACATTTCTGAGTTTTCGTTAGTTCCGCACTTTTGTCCTCGAGTTCCGTGACTCTGGGCGACTGTCACACTCAGTGCTGTTATATCGGTTATCCAAAATAATATACAGACAGCCACACATAAGCTTATTACAATCTGTCTTTCCGTTATTGATATTGAAACTGACGCATTTGACTTTAAGGTAATCGTCAATGTCATCGTAAAGTCCGGACCGTAATTTGATCTACTTCCGGAAAAAAACTGATATTTATGTGTGGCTTGTAAATGGTAGCAGTCTAGAAAATAACTTTTTTAATGTTTTAAAAAGAATTATAAATTCATAGTTTGACTGTATCACGTAATTCTTTAATGTCGGTGTGCGTTAAAAGGCGTTTAAATTTAACAATGTCAAAAAAAAAGAACAAAATTTTGCCCTTTAGTTTTGTCATGAGAGAAATGTATGCTAGGAGTGAGTTTTTCATCTCATTTTATAATTTATCATTAATATTCTTCATGAATAAAATCTTCGTGACATCTCCAGCGTTTAACAAGAACGGATATGAACGATATGTATCATTAATAAATCAATAAACGTTATTTGTATTTTGTATTTGAAAAGAGATACAGAAAAAAGGAAGAGAAAAACGCAGTCAGTTCCATTATTTTTGCTTTCACTGGATGTGCGGTATTTACTTAGTATTAACAAATGTCAGACAACTATGAACTGACATTCAATATGTCCTATCACATTAGTTAAATGAATAACATTTTGATGGCGTTTAATTTATCTTATGTACTACATATTAATAAAGATTATATTATAAGTTCTATTACATAGACATCGAAAATGCATAGATTGGTCAAACCTGGCCTAACCTAACATGCATTTTTCTATTATTACTCAAGAAAATCTTTATTTTACGTGATAAATGGGTCTTTCTTTTAAATGAATGAGGATACATTTAATTATTTTCGGATGAAACAGATTTATTGAAGCATTGATCAGACGCAAAATGATGAAGTTACGATTAATCTATTAATCTACGTTCTTATTACGTTTTGAAATAATAACAGATTAACGCAGACGTTTACGTCTAAAATCTGATTTTTAATTATGCAGAGTAAACTGACAGATGTCAATGTGTCATCCTCATACATTATCACTCAATTTGACAGATGCAAAATGTCAAAATATATGGAAACTTGACCATTGAAAATATATGAAATATTGCATCTGTCAGTTTACTCTGTATAATTAAATAAATATCCTATTAACTTTTGAAATATTTCTGTAAAGAATTGTTCCTTTATAAAGGTCAAACATTGAACATTTTTGTCATGAGAATCTCGTTTTTTTGAAGTCTTTGAATTTGAAGTCAGTTAAAAATAAAACAATCAGTCACCTACTTATAACAATGACTTAATTTTCATTCGAAATTTTAATTGTATTCCAAAATAGATTCATTTGAATCTTTTCCTTTCAAACACCCTTTTAAATTAATCTTAAAAATACAAATTTCTCAAGATTATCCCAAAATCCGTTAGAAACCTGTACACGCAACCTAGCAAAGCCTTGCTAGACAGCTGTCTATTTTACAGAGATGATCAAAGGAGCCGAATCCTCTTAACTCGACGGCTCTCTGACTGGCCGAGGGTATCTTAAACGTTTAAGGGATGGGAAATAGCCACCAAATAGCCAAGAAATAGCCTTAGGGTTAAATTCCTCTAACTGATATTCGGCTACGGTGGCTAATCTTAGACAATCAGTCACGTAGGTACGCAGGATATATACTAGTGTTCAAGTGTGTGTGCATATGAAATGAAATGAAATATTCTTTATTCAATTTAAGTCCATACAGAACGGTTATGAATGTCAAATATTATGTAAGCTACCACTACTGGTTCGGAAAGTAGATTTCGTATATACTATTTCGTATTTCGTACATAAGGTGCACTCTTTACGCTCTTAAGGGGCTATAGCGACGATACTAGCGCCGCCAACCTATTTACACTGATTGTGGCGACAGTATGATATTTTTTAAGAAAGTAAAATATTACAGACTTAGATAAAAGTAGATTGAATTTTTCAAAATGCAATGCTGATGTTAATTATTCCTATAAACGGTCACTTTTATCCAAGAAATCAGTGTAAATAAGTTGGCGGCGCTAATTTCATCGATATATAATAGCCCCTTAATTCGATGGGACACCAGTGTAACGACCGACGAGAGATGGGGCGCGGGACCAAAAAAAAGAGCATGTTAAGGTACGGTGGCCAGCACATCAAGTTACTACAATCTGTCAAATTTCTTCAATCGAACATCACTTTTATGTCAAACGTGTTTGGTTCAATATCAACTGAGGAAATTTGACAGATTGTAGTAACTTGATATGCTGGCCACTGTACATGCTCTTCGAGACACGGGGGTACATGACCGCCAACTGCCAGACTTCGGGCTGACACTGAGAATGAACTGAATAGAAAAACTCAGGTACCTACAAATATTAAGGTCTAAATATAATAATTCTGGGAGAGCCACGCTTCGGCATGAATGGGCCGGCTACGATCGGAGTGATACCACATGACTCACAGAAACAGCGCCTGTGCTGTGTTTCACCGAGGTGAGTGAGGGTAGGATGCCGGAGGCCCACCTCGGAGGGAAGGGGATAAAAGGTTGGCAGTGCACTTGTGACTCCACTGGTGTTGCAAGGTGTCCATGGGCGGCGGCAGTTGCTTACCATCAGGTGATCTGCCTGCTCGTCTGCTACCTATGCACAAAAAAAATGACTCGACCCGGGATCGAACCCGGGACCCCAAGCGCAGCCATCGCTTTTAGAGTGTACCCCACTACCAACTGCACCACCGAAACAGTACCTTTATTTTCTAAATTTAACTACATTTAACGGTGTATAGAAAACAGGTCATCCTGAATGGTTGAAAAGAGTTTTCAAATTCGTATCCGCAACTTCCACACGAACTGAAGCTTGTATGTGCAAATATTAATATTTTTTATCCAATGCCTCGCACGTATCGTCATTAAAATTGATAGGTCTCCTGTGAATAATGCAACTGTACAAAGCCGTTACACGATATTAGTATTTGTATCATAAAAGGAATTTAGGAAATATCGGAAGAAAATGGAATTGGAATACATTTTTAACATTGGGAGAGTCCACGCTTCGGCATGAGAGTGATACTACGGCCTCACAAAAGATCGCCGTGAACCAGCGATTGCGCTGTGTTTCGTCGAGTGAGTGAGGGTACCGGAAGTCCTGGGGGAAAGGGGGTTAAAGGTTGGCATGGGCGGCGGCAATCGCTTCATCGCCATCAGGTGATCCGTCTGCTCGTCTGCTACCATACTAATTTACCATCAGATGGTCCGCGTGCTTATCTCCCTGTTTGAGCAATAAACAAATGAGCATTGAGCAAGTCGTCGCAACGTCAACAAAATAGACGTCCACTGTTGGACATAGGCCTCCCTCAACTATATAGACGTCCACTGTTGGACATAGGCCTCCCTCAATGTTCTCCACACAGATTGGAACTATACTGTGAATAGTTCTACTATTTAAGACTATTCAACACAAATGTTTGCCTAATATTACCTCCATTATTAGAGTAATATTTGAATAGGATTAGGGATACCGTAATCTCCAAATTCATTAGCGGATAAATATTTCACTTTTTTAATTAGACAATCGGCCAACTTTACTTTGTTTCCAGCCCATTGTTTGTTATACCTTGAATGAATGAGAAATTATCAAGATATTTAAAGCAAAAATATGAGGTTGTTTCATTCCCTAATTGGGTTACTTCAAAGATTTGTATTCAGAGTGTATCTGTGAACATTTACATCCCTTTAACCACAACTTCTACCAACTATTCTGATCAACATTTGTTCTATGACTTTTGGAAATACGCGTAAAAAAATTACACGAATTTGAAAAACTTTTTGACGAATTTTGAAAAGGCGGCCTTGCAAATGTTGTTCAGAATGGCTCGTAAAGGCATGGTAAACTTGGCTGTATAAAGTATTTTTAATATTAATTCACACGACATTTTCATACCTCAAAATTAAGAAAATTTAACGCAATAAGAAAGTAGATTAAGGATGATAGTATTGAATTAAAATTCTCATCATTTGAAATTAATTTTTGACAACATTGCATCGAATATTTTTTTTACAAATTGCCATACCTAATATCTTCCGCGCCGTGTCTGATCAATGCTAAGTAATCAGAACAATTCTTAAAAATCGGTTTCACTCTACATATTATTAGGTATGCTTGCGGATATTCTCTGATGTGATTGGATATAATTGTTTTTTTTTTTGTATGTTCATTTATCAAATTAATCAAAATTCTAATTTCTTTATAGGTGTACAAAAAGTTTATCAAAAAAATCATATGGTGTCGTCTGTGTGTGTGTGTGTATTTTATGTCATTTAATAGGAATAGGCACTTATCTTCCAATTCGTTTATAAGACAAAACATATGTATAACTTTATAATTTAAGTTGATCTTTTAATAGCTGAACAATTAATTGAAATGATTTATTAAAATAATATAATTACCAAAATGATACACATTTTTGATTGCATTTAATAATACACAGTTTGATTTTAACTGTGTACTATTAAATTTTATCAAAACATTATAAATAAAACAATATTTATTATTGAGTTATATAATTTATATAACAAAAAAATCTTTATAATATTGTTGTGGTTATTTATATTGTAAATAGGACAATTATTATATCATTCACAATTTACGCTTTATTATCACGATCAAATTCTTTATAATACTAGTTATAAATAAATAATGTAGAATATATTTAGATGTACCCATATATTTGTAATTTATTTACTTATTAATATTTTAATAATTACGGTTAAATTCACCACTCAATTTATCACTACGTTAAAATATTTTAATAATTTAGTTTAGTATTAGATTGATATGCTGCGTAAGGGTTTTCAGTTGTCGGTTCTGTGACATAGTTTCACCAACTCTGAATGAAAGTAATATTTTTTGGAGATTATACCCAAAGATTTAAAATCTTTCATTACAGCTACCTGTTTCTTTGGGGAAAATATTGTGGGTGTAACTTGACATGTCACTATATTGGTACGAAGAGACTACAACAATCGCTTTATTTACACAAAGCTATGCTCGTCTAGTGTATACCCACCTCAAGACCTCAACTAACGAATCAATCGACGATTATGCTACCATTAAAGTGCCCTTTTACTCAATAGGCTGCCTAGTGCTGTTACTTAAGTATCACATATAGCGAATAAAGCACCATAAATATACCTCATTCTCCTAGAAACTGTTCAGACGTGGTGAAATTAGTCTACCCTTGCTAGGTTTCACTTACAATGAAAACGTAAGCTCACTTACAAAGTCCCAACCAAGATTCATAATAGAATGTATTGAGCGAGTGAGTGAATGAGAAAATGAATGAATGAACCTGTGCAACACAGCGAGCCGTTCAAAAGCACTTTACTTTGATTGTTCTGTTAAATAAAGCATTTATGAGAAATGGAGGTAGGTAGCTACTCCAGTTTATGCAAACTGATAGATTTCTGGCCCACTTGTTTGATAAATATTGTAGCTAGTTTGCAAATAGAACGCCTCGTTGGTATAGGCCGTGATCTCGGGTTAAACAAAAAATATGTATCGAATTTTTCGAACATAGCTCGGGTTAGTGATCACTTAAGCCGCATAAGGCAAGCGTGGTAACTTTTTATTTCAGATTTTAAATTCTACTAACTCATGGAGAGTTAGCAACCGACACACAGCGCCATCTATTGGTAGACAGTAGATCTAATGTCCCGAAACGAAGTGAGAGCGGGCCATTAGTTCTGAAATAAATTCGTTATCTACAATTTTTTTCGTAATTAATTTTTCCACTCATGACAGTTATTTCATTAAAATGTCTAATAAGAGCGGTTTTTACCAGGCATTTAACGTCAAGATTTATTAGACTCCATTATATTATAAGCCTTATCGTCGTAAATCTTCCGTTGGCCGTCTTACCGTGTACTTAGGTGCTGCTTAAAATGTCAAAACTGGCAATTATTATGACCTAAGGTTTAATAAAATTTCCCCCGGTGGAGTTATAATCTAATTTAAACTTCTTCTTGAGCAAACATAGGTATTAGTTACAAAATAAATAGACGCTGGTTGACTTTGTTTAAATGTGACATATACTTATGTATTTTCATTCGTTCCGGAACACCTATTTAATAAGACACCTGTAAGCCCGTATCTATGTTTATAGGTGGAAAACGGGCAGGTGGATCACCTGATGGTAAACAATTACCGCCGTTTATAGATACATACAACATCAGATATGTAGATAGATAGATATTTGTGTATAGGCTTCCTTTAGTTCAAGCTATCTCTCACAATTTAAGGCGACTTTACTCCCGCCTATTTTTATTTTGTCTTTCTTGTGGGCATTTTTGAACCATAATCTCCATTATAGATCTTTTACACGACCAGGCAATTCTCGTGCGCTCGAGATTGAAGTTGAATACATTTGTATGGACGATTGTATGAAATCTTTAAATTCAATGTCGAGTGCTCGAGAATTTTCCAACAGTCCTTTCTGCCAACTTTACTTGCGAGTTAGCAAGGGTATGTAACGAAGTTTCGTTACAAAAACATTTCGTCACGTTTGTAAACATACACGTTTTACCCGTGTCATATATATTTCAGCTCTTGTTCCCCATCCATGCTTCCCCACTCGTCGTATACCGAGTGCTTTGCAAACGTTCACGTGCTGCGTTCATTTCAAGTTGAGTTACTTTGCGGGAAGAGAGGTTTGACGTTAAAATAAAAGCATTTTTATTAAATAAAACAAAATATGAGGAGGACAAAAGTCACTTTAAATGTTTCGTGTAGTATTACACTTATCCACGTGCCCGAGTTTTGTTGTCCTTTGATCTGTAGCTGGACACTTTGCTGTGTGTCTAGATCTAAGTTTTGTCGTCAGATCTTGGGAAGTAAATTATATGATATGACAGAAAAACTGCAAAATATGGCTTACACAAGGCATACCTATTAGATATTCTAAAAACATGGATTAGAATATTGCAAACCTTTGAAATAAATTTAAAAGTGAGCTTACGAGTTTATTGCAAATACACTGTTATACTTTTTAATTTTTAAATGAATTATATTTCCGGTTAATGATGACGAATGATATTATTATTACAACATGAAATAGTATAATTTATAGGTGTTATTATCTTTTAATTTTAAAATTATAACAAAAATTATAATTCGAATGTGTGTTTTAAAATTACAGTCATTTTATGCTATGATTTTTTGTTATTATTTCATTTAAAAATATAACGTGTTACTCGTTAGTCTTAGTGTTTTGTTGTGTAGTAATTGTGTAGTGTTGTTTAAAATAGTTTTTAATCAATTCGTTGTATTTAATAATTGTACATTTAATTGCTTTAAATATTTCTTTGTTTTCTCTGTATGGAGAGAAATAGAGTTACTAAAAATAACGCTTTATAATAATTTTATCAAATACGGACTTTAAAAGCTGAAATATTCTAAATTATGGTAAAGTATATTATTATATTTAATGATAAATTAGATAGTAAGTATAATTATTAAGCATAAGATGTTATACATATTTAAATCCACTAAAATGCAAGATTTGAGACACTAGATCACCGCAATATTGTAGATAAGTTGAAAAGTTTTTTATTCATTTTCAATGAAATGTCTTCGCTTCCCACGTCGAAGATAATATTATTATACTAACGGGATAGTTTGCGAAGTCGCTGAAAGTGAGACGATTTGTTCAGGGCCCGTGAAATTGAGTAGTTGTACGAATTTTCTTTATAAGGCTATTTTCAAGAATATTTTATGTCCGATGCACTGTGGACAAAGATTTGATTTAGTTATTTGAATTATACTAATTTTTCAAAAGTTATATTTTTATAATGTCCCCCTTTTGCTAGCCCATAAGTCTAAGAGTAATTCATAATATAATTCAATCAAATATAAATCTTCTCTACGAAACATAAAGCGTAAAAAGGCTAATCGTCTTTTCATACGAATAAAATGAGCTGATTTGTATCTTTTTTTTTGCCTCATATTATTAAGAAAAAATAAACATCTCAATCATAAAAAAAACTCTTTAGGTTATGGGATATCAAAAAGAGGACCTTTTATAGTTTTTATTACGTACCCATTTAATTTATTGCTAATTCTTTCTTGTAACATTAATTAAATATCATTATTAAATTTGATAAGTTTAATAACTCATATCATTTTGTACAGAAGACCAAACGTTGGGTTGCTTGCTACGATCTATTAATGTCAAATTTTGTATCCTTTTCTCTTCTAAATATCAACCATGTCAAATTGAGAAAACATAAATTTTAGCTCAACGTGCGGTTTTCTTACGTAAATTATAAAATTTTTGGATTCCCAAAAAAGGTTTTTTTTGTGAAGTTGTAAAAAATGTATACTTATTTTTTTTAATATACCTAAGTACATATTTGATTATATTATTGATATTAGGTAATAATTTAAAATTAAAAAATGTATAATTATCTAAATATTTTTTGTACAAAGCTTCTTATATGCCTTTGTCAACATAGCAAATAAGTTCAGCCATAGCAATATAGGATTATGTACTATTTTACAATACAATACGCTGTTTTGAATTCTGTTCCTAGCTAAATAAAGACCAATTTAACATTCAACTGTTGTGCGACATTTTATTACAATAATTTTTATTCTTGGTATAGCAATTCTTTGCAATTTATTCTTACTATCCTAATATCCAGTGAATATTGTATATGTATACTTACAATATTGATGAGACTATCGTCAGCTCATGGCGAGTTAAGCACTTACGAAATTCGTCGGCTTAGTAAGGGGTTCGGCTAGTATAATTGGTAGTACAGCCACCCGGACTGTGGAAGGTTGTGGGTTCGAGTCCCACCTGAACCCTCCGAGGATTTTTTTAAGTGCAATATTTACTTATTTTATTACAATGTTTCACTTTTTGTTTTCTTCTTCAGGTGCTCGAGTCGACTTTTCGAGTCTTCTCCAAACTCGAAAGGTAAAACTTTCTACTTTCCATTACACTTAACGTCATCTAAAAATAATACTGTTTGTCTTTCTCAATAAGTGGAAAAAATCTGAAAAAATCGGCAAGGTGTATATTGTAGGCTGTTGATGCTAACTTTGACATAACAGCAAAAAGTCCATAGCACATAGATTTATTGTATGGGGACGTCGATTTACTTATTCGACTCTTATAGATTACACATTCAACTTTTATAGAATTGAAAATAATCTCTTTTTGCAAGTTTAAGATTTTCCCAATTCCACACATTCGTTCATATCAATGTTTAACTCGATATTATGTATATCGTATTATCGATAGTGCATGAGATTTGGGCTCAAGGTGTTTCCAAGAAGTTTTTCCTCATCTACTTTGAATTATCCAGTGGTGCATGCTTGGATACGAACCACGTCTCCCCTTATGGGAGGAGCGTTCTTCTCCACTGAGCTTTCGCTCTGCAATGGATGTACTGGCTTTATCTTCGATGTGGCATCACGAAGGGAGACATGCTGGCAACATCTGCGCCCTAATTTGTCTCTGTCAGATCGAATGATCCAATAAAAATATATCAGCATAGGCTTATATTTGTGGGCTCAAGTAAAAGTGAGGTTAAGGAGGTACTTACCTATAATAGGTAAGTATAGGTACTTATACGGGACACATAGCCCAAAATTATATCCAATTGTATAATTTATCTCCGTGATAAAAAGCCATCCATCCATCTAACTTTGAAATTAATAACATTATATCGCTGAAAAACATGAACTTCATCTTTTCTTGACAAACGTTTTATTGACACTTGTCAAATCAATTTTTCTTTCTGAAAAAGAAAAATACATCACCTCATACTTCAACTCGGAAAAGTTCTAATTAGGCCGAGTACTTCATAGATTAGGTACAATATCGATTATCAATTTCTTACACGATTTTCATACATTTTAACGATTTTTGTGTTGTCATCAAATTCGCTTTATATCGATAGTTAGTTTAATACGATGTTTTTAAGTTTTCTAATATTCTGGATTGTACAATGGTCTAGTATTTTGTGAGTTTCTTTACAAAAATATAACCGATTTTTGAGGATGCTTTTCATCTTGATAACTTTGGGCCCAGAGAGCCCCTCCTCCTTTTAACATGGTACTATTAGCGAAATTGAAAAAAAATCTTGTTACTTATTACAAAACTGATTGGTCGGAATTGGCACAGGACCGAAAAAAGGCCGCTTGCTCGTTTTCCGCCTCTCGTATAATAAAAAAAATAGTTTTTTTTTTTAATTTCGAAAATAATACATAGCGCTATAAATTACTTTTTAGCGTGTTCACGCTATACTCTGATTTTTAAACATGTGGAGTAAACTGACAGATGTAAATGTCAAGTTTCTATACATTTGACATTTTGCATCTGTCAAATTGAGTATGGGGATGACACATGGCAATCTTTAAGTTTGCTCCACATGATTAAAAATCAGAGTATAGCGTTTATTACGACCGTGAAAAAATACACTTCTGAAACTATTTCTTCAAAGTATAAAAATACCCTTTCTCTACCATATTAATTTTTCGCTAATTCTTCAGCTTAAGGCTTGTACATGCGCTAACGGCCTTGAGCATACAGAGAGTACTCGCGCTCGCGTATAGAAAAAACAGAATATTACTAATAAAAAAATTATAAACCCAAGAAACAACAATTCCTCGTCAGGGATTGTAGTGTACATTGTATTGTATTGTATATTAAAAAATCAGTCATCTGAAGTGTTTAGTTTCGTAGTTTATTCCAATATTTTGCATAAAATCGATGTTTACGTTATATTTTTTTCCTAATGAACTATAAACATTAAATAAAAATCCTCGTCAGAAATTTAAGATCGAAATCCAGTCTATAACATGTATTTTTTTAGGTATCGTTCTTAACGATTTACCGAGTTATAACATACACAAAGTCCAATCTGCGCATGTACAAGCCTTAAGTTTAAGTCAAAATTAAAATATCACTACAAATACTAGCTCCTGCAATGCCCCGTAGACAAATCTCCCGCTAAAAGGTAGATCGAACCAAATACCTAAGTTTCCCTAATGCTTGTAATCTGTCACTGCCTCCATCAGCAAACATCTGAATACTCGCATCGGGTTGTATAATATGTTTACGTTTTATACTAATGCGGGAAATGCTCTGAGGAACTGTTCGATCTACTCTTTTTTTTAATTCTTATCCTAACTAATATTATAAATGCGAAAGTAACTCTGTCTGTCTGTCTGTTACTCTTTCACGCCAAAACTACCGAACGGATTTAAATGAAATTTGGTATACAGATGATCTAGACCCTGAGAAAAAAAATAGGCTACTTTTTATTGCGACAGGGGTAACCCCCTTTTCGCAATAAAAAGGGGTTAAGAGGGGGGTAAAAAGTGTTTTATATGGCAATCCACATTTTGCAGAACCGTTCTTTTGTTTCACACTAACTACAGTGTATAACACTAATCACTATTCTTAAACCAACAATATTATAAAACACATAAGTAATTATTTAGGTCTTATGTAATTGTTGTTATGTAATGTTTCTCACTTTAGTATGAGAATGGAATTTACTAAAGTAAACTCAGTTTTTCCAAAAATATATTTAATTCGCTTTAGAGCGTTACAGAATCGTGGGTTCTCTTTAGGGAGAATTTGAAAGAAGAAGGGATACAATAAAATGCCGTAAGAGGGCGCAGGTGTGCGGACCCCAGCGGTGGGTCAATGCACTAAACGCCTACAGTCCGTTCATAGCAATTGCGCGCAGAAATATCCTTAGCGCTTTTATTAGGCGCTAACATACTCCCCCCCTGTTGGGAACGTCGGTTCCTCAACATGCAGCTGGTCCTCTTCGATGAGGAGTGGGCAGAGACGAACTAGGGGTCTTCGGTAAATTCCAGTGGCGGTCCTCACGTCGGCAACACGAGTAATCCCGTCCGGTCCTGGATACAATTTGGTGACTCGCCCAATTCGCCAGCATAATGGTGGCAGGGAGTCCTCGCTAAGCAACACCATATCTCCAACCTTTAGCTTGGTTGAGTCCAGTCTCCACTTGGTTCTCGATTGCAGCTCCGACAAGTATTCCTTCTGCCATCTCTTCCAGAAGTGCTGGTGCAGACATTCTAAACGAGAGCAGCGATTTAGCTTGCTTTCTTCTTCAATTGCCAAAACAGGGGATGGCAAAGCGTTCAGCGGTCTTCCAATCAAAAAGTGCCCTGGGGAGAGGAAAAGGAGGTCGTCAGGCGATGAGGATAAAGGGCACAAGGGACGGCTATTTAGTATAGCTTCCACTTGTGCAAAAAGAGTAGAAATTTCTGTATATTAAGAGTAGAAAGTTAAATGAGACGTGCCCATTACACGTCTTATGTGGTGTTTGGCGGATTTTACGCCAGCCTCCCAGATACCACCGAAGCGAGGAGCGTAAGACGGCGTAAATATAAACTTTATGCCTTCTTGAGAGGCCAACTCAGATAGTGCTACCTATTATTTATAAATATCTATATCAAATAATGTATTACTGCTACATGATGTCCATAGGACACTACAATTTATTATATTAAATATTATTTCTATATATGTTTATATATTATAGAATAATAATAACAACAGATAAATAGGTAAGGTATATAATAATAATTTAATAGTTAGAAGGAGATTTCAGTTTTATTGTAAATATATTTTTTATAGATTCTATCTTAAAACATAGATATTGATGTTATGTAAGTTGTAGTAAATGTTTTCTGTTCTTAGGTTAAGATTATTAATTGAAGCTTGTAATAATATTGTAACACCTGTAAAAGGTAATTAAGTTAATCAGCTACTATTACTACTCTTAAGAATACTTACCTAACAATAACAATTTGACCTTGACTTACTCGGAAGTACAGTCGGATAAGTCTTTGCGACCAAAGTTACAATTTTGCATTTAGAATATAATTGTTTTTTGTCAATAAGTATTTTGAACTCGATTGGAGAAGATTCTTGTTGTTGTTGTAAGCAAAGGTTGCATATAATTATAATTTAGCAGCGCATTTTGTTTATTTATAGAAGACTCGTTAGTACAATAAGTTTCGTTTACTTTGCTCATATCAATAGATCCACAAATAAGCCAACCAAATTTGGAATTTTGAAGTTTGGGCATATTTATATCTAACGTTTTTTGTTGGCATAGTAAAATGTCCCAGAAAAGATCTGCGCCTATGAGAAGGTCGATGGACCCGGCCTATCAAACGTAGGGTCTGCAAGTTTTATGTTTGTAGGTATTTTTTAACTTGCTTAAATCAACTGGGGCCTTTGGAAGGTCGCCAGTCAATTTATCCAACACAAAACAATTTAAATCAGTTTTGTAATTATGATATGATGATTTTAATTTAATAATACAACTTTCTTTTACTTTATTATTTAAGTTATCTCCGATACCAATGACGTTTACTGTAGTTGATTTAGAATTTAATGATAGTTTTTGTTTAATGACTGTGTAATGAATGAGGATTCACTGCCCGAGTCCAGTAAGGCGCGAACAATAGTTGCCTCTTAGTCACTGGATTCGAGACTTCGATTTAGGCAGTGGACAAAATAACATATTTAGAACTTTCGGAGGAAAAATTAACAAAAGTGTCAGCTTCCGTTACTTGAGCATTGTTGGCTTTCGACGCATCAACTGAATGCAATAAAGTATTATGGCGCTGATTACACTGCTTGCACGGGCCCATACGGCACTCACTAACTGGGTGGCCTTGACGCAAGCAGTTAGCGCATAACTTGTACTTAGTCACGTCGGATAGCTTGTCCTTCATTGATTTTGATTTAAAAACAGTGCAATCGTAAATCCTGTGATTTTGGTCACAAATTATGCATTGGAATGAATTATTATAAGTATTTAATTTAGTATTTTGGTGTGTTGTGCTCGTAGTGTAAGATTTTGTGTGAAATATAGGTTTAGGGTTATGTGTGTGTGAATGTTGCGGTGATTTTGTGTGATTGGAATTATTAATGTTATTATTAGAATTTAAATTAAATTTATTGCGATTTGTAGATTCGAGAATGTGTGCCCTATCAATCAAAAACGTTGTAAATTGCTCCAAAGTAGGAAAATCATCTAGGTTACATCGTTTTTCTTCCCATTTTGTTAAAGGGTTATTGTCTAGCTTACATGACACAAAATAGATTATGAGGGTGTCCCAGTGTTGTGTAGGCTGACCTAAGTTGGCTAAGGCACGTAAGTTTTTGGTGATGTGGTCTACTAAATATCGTAAGGAACCTTCGGTTTCACGGTCTAGTTGTTGCATATTAAATAAAGATTTTAAATGGTGATTAATAAGCAACCTTTTGTTGTTGTACCTATTAAAAAGTAGTTGCCAGGCATCATTATAGTTAGCAGATGAAACTTCTATATTTGATAATATGCGAGCTGCATCACCTTCTAGATATGACAGCAAATAATGAAACTTTTGGATGGATGAAAGGCGCTGATTGTTGTGAATTAAGTTGGTAAAAGTGTCGCGGAAGTCTAGCCAACGGAAAAATGACCCATCAAATTTGGCAATGTGTATTTGAGGCAATTTAACACCATAGTCTGATTGGTCGAGATCGCATTGAGCTTCGTGAAATAAGGACTCACGTCTCCTTTGTCCTGATCCATGATCTTAAGTTCACTTTGCTCTTCGAGAAGACTTTTAGCCATTGCTATACACAAAATGAAGTCTTGCTCGATGCGCTCTCGCTCATCAAACTCTTGCTCCAAATTATCACTGCTAATTAATTCTATCTGAGTTTGCAGCTCATCATATTTGATAGACTGACTCTCGAACTTGCTGAGCTTTAGAGACAATTCAGCAACCTCGATAGTCGTCAATTTAGATTGTCTTGTGATTTTATCCAAATAATTTTTGAATCTAGTGATTTGACCCTTAACTGAGCTGCGTTTAATTGTCAAATCCTTTAAGCTAGGATCAATAAAGGTTGGTTTTTGTGAAGAACCAGCAGAATCAGTCATTATTATGGTTGTTTAAATTTAATTAATGTTAAAATGAAGCTAATTATATTTTACAATGATATAGGCAAGTTATATTTTTTTAAATAAAATTATGTGGGTGGATGAGATAAAATCACAAAGCAAATCTGGATCAAAAAAGGCACAAAATGTATAAAAATATGTAAGAGGTTATACGTATCTCACGCTCCTCGCCCCGAAGATACCCGGGAAGTCAGCGACAGGTTGATATCTCGTCACTTAGGATCGGCGGGAAGCGACCGGTCATCCAACTGAAATAAGTCGGCAAAATCGACTTAATTCCCGATAAAAAACAGGCACGACGTGATTGGATTATGAACTAAATGTAATTGAAAACTGCTTATTTTAAGGAACTAAGTAAAAAAAA
Source organism: Cnaphalocrocis medinalis (assembly GCA_014851415.1). Classification (NCBI taxonomy): domain Eukaryota; kingdom Metazoa; phylum Arthropoda; class Insecta; order Lepidoptera; family Crambidae; genus Cnaphalocrocis; species Cnaphalocrocis medinalis. Next base: position 7,858,066 of record CM026298.1, on the reverse strand, counting down.
AATAATAAAATTTTGACAAAGGGTAGGTAATTTACAATTTGCACAAGTAGAAAACTAATGAATTTAGGGATTTTTGGATGCTTTTTAGTATAGGGTGGAAAGGGAAGGAAACACAGGGCACTTATCTGAATTATGGGCTCCGATGTACGATGTGAAGCTTTTGCCGCGTCACTGCTCGTCCAAAGTCCAAGGGTCCTCGTATTTCTTTTCCTTCGGAATCTTCTTATTTTGATATTCCTGCCCACCCGGGGGCGCCAATGTTTCTCACTTTAGTATGAGAATGGAATTTACTAAAGTAAACTCAGTTTTTCCAAAAATATATTTAATTCGCTTTAGAGCGTTACAGAATCGTGGGTTCTCTTTAGGGAGAATTTGAAAGAAGAAGGGATACAATAAAATGCCGTAAGAGGGCGTAGGTGTGCGGACCCCAGCGGTGGGTCAATGCACTAAACGCCTACAGTCCGTTCATAGCAATTGCGCGCAGAAATATCCTTAGCGCTTTTATTAGGCGCTAACATGTAGTTTTGAGAAAATGATAGAGTATGGGGATAAAAGGTTGGCAGCGCACTTGTGAATCCACTGGTGTTGCAGGTGTCCATGGGTGGCGGCAATTGCTTACCATCTGGTGATCTACCTGCTCGTATAATGTTACCTATCACATAAAAACAAAAAAAAATCCTAAACCAGACAATTTTTCGTTATTTTTTTAAATACTGACCGGCTACGGGGCATCTCCTTCAAGTTCAATCTACCTTTTCTTACCGCCCAAGTCACTGTGGCAAAGATTTGATTTCTTTTCCGATTCAATGAATATCGTAGAAAGGACGGAAAGCCAAATATTTTATTGGAGGTCCCTTCTGACCGTAATTAGATTTCTTTCTGCCTACATGCTTTATTTCCTCGGGATAAGTTTCCGATTTTTCATTTACTCATATATTTTTCGTGGAACAATATTTCTAATGAATCTTTCGATTTGGTACATAGCAAAAATTAGAAAGTAGGTCAAGTCAAAGTCAAAATATTCTTTTATTTGCATAGGCTTGTACACAGCACTTACAAATCGTCATACATAAAGAAAATATTTAAAACTATTTAGAGATAATGTATATGATTTAAATGAAATTAAATATATATCTTGATACATAAGATATACTAAAAAATAAATAGACATAATGCGATTCTACCACCGGTATCGGAAAGTTAATTCTGTAGAGAAGAACCGGCAAGAAACTCGCCAGTTACTCTTTTTAATCGCCAAAATGTTTATTACAATGTTTTCATGTCAGTTATCTCTATCGACAGATTTTACAAACAAAATTGTAACCTACCTGAAGAAGTTACTACGACTTCTTGCGTCGAAAGTCTCGATAAATATAATAAAAAAAACCTTACGTAATAAGTGCCACAAAAGGAGTCCACCTTAGAATAGAATAAAATTAAAATTGTATAAACATTTTGCAAATAGATGTAGGTAGGTATGTAAAAAATGTTTTAAAAAAATACACGTAAGGTATTTTTACACACTGAACTTTCATTGATAAGTTAATCTTTCGGTCTTTAAAAGTTTTTTATAACAAAATGTCAAGAAGTTATCTAAAAAATTTAAATTTAAATAAAATGTTTAATTATATAATGCCCCAATTGGTGTAGTTTACGTAATTTACAATGCTAGCCTACTTCGACTTGTATTTACTATACATGAAATTGCTCCAATCATGTTTCAATCGAGAAATTATTTGCAAACAGATAATAATTTAGATAGTCTCGAGCATCGTTAATTAAACATTATTAATATACTGTACCCTAGTACTAGTATCAGCCTATACTTTGCCTTGCAGTGGGCTAGTAGGTATGTGGGCTGATAGTTTCCTTTTTTTTACTTCACACAAAATGCTCCCCTGTGGGATACGAACCACAACCTTCAGGTTTTAGTAATAAAGCACTTAATCATCACATCGTGGAGGCAGTTCAACAATAATAGAAGATGAGCTGCAATACGTGTTACTGCAATCAAAGCGGAGGATTTGAAAGGTGAGTTCATACGTAAGTATTTTTGGTAATTTCTAGTATTTGGGTCATAGTGCGTTAGGGATAGCTCGTACCCTGGTACGCGTACTTAGTTTCTTTGTGGGACACGATGGACTCTTAATAATTTGATAGAGATTCAGTTATTTTTAGATAATAAAAGTGAGCGCTAAAAACATTTTTGTTTTCAAAGTACTTAAGCAGTATAAAAAATATTTTGGGATCCTCTGCTATAAAATAATGGCCGAACAATTTGCACAAATTTCAGAACAGTGTAACTGCTCTTATATGTTTTTATTTTTCTAATAATATTGGTAGATACTACGTTAATTTAAGTGGAGATAGCAAGATGTTCAAGCAATTGGTTTCGTTGAGCTATTTGCATTCTCTGTAGCTCAGATGTTAGATCCGTCACAGTCATTTAAAAAAGTTTCGATGTTTTATCATTAAGCGAAATTATTAAGCTGAGCGAGCTAAGCAAGCGAATATGTGCAGAATAAGTTTGGCTTGTTTTTGTAAATTTTTTTTGGTTTTATTCTGAAGCATTGCACTTAAAAATACTGTATTTGGAAGATTGAGAACCCCATCTGAACCTTTCTATGTTATTTGTTGTGTTATTTATTAAATAAAATGTAAATTTGGATCAATTTCGTCATCATAATATCAAACTATAGTAAAACATTAATTTAATCCTCATCAGAAAAACTTCATTTCATCCTAGATGTAGCAAGTTGCATAAACTATTTCTACCGACATTCTGTGTCTTCCGACATAAAATTTCTGTAATGTCTAGTTCTTAAGTTGTCAGTTTTGTGCAACAAAATTATGTCTATCTACGGGAAACCATTTTATTAAATTGAAATTGAATGGAAGAAGATAGAAGATACAGAAGCCCTGAAGAGCGAAACAGACAAGCATACTGCCGGCATTAGAATCAGTACGCTTTGTCGTCACTTACGCGTGAGTTCACAAAACGGACTGATTCTTTAGTCGGCGCATGCGCAAACAACGGCAGAAGAAAGAAGACGATTTATGAAGACATCAAGGTGCGGTGTGAGTAGAAGATTTGATCCCGATCGAAATATCGATCAGGATCAAATCCTCTACCTTCAAGACTAGAAATATCTAGTCCCCAGATTTCGGATATATGAAACTGTCGCACATGCGTCGCCGCATTTTCTACTGATCGTCCCCTCCAAAGGGGACGCCGCATGTACTTGCAAATTCGTAGGTACACGCGGAGTAGGACAGGCCTGGTTTAAGTCGATATTATGTATATCGTATTATCAATAGTGCATGAGATTTGGGCTCCAGGTGTTTCCAAGAAGTTTTTCCTCATCTACTTTGAATTATCCTTATTGTAAATGTTTACAACAAGTACTGAATAAATTATTTCTATTTCTATCCAGTGGTGCAGTCTTGGATACGAACCACTTCTCCCCTTATGGGAGGAGCGATCTTCTCCACTGAGCTTTCGCTCTGCAATGGATGTACTGGCTTTATCTTCAATGTGGCATCACGAAGGGAAACATGCTGGCAACATCTGCGCCCTAATTTGTCTCTGTCAGATCGAATGATCCAATAAAAATATATCAGCATTAAGCTTTAAGCCGGCTGTCAGATTTCATAACGGTTATGGCTCTGCCTTATAATTAATGACGACTAATCACATTGCTTGAACTATAATAAAGTCCGGTAGCTAAATTTTAACATGGTACCATTAGCGAAATTGAGAAAAAATCCTGTTACTTATACAAAACTGATTGGTCGGAATTGGCACAGGACCGAAAAAAAAGGCCGCTTGCTTGTCTTCCGCCTCTCGTATAATAAAAAATAGTTTTTTTTTATTTCGAAAATACTAAATAGCGCTATAATTACTTTTTAGCGAGTTCACGCTAAAAGTATCTATACTCTGATTTTTAATCATGTGGAGTAAACTGACAGATGTAAATGTCAAATTTTCTATACATTGACACTTTGCGTCAAATTGAGTATGGGGATGACACATGTCAATCTTTAAGTTTACTCCACATGATTAAATATCAGAGTAAAGCGTTATTACGACCCTGAAAAAAATACACTTCTGAAACTATTTCTTCAAAGTATAAAAATACCCTTTCTCTACCATATTAATTTTTCGCTAAGTCAAAATTAAAATATCACTACAAATACTAGCTCTTGCAATGCCCCGTAGACAAATCTCCCGCTATAAGGTTGATCGAACCAAATACCTAAGTTTCCCTAATGCTTGTAATCTGTCACTGCCTCCATCAGCAAACATCTGAATACTCGCATCGGGTTGTATATGTTTACGTTTTATACTAATGCGGGCAATGCTCTGAGGAACTGTTCGATCTAATTATTTTTTTTGTGATAGGTAGTAGACGAGCAGGCGGATCACCTGAGGGTAAGCAATGCCGCCGCTCATGGACATCTGCAACACCAGTAGAGTTACAAGTGCGCTGCCAACCTTTTATCCCCTTCCCCCCCGGGTGGGCCTCCGGTACCCTCACTCACTCGGCGAAACACAGCACAGGGGCTGCTTCACGCCGGTTTTCTGTGAAGCAGTGGTATCACTCCGGTCGAGCCGGCCCATTCATGCCGAAGCGTGGCTCTCCCACAGTTAAAACCGTCTATTTTTTATTACCTTAAAATATTAAAACTGTCATTAACGCGACGTTTATTGCTAAGTTATTTGTGCACTTACTGCTTTTCAACAGCCGTAGTCACATTGGCGATAGCGACATTTTAATCCATACTATCCATACTAATATTATAAATGCGAAAGTAACTCTGTCTGTCTGTCTGTCTGTCTGTCTGTCTGTCTGTCTGTCTGTCTGTCTGTCTGTCTGTCTGTCTGTTACTCTTTCACGGCAAAAACTACTGAACGGATTTAAATTAAATTTGGTATACAGATGATCTAGACCCTGAGAAAGGACATAGGGTACTATTTATTGCAAAAAGGGGGTTGTAAGGGGTTTAAAAGGGGGGTAAAAAGTTACTTATCCACGCGGACGAAGTCGCGGGCGGCCGCTAGTATTTTATAGTTATAATGCAATGTAGAAATTTAAAAACCTAATTTTTATTTTAAATGACAATCCACATTTTCCAGAACTGTTCTTATGTTTAGTAATTAGTGTTATATAATATATTTACTTAGGTGTTATATAATTTGTTGGTTTACGAAAATGATAGCGTATTTTCGGCGCGGGTACAGAATACTTAATAGTACAAGTACAGAAAGCCCACTCCTAAAAACCGTTTATAGAAAATAAAGACTCAGGCTACCATAACATAAAGTTGAAATTCCGACCGCAGCGGTCGTTTGGCAGCGCACGTGTGACTCTAGTGGTGTTGCAGGTGTCCATGGGTGGCGGCAATTGCTTACCATCTGGTGATCTGCCTGCTCGTATAATGTTACCTATCACATAAAACAAAAAAAATCCTAAACCAGACAATTTTTCGTATTTTTTTTTAAATACTGGCCGGCTACGGGGCATCTCCTTCAAGTTCAATCTACCTTTTCTTACCGCCCAAGTCACTGTGGCAAAGATTTGATTTCTTTTCCGATTCAATGAATATCGTAGAAAGGACGGAAAGCCAAATATTTTATTGGAGGTCCCTTCTGACCGTAATTAGATTTCTTTCTGCCTACATGCTTTATTTCCTCGGGATAAGTTTCCGATTTCATTTACTCATATATTTTTCGTGGAACAATATTTCTAATGAATCTTTCGATTTGGTACATAGCAAAAATTGGAAAGTAGGTCAGTTATCTCCATCGACAGATTTTACAAATAAAATTGTAATTACTAGAAGTTACTACGACTTCTTGCATCGAAAGTTCGATAAATATAGTAAAAAAACCTTACGTAAAAAGTGCGACAAAAGGAGTCCACCTTAGAATAAAATAAAATTAAAATTGTATAAAACATTTTGCAAATAGATGTAGGCATGTAAAAGTTGTATATTTAAAAAAATACACGTAAGGTATTTTTACACACTGCACTTTCATTGATAAAATCTTTCGGACTTTAAAAGTTTTTTATAACAAAATGTCATAGTTGTTGAAAGAAGTTATCTAACAAAATTAAATTTTAAATAAAATGTTTAATTAAATAATTTGCCCCAATTGGTGTAGTTTACGTAATGTTATAATGCTAGCCTACTTCGACTTGTATTTACTATACATGAAATTGCTCCATTCATGTTTCAATCGAGAAATTATTTACAAACAGATATCCAGTTAGCGTCGAATATAGTTAATTAAACATTATCATATACTCGGTAAACGTAGTGTTGGACGCCCTGCTACAAGATGGGATGACGACATTCGAAGGCTAGCTGGAGTGAGCTGGATGAGAGTGGCCGAAAATCGGGAGCGGTGGCGTGCATTGGGGGAGACCTATGTCCAGCAGTGGACGAGCGTGGGTTGCTAATGATATACTGTACCCAGTATCAGACAGTATTTTGCAATGGGCTAGTATGTAGGCTGATAGTTTCCTTTTTTTTTGCTTCACACAAAATGCTCCCCTGTGGGATACGAACCACAACCTTCAGGTTTTAGTAATAAAGTTCTTAATCGTCACATCGTGGAGGCAGTTCAACAATAATAGAAGATCAGCTGAATGGAGCCACGCGTTACTGTAGTCAAAGCGGAGGATTTGAAAGGTGAGTTCATACGTAAGTATTTTTGGTAATTTCTTGTATTTGGGTCATGTCCTTTAAGATAGCCTTTAACAAAGTGGGAGATAGCACCCAAGGGCGGTAAGAGACCCGGAAAAAAATATTTGTCATTTTTTCTTTTATGTCGGTATCACTCTTGACAGAGTGGTCATGGTCATCACTTCAGGTATTGGTGGCAAGCTTTACAACACTCCGCTACTCTTCTCTGATGGCCGCCTTCCTCGTGCATTCATTAAGTGATGATGAGTCATTTGCTGCTTTTATCTGGTCAGTCCACCTCATTTGTCATTTTGGGAGATCAAAAACCGTTGGCTGCCACGACGTAGACCGAGGAAGGTGGGATGAGCTCGACTCTACCTATACTCAATAGCCTTAAATGGACCTCAGTCGCCCAGTGAAATATGAAGAAAGGGTAGGGAGTAACTAAGAGCACTGATAAATCATTAAAAAAAGTTTTGATATTTCATGACTAAGCTAAATTAAGCTGAGCGAGCTAAGCAAGCGAATATGTGCAGAATAACTTTGGCTTATTTTTGCAATTTATTCTAAAGTAACGCACTTAAAAAATACTGTATGTGGCAGGTAAAAAGGACCGAACCGTTCTATGTTTTTTATGTGCATTATTTACCAAATAAATCTCCATTTGGATCAATTTCACCATTATATATCAAACTATAGTTATATAATTAAACATAATTAGAAAAACTGTTTTTATCGACGTATTGTGTCTTCAAACATTGAATTTCTGTAATGCCTAGTTCTTAAGTTGTGAATTTCATGCAATAAAATATATCTTTCTATCTACGGAAAACCATTTTATATTAAATTGAATGAAAGAGGACAGAAGATACAGAAGCCCTGAAGAGCGAAGCAGGCAAGCATACTGCCGGCATTAGAATCAGTACGCTTTGTCGTCACTTACGCGTGAGTTCACAAAACGGACTGATTCTTTAGTCGGCGCATGCGCAAACAACGGCAGAAGAAAGAAGACGATTTATGAAGACATTAAGGTGCGGTGTGAGTAGAAGATTTGATCCCGATTTGTAATATCGATCAGGATCAAATCCTCTACCTTCAAGACTAGAAATATCTAGTCCCCAGATTTCGGATATATGAAACTGTCTGAATTCAGCCTACACATAGACATAGATATCCCACGAGGGTATTCCCTGCTTAATAGCTTCCATCATAGAAATCCAGTCGTTCCATGACGAGATTAGGCCTCATATAAAAATAATTTCTTTCATCAAAATTTGTTAACATAAAGTCTATAATGATTAAGTAGCTGTAAGTGTACCTATTTTTAATTATCTTTTTAACATATTTTTTTTCACTATTATTTTTTATTTATAATATTATTGTAGATGTGAACCTACTATGTATCTGTCAGGCAAAGCTTGGTTGTCAAGCTCCAAACGAGCACCACAGTAGGAGGACAAGCTAGTAATTACGGTAAAGACTCGCAGCCAAACTTATTCCGCACATATTCGCTCGCTTAGCTCGCTCAGCTTAGAGTTGAGAAGTTATTTATGAAACATCGATAGTTTTTAAATAATTTCCTTTGAGCAGTGCATTTGAAATTCGATCTTTTCCAAGTACTTACGTGATGTCACAATATACTATTTTCTTGATTGACACTGACACGAGTGACAAAACATAATGTTCGTAATAATAGTTATAAACCGCAAAGCAGGTAAATCATTTCAAGGGTCGATTATACTCTGGTTTTTAATCATGTGGATTAAACTGACATATGCAAATGTCAAGTTTCTATACATCTGTTAAATAATAAAATTGAGTGATAATGTATGGGGATGACACATCAAATTGACATCTGTCAGTTTACTCCTCATGATTAAAAATCAAAGTATAGATAACATTTTATGTCTTAGCTTGACATTCAACATTATTACACTAAATTTCGACCTTATTGCATTAAGAATGTTCTAACGATATTTAGCGGAAATGGGTCAAATTAATACTCGTGACTGTACTTATTCTGTGGCATCAGATAGCGTGAGGGCACTGCATTCTTGTTTTCTAATCTGAAGTAGGATGAAGGAGTATCTCTGAAGGACCGCATCAGAAATGATGTAATGCGACAGAGAACCAGAGTCATCGACATAGCCCACCGAATTAGCAAACTGAAGTGGCAGTGGGCTGGTCACATTAGCCATAGAACTGACAACCGTTGGAGCCGTAAAGTCCTTGAGTGGAGACCGCGACTCGGTAAGCGTAGTATTGGACGCCCTGCGGCAAGATGGAATGATGACATTCGAAGGCTGGCTGGTGTGTGCTGGATGAGAGTGGCCGAAAATCGGGAGCGGTGGCGTGCCTTAGGGGAGACCTATGTCCAGCAGTGGACGAGTGTGGGTTGCTGATCCTAAACATGTCATAATATAATCATCAGCCTAGCGTGTATTATTTGAATAGTTGTCCGCATCTCTGCAGCGTTTCCCGCAGGTTAGCGCGCTACTCTAGCGTTATCCTGCAATTTGTGCTGCGGCCGCGTTATTCGCTGTTAATCGCTTAAAGGGTACCGCACGGGAGCGACTTTTCTAACAATGGCGTGTGAAAATCCACTAGATGGCGTACTGTAGAACTGCGGTCACTGAGGTCAACTCTAAATGAACAATGACGTTGAAGTTGGACGCAGTAACAGTACGCCGTCTAGCGGAATTTTTATACACGATAGCCCCCTTTAAGTACGTATTCGTAGTATGAAAATATTTTTACTTGTGAATCCTATAATACTCAACACAAGGGAGGCCTATACTCAACAGTGGCTACTACCGGGCTGGATAAGGATTAAGCTAAAATGTTGCATTTTTTAATGATATAGGTGACAGACAGACGAGCCGATGGGTGGTAAGCGATTACCGCCGCCCATGGACACCTGCAACACCAGTGATGTCACAAGTGCGCTGCTAACCTTTTGACCACTCTTACCTGGTCCTGGGCCTTCGGCACCCTCACTCACGCAGCGAAACACAGCGCATGCACTGCTCCACGCGGTTTTCTGTGAGGACGTGGCGTGGTATTACTCCGGTCGAGCCGGCCCATTTATGTCGAAGCATGGCTCTTGCAAAGCTTAACGGTAATTTTCCCTCAAGTGCAGTAGGCCTAACGCCGCAGGCAGGCTACAAATAAATGTGACACCAATGGCGTCGACCCGCCTCTTTCGCACTCGGTGATAATTTCCATTGTTCAAACGAATTAATTGTGTTATACTGCCGTTCTATACCTAGAAAGTCGTAGGTCGAAAATAGACCTTGGAAAATTTGCTAAAAATATGAAAAAAGTCATCTCACGTTATTGTTGATAATCGCACCTGATGGAATACGTCATTGAGGTCTTGTAATGCGTTTGCCAAGAAGATGCCTGCACACAAACTCGAGCTATCTTCTATACTATTTATGAAGAGATAACTTCTATAGACAACGACAAGGCTTATAGGTAAACCGAAAACACGAAACGCTTGCGCGATGTAATTGAGCACAGCACCATCTATTGGTTCATTTCTGAATTACGGTCCCGCAGCGAAGTGAGGGCGGGCCACTAGTGTTTGATAAATTCGAAACATAGGTACTTTTGCTCGACCTGGGAATGCGGATTTTTGAAAATGCAAAATCCGATAGATGGCGTTGAGTTTACGTCAGGTCCAACAATAAGTGGATTGGAACATTTTGACGCATCATGAAGTTATGTTATGAAACAAGCAATGTCCGCAAAGTTGTACCTGACATCAACGTAACGCTTATCCATAGGATTTTGCATTTGCAAAAACCCTCACTGAACCCGTTACCCCAAGATTATGGCCCGGTACTTAAACCACTTTACTAACGAAGCGTAATCAGCGCATATTAACTAAAAAAGTATCAGCCTATATACTGTCCCTACTGCAGGGTTTGCCCTGGGCCTTCATCATAGAAATCCAGTTATCGCTACTATGATGGGATTAGGCTTAATCACCACGCTTGCCTAATGCGGATTGGTGATCACAAACCTGAGCTATGTTCGAAAAATTCGAAACATACTTTTGCTCGACCCGGGAAACCCCGAGATCACGGCCCGGTACTTAAACCACTAGACCAACAGGGCGTTAACTAACTAATATTAAGTGCAATATTTTACCCGTTGCAATTCTGCCATATTTTCCCAGTAGTTACAACCATGCACTTAAAAAGCCATTCGGAGTATTAAACGCATTCGCCGTATTGAGTTGCTAACCTTAATTTGTATTAGCATTTTAAACAGCGGGGGTGAATTGAATTACGCTCTGTAAACATGTCGCAGTTAGATTGTATGATCCGGCGTATTACATAACGGCTAGCTGTTATCAAAAACAACGATCACATTATTATTGAGATTCGTTCTTCACATACGTAGCCTACGTCTAACTGCATGGTACTACTAGTTTTTTATGTGATTGTTAGCAGACGAGTAGACGGATCCCGTCTTTGATTCCCCGGTCAAGTCAATTTAAGAAAACTACATTTCTAAGTTGTCTTGGGTCTTAGTGTTCTGGGTTGATGCCCCCAGTTAATTATCGTCACCTAGTACTCATAATACAGGGCCCTAGTTTGAGAACAGCTGGGCTAACATGCGCGCCGCGAGATAATTTTGTCGACACTCGTAATTGTGTCGGCGCAAGTTGCTTCTCGCTCACCTGACTGAGCGATGAGCGGGATGGAAGGATGCGCTCTCCCGAACGAGAGTCGACAAAATGTTGTCGCGGTGCGCATTTTAGGCCTACAGGTTGATTGATGTGAATGTCTCGTGCTTCACTTTATTTATAACAGCTAGCCGTAATTGAATATGGCTGAATATAAAATCTGACTGCGACATCCATAGGATGTTGTTTTAAACAGGCCGCTTTGATACAGTCATTAGTTGGGTCTAACTAGGCCTTGTTCAGGTGTTTACACTGGCCTGGGAGCTTGATGAGCTAAAGTTTACTGAAGTTCGATTCCCGGTTGTCCTCATTTAGGAAACGAATTTAAATTAATCAAACATTACATGGAAATGTTTACTTGTATTGTACCTATTTGTTTAGTTATAATTTCAGACAATGGACACCCTCAGATAGGTCCTTTCCTTTGCCAGTAAGTGGCCAATAGACGTCCGCTAGACGTCTATTGGCTGAAATGATGATAAATATCCGGTGATAGGCTTGATAGCTCTCAGAATGCATGTTAAGCCGTTGGTCCTAATGTTTAAGGTTTAAGACATTATTGCTTTATAAGAATTTACAATTTACTTAGAAGGTAAATACAAAAGAAAACTTAAATTTTTTGTAGGTAGTGTACGATAACTATGTTAAGGTTTCTTACTTAACAATAAAAATAACTTAGGTACCTATTCTGAAACAAATCTTGACTAACTTAATAATTTTATCAATTATACAAAGAGTTCATCGTTAACATTGGCAGCCGTAGCCGAATCAGTAGGATCTTAGTTGTTTTTCACTCTAAATGTTATTCGTAAAAAATATCACCCTAATAATCATCTTCAAAATTATATTTGTCAGCATCTTAAAGCGAAGTCTTACCTTAGAGAGAGCTCGCCCTGAGCCAAAACCAACTCGAAGCCTCCATTAAATATTAACCCTCACAATCTACTATGAAATGGTAAAGAGGTGGTCCCGAAACTCGTCTTCTCTCCTCGAAAGGAGTGGAATTTCTCGCAATTAAACATTTAAGCTAGATAAGTAAGGAAATGTTAACATATTTACATTTAAAAGCTAGATATGCTAATGGTTTCGGCTGCAGATAGGCAAACTGTATAAATAACTTGGCAATTCCATCTATAAATATTAGATTACCCAGTTCTATTTGCTGTTTTTCTCTCCACTACACTCTCGGGTAAAACAGACCAATCGATTATTGTCGTTGGTTGGAGGGCGGAAATCGATTGACAGGTCTTTTTTTTATGTGATAGGTAGCAAACGAGCAGGCGAATCACCTGATGGTAAGCAATTGCCGCCGCCCATGGACACTTGGAGTTACACGTGCGCTGCCAACCTTTAACCCCCTTCCCCTCCCCGGGTGGGCCTCCGGTACCCTCACTCACTCGGCAAAACACAGCACAGGGGCTGCTTCACGCCGGTTTTCTGTGAGGCAGTGGTATCACTCCGGTCGAGCCGGCCCATTCATTCGTTGGTTGGAGGGCGGAAATCGATTGACAGGTGTTGTGGAAACAATCGATTGTCGTTGACTTATCGATGCTACCATGTATCGAGCATCGGTCGATTGGTCTTCTATCGCCTTAAAATGGTAAACTAACTAACTAGGCTGGCGCAGCGACCGAAAAGAGCATCCATCTAGGTCGGTCCCGTGCCACCTTCTGCCAGTCATCATCCTGGAGTCCACGCAAATCTATACTATTTATAAAGAGATAACTTCTATAGACAACGACAAGGCTTATAGGTAAACCGAAAACACGAAACGCTTACACGATGTAATTTAGCACAGCGCCATCTATTAGTTCATTTCTGAATTACGGTCCCGAAGCGAAGTGAGGGCGGGCCACTAGTCTTAAGAATAAAGTAGGTACTTATTTTAGGTCTAAAGCCCTGATGATCTAATGGTTTAAGTACCGCGCCCGTTATCTCAAGGTCCTAGGTTCGATTTCCGGGTCGAGCAAAATTTATTTTAAACATAGCTCGGTTTGTGATCACCAATCCGCATCAGGCAAGCGTGGCTGATTATGCCTCATCCCATTATAGTAGCGATGACTTGATTTCTATGATGGAGGCCTTTACCCTGCAGTGGGACCGTATAAGACTGACTTTACTATTTTAAATCTTACTTTTTGTATAAATTTTGCGTTACCTCGATGAGTTGAGTGACCGCTAATATTTATAAACTAGTGGCCCGCCCTCACTTCGCTTCGGGACCGTAATTCAGAAATGAACCAATAGATGGCGCTGTTCCATTACATCGCGCAAGCGTTTCGTGTTTTTCGGTTTACCTATAAGCCTTGTCGTTATCTATAGAAGTTATCTCTTTATAAATAGTATAGAAGAAGATAGATATCTACGAAATTACTTATGGACCTCATCCAAAACTATTTTACTATGAAAAATTGCTTTCACAATACGACTATACGTAACTATATAATTTATTGATAAATGATAGATAGAATTGAATGGAAGAAGATGTATGTAGCGTATTACAACGCCTTTCGGTGATTTGGCAGCTGGCTCGAGGAACTTTATGATTGATCGTTCAATCGTACAATACCATACATTCCATTCACTCATCATATGAGCACAGAGAATAAGTTTTCCTTCCAGTAGACCGACGATAACGTCTATTTTTAGACAGGGTAATTAAGAAGGACATTTTGTGTGATAGGTGGCAGACGAACAGATGGATCACCTGATAGTAAGTGATTGCCGCTGCCCATAGAGACACCTGCAACACTAGTAGAGTCACGTGCGCTGCTAATCTTAAGCCCCTTACCCCTCAATTAGGCCTCCTGCGTTTTTTTTTTTTGACATAAGCAGTGTCTACAAGATGGATTCTCTTTCCCTCGCTTTGTTGGTCTTTAAGGCTGCTTTTCCACCAGAGCTGTGCGAGGTAGCTAAGCAGTGTGCGGGGAAAAAATCCACCAAGAGAATCACTTCTAGAGAGGAATGAAGAAGAAATCCTCGCACACCGCTTACCCACCTCGCAAAAGTCTGGTGAAAAAGCAAAGTGAAAGACCAACCAAGCGTGGGAACGAGAAAATCCACCATTAGAATCACTTCTAGAGAGGAATGAAGAGATTCTTTTGTTGGATTTTTTTCCTCGCACGCCACTTAGCTAGCTCGCGCAGCTCTGATGGAAAAGCAGCCTTAGTAGACCGGTATTCTGAGTCTATATGGTATGTTCGCTGAAAACATGTTCAACCAGATATGCAGACAATTCTAGAACTTAGGCTACCTACTTTTACCACACACAATTGCGTAACTGTAGATGGACTGCAATCCATGCATATGCATATCCCAAGCTTAGAAAATTAACCGTCCCCTGTGTGCACTAAGCTCAAAACGTCTTGTACCTGTGTAGACGAGGACGAATTATACAAACTCAGCTTGAAATCCGGTTAGGGTTGGACGCCTGTTGAAATAGTACAGGAGGCAGGATCACTGATGTGGACTAGTTCATTTACATTTATTTTTGTGCACAGAATATTATAGCTAGTTTTGGTGGTATTCAACGTAAGAATAATTTATATTTTAACCTATCAGAAAAATCCAGCCATCCAGCTCACCGAGTTCCAAGAATTTCCAGTAAAAATCAGCCCGATATCGTCTGCGTACGAGAAGATTCTAGTGTTAGGAACTTTTAGGCTGCAGAGACAATAGAAAAAAAACATGTAAAGTATCAGCTTATTTACTACCTCACTGCAGGGCAAGGGTCTCTATCGTAGAAATCAAGTCAGTCAAGTCATCGCTACTATGTGAAATGTGTTGTGGTCAATAAATGTTTTCTTACTCAACTCGTTTTCGCTAAGGCGCCTCTTGTACTATTTAACCGTGTTGCAAAATTTAATGTTGACAAAGAAGCTCGCGTCAGTGAACTGCCGGAATAAAATGCAAATTAGATATGGTTATTTCAACATTTACAGCAAACAGACAGAGTTTCTTAATTATATTTCTGAGAACAAACGTTTTTATGCTGTTTGTAGGTGCTTGAATGTCAAAATATAATGTTTTCATATTGCAGAGAGACTGAAAGCTGCGAAGTATAGGCATCTATCCGGTACTTACTACTTCGTAGCTTTTGGTGTCGAAACACTGGGCCCGTGGGGTCCCGATGCTTTCTCTTTCTTCCAGGACTTAGATAAGCGCTTAGTTAAAGTCACGAAAGCCCAAAGGCTGGCAGCTACTTCGCCCAGCGAATGTCGAAAACGAGGTAATGCTGCCAGCATTTTGCCACAGGGGCCTAATCTATATTATTTGGTCCAATAAATAGAGTTTTATGTTATGAATTTTTCTGTTCAATTATTTCCCCGACTTCTACTACTAAAGCCCTTTCATTTGATAACTTTCAAACAAAAAAAACATATGTAATCCAAATCTGCTCATCCGTTCGGGAGCTATGATGCCACAGACAGACACACACAGACAAACAGACAGACACGTCGAACTTATAACACCCCGTCGTTTTTGCGCCGAGGTTAAAATGCTCAGTGTCAGCCCGAAGCACAAAATAAAGACTCTGACACAGAAAGCTGACTGTCCACTAAGAGCTAAAAATATGTCATGTACTCACGCATGCGCACAAAACGCCTTTTCGATCACATTAATCCTAACTTTTTGACATAAGATTGTCAAACTGTCGAGGACTATGGTAGAGGCCGCGCGCTTATGTACTCATGCCGGGCAACAACCCTAGCATATGTCAACGAAGTCTTCTAAATTCAAAATCAAGGCTGAGTCAGCCTTCTGTGTCAGAGTCTTTATTTTGTGCCCGAAGTCTGGAAGTTGGCGGTCTAGTGCCCCGTGTTTAAGCCTTTGTTCCTGCGCCTGATCTCTCTTCCCCACGATGTTTTTATTAAAAACTGAAGACAATCAAGATGACCTCACTTCGCCTGATGGTAAGCGATCGTGAGATCCAAATATGGTGTTGACAGGCACGAAAGAAGAAACAAAGTATCTATTGAGTCTGTCATCCTCACCCTGAAGACCTGCTGAGATGCCGTTTCACGCCCCGCCTAAAAACCCAGGATTGTAAGAAGGAGGACACATGAACTGGATGGGCATTCCAGGACTTGATGGCTCGGGGCAGAAACGAGACATTTACATCGTGTTCCGTGCATCGCGTACAATGGACCGAAAGAGCCTCGTTCATCATCTCTGAGTAAAGTTCCAAGTAGTTTTCTTGTCAATTAAATTGGGTTCGGAGAATATTGGCCCCTGGTCTTTGTATTGAATAGGTAATTATTTAAATTATTAACTAGGCCGCGGACCAGGGGCCGGTTTCCTCCAAACCCACATAAATTGAAGAGTAAATTACTTGACACTTTACTCAGGGATGGTGAACGGAATTGCGGAAAATGGAGTCCACTTTACATTACATCCCTTTAACCACTTGTTCTCCAACCATATGGAACAACAGCTGTCTATGAAGTACGGCGAACTATTATAATTATTTCCTCACAATTATCATTATTAGTAAGTTCCATTATCTTGATGAGAAATCAATTCGGGAACCCAAACGCCTCGACACCTAATGTTTGAAACTTCCCTAAATACACTATTCATCGGGTCTCCACTAGTGATGTGTATATTTCTCTCAAAAACATCGATGATTTTATAGATACGCGCAGATCGCCATGCCGTAATCTTGTGATTCTATTTAGAGCACATTCTATAACATAACGTATGATCTTGAGCAAATATGATGTTATTTATTTATTGCAAACTTTACAGCTTTACAGCATTAATAAGTTGATTATAAAATAAGGTAACTTGGTAAAGTTGCAGTCGTATCATTCCACAAAGACACTAAAGTCAACCTACTAACAATAACTTTATATGTTGCCATGTTATTTAGGGGGTTAAAGGTTGGCACCGCACTTGTGACTCTACTGGTGTTGTAGGTTTCTATGGGTGGCGGTAATCACTTACATATCACATAAAAATAGGGCGTTAGAATCTCGTCTAAATCCATGCTTGAACACTTACAAAACTATCGATATATACGAGCACCTAGACTGTGGAAGGTTGTGGGTTCGAATCCCACCTGGACCCTCCGATGAATTTATTTATTTATTTATTTCTTATTGGAAAACAAACAGCATCTTATTGACATGAATGGTTACAGTATTTTAAAATCAAATGTGCCTTATAATACTTTACTTTACTTAAGAATAAATTGCAAAGCATTGCTTTACCGAAAATAAAAAAATATCGATATCACTTATCGATAACTCAACATCTGTACTATTGACTGGATTCCGCCCTTCGCAGCGCGGGCTACATTACCATTCCCAGTTTGGCGAGATTTCCGCTGAAAGGGCCATTGTAGATAAGGGAGATAGACAAGGGCTCGGAGTTAAATAGTAAGTGGTTTGGTGGTAGGTGGTAGGTGGTTATGCTAAGGCCCTAAGTCCGGGGAGGCGTAGATTTAAAGTTGCTTATTTTGTTGATACATACACCAAAAAAGAGTAAGTAGATACAGGGTGTATCTGTGAACATTTACATCCCTTTAACCACGTGTTCTACCAACCATTCTAAACAAATTTTGATCTATGACTTTTGAAAATTCGCATAAAAAAATTTCATCTTTCCATACAAAGTCGGTCACGTGACTTGGTCATTAAATATGGGGAGTCGAAATTTTTTTCGAAGAATTTAGAAAATTTGTTGAACAAATGTTGTTCAGAATGGTTGATAGAACACGTGGTTAAAGGGATGTAAATGTTTACAGATACACCCTGTATACATTACGTTTGAACGCCCCGTTGGTCTAGTGGTAGGTGGTGTAAAGGTGGTAAGGACAGTCAACAGCAAAAGTATATGATGATGAGAATGCCCCAGAGCATTAAGTTTTTTTTTTTTTATGTGGTAGGTAGCAGGCTAGCAGGCGGATCACCTGATGGTAAGCAATTGCCGCCGCTCATGGACACTTGCAACACCAGTGGAGTTACAAGTGCGCTGCCAACCTTTTATCCCCTTCCCCCCGGGTGGGCCTCCGGTACCCTCACTCACTCGGCGAAACACAGCACAGGGGCTGCTTCACGCCGGTTTTCTGTGAGGCAGTGGTATCACTCCGGTCGAGCCGGCCCATTCATGCCGAAGCGTGGCTCTCCCACAGATAAGTAAGTTCGCCTATTATAACAAATGTGTGTGCAATAAAGCTTAAATAAATAAATGTGGTATGGGTGATCGGTAGATGCATGATATGGAACGTGTAAGAGAACGATGTTTAAATTAGGATGACGTGTGGGAGTGAGATAGAAGACGAATGGCCGCGGACGACGAAAGGTGTGAAGACGTTAAGAAGATTATTATGTAAATAGAAGAAGTTATACCTCAGAACCTGGTTTCCCCACCATCTTACATAAATTATCAAAATCAAAAACTCTATACTCACGCAATAGGGTAGAGTTCGCGTCAGAAATCATCACACCGGTAAGTCTTTCAAAATATATAACCTAGTTATGATGTTTCTTTATTTACTCGACATTGGAAGAATTTTAAGTGTCTCTAGACACAGCAGCAGCCAAAACAATCCTCCTGAAAAAAGTCCTGGTCCCAATCTAAGATTTTCCCTTATGCTATGGAAAACAGAAACAACGAAGGAACCACATACACCCATCACAAGTATCTGTTTCATCAACAAACATTTGTGCTGGTGCAAATCAAATCGAACCCGCCACCCTCGCTCCTCAACCCAAACAAGAATCTAGGTATTTGACTCGACCCAGGTGTCGAACCCTGGACCTCACGCACAGTCGTCGATTTACAACTACATAATATATGTATTACAAGCAACTGTGCTACCGAAGCCGAAGAAATAAAACCAATGACAAGACATATTATATTTACTTTACAAAATAACTTCTAAAGGTCGAAAAATCTCTCGTTTGCCATCTAGCTCTACACAACAGTTCCACTGATGGCTCTATCTTATACGTGACTCCAATTACCAGAGCATTTGAGACTCTATTGCTTCAGGGTAAGAGTCCATTCTGGAATGACTTCGCGAACGCGTAGGAGTAGTGGCGTGTGAAGATGGATTCGTGTGTACAGTCGTGGTGGAAATTGTTACAGTGAAATTTAATATCGTCTAAGAAAAGAATTGAATAGAATATTTTTATTGCCAAAACTGTGTACAAGATTATGGAAATTTTATAAGCAAGGTATATTTTCGACGTGAACCCTTGCTCGTACGAAGCGATTCGCTTCCACATTTATCATACGGACAGCTAAGGAGTGGAACTCCCTGACGAGGTCTGTTTTTCCCGACCACCAATCTGGACATCTTTAAGTCAAAAGTGAACAGGCATCTTCTCGGCAAACACATATCATCCTAGACCTTATCCGCATTTTCCATCAGGTGCGATTGTGGTCAAGCGTTGTCGTATCTATACTATTTATAAAGAGATAACTTCTATAGACAACGACAAGACTTATAGGTAAACAGAAAACACGAAACGCTTGCGCGATGTAATTGGACACAGCGCCATCTATTGGTTCGTTTCTGAATTACGGTCCCGAAGCGAAGTAAGGGCGGGCCACTAGTAGTTTAATAAAAAAAACCCAGGGATCACACCCAGGGCAACAAGCTCAACCGTCACATACGACCTAAACACTAAATTACGACCCAAAGCCCATTGATCTCAATAAATAGAGATAAACAGCAGTGTCAAATAAACCTTGTATGAACACTTCGTCAGTGATGAGTGATCATCAAAGCGTGAATTCCCAGTTGCATCCAAAGTTGTCGCTTTGGAGCCCCGGATACGCATAAAATATGATTCAGGATTTGAGGAGTCTGGTAAGTACAATGAAGATTTTAACTGTGGGAGAGCCACGCTTCGGCATGAATGGGCCGGCTCGACCGGAGTGATACCACTGCCTCACAGAAAACCGGCGTGAAGCAGCCCCTGTGCTGTGTTTCGCTGAGTGAGTGAGGGTACCGGAGGCCCACCCGGGGGGAAGGGGATAAAAGGTTGGCAGCGCAATTGTAACTTCACCGGTGTTGCAAGTGTCCATGAGCGGTGGAAATTGCTTACCATCAGGTGATCCGCCTGCTCGTTTGCTACCTATCACATAAAAAAAAGCGACTGATAGAAATCCAAACGTTTTTTGACACTCAGCTACCTTCAACAGAACATTTTGGATGGATGTAAGAATAAATAAAATAATATTACGCTTTGTCGGTTACTGTACAAAAAAAAACGATTGATACCATAGTATCACTTCATGAGGGTATCATTTTGAAATATTGCGCCATTGATGTTAGATCAATGTGTTGAGGTCTTATTTCGGTACAAAAATTGAATAGACCTGTACTCAGATGCTCGAACCAATATTTTATAGGTACCTGAGAGAAAGTGGTAAAGATAAAGATTTTTTTTTTATATGATAGGTAGCAGACGAGCAGGCGGATCACCTGATGGTAAGCAATTGCCGCCGCCCATAGACACCTGCAACGCCAGTAGAGTCACAAAGCGCTGCCAACATAGTGTTGCCACGGTCTGGGTGTTTTTGTTGTCATAACTTGTCAGTATTTCAATTTCGCGCTTATGAATTTTATGATATGCACAACATTAAATTGTTTGACCAATCACCATTGAGTTTTAGATGGAGTAGCTGATTTTTAGTTAGTTTGCTTATTTTTATGACCTAAAATACTACGAACTCATTTAATATTATAGCTGTAGGCACGAAAGTATAGCGATGACCGTTATTTTGTGACTTGTAAAAAAGAAGACTTTCTATCAAAATTGGTTTCTGCGCACTCAAGGTCATAACTACACTTTCTTGCCTCGGACTATACCTAGAAAGGCTTCCAGATTAAAATGACTATAATTTTACGGTGTATACGTTTTACAGTTGTCTTTTCAGCTTATGTGGATTAATGTTAGGGAAATATTTTTATGATTAATGTAATTAGCTTCATGTGCCATGTACTGTCATGTGTCCTTTTATATTTTAACAGGTAAATATGATTTATTACTTTTAATTTAAGGACGCCCCGATGGTCTAGTGGTTTAAGTACCGGGTCATGATCTTGGGGTCCCGGGTTCGATACCCGAGTCGAGCAAAAAGTGTGTTTTGAACTTTTCGAACATATAGGTACCAAACACCAATCTGCATTCGACTAGCGTGGTGATTAAGCCTAATATAATATAAGTAATGACTTGATTTCTACGATGGATGCTTTTGCCCTGCAATTGGACAGTATAGTATAAGCTGATACATTAAGCAATCATTTAAATAAAAGTATTATTATTCTTCAGCAATTTTACACGCAAGTTTCCAAATAAATCTTCAGCGTCCAAGTAATAAACTATCTACAAAGATTTATCAATATAAACCAAATGTGACAGAAAGACACATCAATGAAACATTACATAAAAGCACCACAAATCCAGTATTGTTTCAACAAAATTGGAAAACTTCATACACTTTTTCTGATGTTGATAAAGGATTTACACAAAAAGATACAGATAAACAACATAGTTACATAGCAAACATTGAAGAAACAACAAACTCCAATCATATTATTGACTATACTAATAGTACTATAAGTTCAGAAAAACATACTGTGGCATATCAATTAAAATCCACAACTAAGGCAAATGTTAGAAAGAAACCAGACATAAAAAATATATTTCAAGAAGTAAATGCATTTAAAGAAAAAACTACAGAACTATTAAACACAAAGCACGAATCAAAATCAACAAAAATAAAGACAGTCTTTGATAAAACAACACCATTTAATGCTTTGGTTACTTCAAAAACCTTATCGATAAACGATTTAGAAAACATCGATGTAACAACAAAAAAATATATCGCATCTAACATAGGAGATACCAAAGATAACTCTTCTAAATGGCGAAATAAAACTCACACTACAGCTGACGTACATTCAGATGAATATCTACCTGAAATGTTTCTTGATCATCAATTAGCATCAGATGTGCGTCGCTTTTACCCTGAAGGGGTTACGCGGTTTCAGAGGGATCCGAAGATCGAGAGGATCCTTGATGAGTACCGGAGCATCGTCAACCAATATGGCGCTGATGTTACTTTCCGACAAGGTTCCGAGGGGAGAGAACCCAGACCAACCCAAGGCAGAAACTATTATACCAGGCAACGATATCAAAATAGAGAAAAAAACAGGAATTTACTACGAAATTATCTACGACAGGGTATGACGAGTGATGCTTTGTATACAGATAGATATTCTTTATTTGAAGCAACAGCGATAGACAGTACAATACATATATTTTTTTATGTGATAGATTGCAGTGCAGACGAGCAGATGGATCAACAAATGGTGAGCGATGGCCGCCGCCCATAGACACCTGTGACACCAGTAGAGTCACAAGTGCGTTGACAACCTTTAACCCCCTTTACCCCAATTGGGTCTCGGGTACCCATTCACTCCACAAAATACAGCGGAGCCGCTGCTTCACGCCGGGCTCTGCAAGTCCGTAGTGGTATTGATACCACGCGGTATACGTACCACGTGGTATACGTACCACGGCCGTAGTGGAAAATCGAAGGGTTAATTTATGAGTATGTTAGCTTGTTAGACGCAAGGGTCGCGAGTTCGATTCACGCCCCAACACTTATATTATATTCATTTTGAGTCTGGGTGTCTGTGGTATCTGCTTCGTATGTAGTTTAAATTTAAACGTACAGCCATACATCAAAGTATACAAAACTGTCTTTCTTCAATTGACTCTCATCTTACTGACATACGCATTAGGTTGAATATCATTCGAGAAAATTTGATAGGTTAGTAGCCCGATTTTTGGCGTACTGTAGATACAAGGGGAAACCTCAGTTTGAGACTAGGAAAATTTTCCTCGTTTTGGGGATTATTTTTGCTAAAAGTTCCAATATTTGGGTCAAACACAAAAAGTGGCAATAAAGTGTTCAGGCTAATAAAATCCTATTAATATATATTTTTGTACTACGGAATGGTTTTATTCTATTATTTAGGCTTGAAAACTACTACATTTTGAAAACTGTTTGCAATTTAATAGTACTTTGATAATTATTTTAAGCATAAGAAACAGAAAATGTCTCCTCCTGTAGACTGTTCGGATGCGTAATGTAGAACTTTGAAAACTAGTTAAAATTTCATTTATTGTTCTAGGCCTTATGATCTCATTCCATATTAACTGTCATATAAATAGGTGTACAATCCACAATAAGACCAAAAATCTACAGGTTTTATTTACAATTTATATTCATTACAATATTGTTCGCAAACTTTAGGTATCCTCCTGTAGACGCATAAAAAGTCCCAATTTTGAATAACTGTAACGCAGCTTAAATAAGTTTATTTTTTAAGTTGATAGCACTGTATAGTGTGTCATTTGCCTCTTCGAAAAATTGACTGCAAGCGCATGAGAGGGTGAAACAAAATTTTTTATTCAATTACACAGCTTTTTCGTCAATATCGGTGGTTCTTTCCTGTGCAAAGCGTAAATGGGTAAGTATAGTGCACAAAAATTTATAAATATCTAGGTTATGTGCGAGTATGGGTCTACTAATCAAATATGAATGCCCCTCAATGCTAATCTCAAAAGCTAGCTTGCTCGATTACATTTATCATTGATTTATCTCTTCTGTGGACGTCTTCCATGTAGACCCATGTATAATGTCACCCTGTCTCACACCTCGCTGGAGTGGTATAGGCTTAGACTTCTGGTCCTGAAGACGCACTGACATGGAGTCGTTCACGTACAGGGACTGCAACACTAGAATGTACCGGTAGTCTGTTCGGCAGCCTTGGAGAGACTGTATCAGGGCCCAGGTCTCGACAGAATCGAAAGCTAGTCCACAAATGCACAATGGCAGATTATACTCTTCGGTCGTCTGTACAACTTGCCGTAGCGTATGAATGTGGTCTATGGTGCTAAAGCCTTTCCGGATTCCGACATGTTCAGAAGGCTGGAAGTCGTCAAACCTAAGTGCGAGACGGTCAGCTGCTCAGCAGCGTGATGGGCCTGTAGTTCTTCGGGATTTATCTCCCTTTTTGAAGAACAGCCTCACCACGCCAGTATGCCACGCTGTGGGCGTCTTTCCCTCGATGATTTCCAAATTTGAAATCCTTGCATGTTCTAAGTGACAGACTTTCCATTCAATATCGAAACAAATCGATGTTTTACTTGATTGCAACACACAAAGAGAAAAAAACGCATTTACTCAAATAATAGCGTTGATGAAAATGAAGCAGTATCTATAAATTTATGAATTTCTTTTCATCTGATGCTGTAAATATTTTTTGAAATGTTTTATATAAATGACCACAGAACGATATGTCTTTTCTGTGGTCACAAGTAAATAATTATTTTGTTTATGAATAGTAAATGCTGTGTTGATTTATACTTACCGTGCGTTAAAATTATTCATTAAGAAGCGTTTTGATTATATTTAAAATTTATAATTAAGTTTAGTTGCTGTTATTTATGTGTATTCTATACTTTTCTGTAGACATGTTGATCTCTTCTGTAGACGCAAAAAAACTTAAAATGTGATTATTTGCTGAAGTGATCCTGACTGATCTCTTATAATATTTTTATACGGATATTAATAAGACGATTTGTTTAATTAAAAAAGCTAGGATCGATCTGAGAACTTTTATTTCGAATTTTTCGTAATATACAATTTTTGTGTTTCACCCATTTGCCATCGATTACAACGTCCAAGTGTTTCGGCATTGGGTTACATTACATAATAACCCTTGAGGTTGCCCATACAAGCTATCCCTTCATAAATAGTACCTACCCATATACCTGACTGGCCGGATGGCGCATTTGGCAGTAACCCTGCCTCATACGCCAAAAACCGTGGGTTCGATCCCCACTCTTCGATTCGACACAAATATTCGAGTGTGATGAACACTTGTGTTTCTTCAGTGTCTGGGTGTAATATATAGATAGACTAGCGGCCGCCCGCGACTCCGTCCGCGTGGAAAAGTAACTTTTTACCCCCCTTTCAACCCTTTACAACCCCCTTTTCGCAATAAAAAGTAGCCTATGTCCTTTCTCAGGGTCTAAATTATCTGTATACCAAATTTCATTTAAATCCGTTGAGTAGTTTTGGTGTGAAAGAGTAGCAGACAGACAGACAGACAGACAGACAGACAGACAGACAGACAGACAGACAGAGTTACTTTCGCATTTATAATATTAGTATGGATAGATAGATACTCTTTATTGCACAACACATTACAGAACTTAATGCTAATAATAATTTACAAATACAATATCGGCGGCCTTATCGCTAATAGCGATCTCTTCCAGACAACCTTTATATGTATTTAAGTATTATACTTAGTTGTGTTTCCTCTGTTGTCTAATAGTATGAAGTCAGGTTAATGTATAAGATGTTGTGTGAATTTATTTATTTATATTAAATATGTTTTTCAGATGAAACAACACCAAGTTAGTGTTATTCTTAATACTTTATGCTCTATTTTGTACAAGAAAAGAGGCAAAAGGTAAATACCTAATATATTTGGAGAGGCGTTTCAATAGCATGGACCTCCAGGTAAGGAAAGAAGTAAATGCGAAAAAGTGACAGCCTGTGATAAATTGTGTTTTAAACTTTCATCATCATCATCATCATTATCATCATCATTATCATGATCATTATCATGATCATTATCATGATCATTATCATGATCATTATCATGATCATTATCATGATCATTATCATGATCATTATCATGATCATTATCATCATCATTATCATCATCATTTAAACCAATAGACGTCCACTGCTGTACATAGGCCTCCCCCAAAGTTGCATGTGTGTGTGATGACATACGGAACTGAAACGTGGCCGCTTAAGTTGATAATCTCATTGCGTGATCATGCCAGAAGTGATAAGATCCGCAAAAGTCTAAAGTCGCAGACGTAGCCCAAAAAATTGCTTGGCTCACGTGGCAACAGGCAGGGTACATTGCGAGGAGAACAGACGGCTGTTGGGGCGGAAAGGTCCTCGAGTGGAGACCTTGTACAGGAAGTCGCAGCTGTAGCCTCTGAGAAGGTGGACCGACGATTAGTGAGGGTCGCGGGAATAGGCTCTTTGACAATGCGAAAAATAAAGTGTCAATTACTGTTAAAAGTATATATTAAGAGTTAAAAATGATTATTTATTAACGTAAGTTGAAAATAATGATAATTTTTTTAAAAATCTGCAATTTTTAAAAGTTTATCACGTAACACAAAACGCTCCTGAGTTTATCATGACGTCACCTGCTTGTAAGCTTCGTAGTTTCGTTTTTTGTTTACAACAAACAAATAGGCCAGATGTCACAGATAATACCAAAGATCACTACGTTTACAGGCAAGTGACGTCACCGACCGCCATATTGTCAAAGTAGCGTTTTGGCACACTAGGTAAATATTGAATATTTAATTCAATATTTTTTAGCTAATATATACTAGAATTAAAAATTACAACTTTTACTGGGTTCATTAGACTCTACTACTTAATATAAAATGGATTTTAAAAACCTGTCAAATAGCCTATTCCTTGGATACGGGCGGCACAGGACCAAACTATGTTTAGAACATTGGGGGAGGCCCATTTCTACATAGCTGAAATGATGACGATAATGAAGAATTATGTTCTCATTTAAAATCCCAGATTTACTATACTCATTGGACCCTGATGACCCGGACCACCCCGACAATCAACCAACAAGACCTGAAGGGGAAAGCCAGGACCCACGCGCGACCACCGTATACGACGTCCCAGATATCCATAACACTGCAAAAAACATACCAGGTGCAGACGCCGCGCAACGGTAAGTGTTTTTTTTTTATGTGATAGGTAGCAGACGAGCAGGCGGATCTGATGGTAAGCAATTGCCGCCGCTCATGGACACCTGCAACACCAGTGGAGTTACAAGTGCGCTGCCAACCTTTTATCCCCTTCCCCCCGGGCCTCCGGTACCCTCACTCACTCGGCGAAACACAGCACAGGGGCTGCTTCACGCCGGTTTTCTGTGAGGCAGTGGTATCACTCCGGTCAAGCCGGCCCATTCATGCCGAAGCGTGGCTCTCCCACAGTTAGTGTTTGGGTTGGGGAGAGGAAAAGAAAGGCTTTTGCCAGGTAAAAAAAAGTATCAGCCTATTTAGTGTCTTACTGTAGGGTAAAAGCCTCCATAATAGAAATCAAGTCATCAGTTCTACTAAGTACTGTCACAGAATACTTAATAGTACAAGGTACAGAAGACCCACTTCTAAAAACCGTTTATGGAAATAAAGACTCAGACTACTATAATCTAACGTTGAAATTCCGACCGCTCTGCATTCAATGCCTACCATTATTCATACCTAGAAGTGCGTTCTCTTTCTATCGCAAGCAACTGTCGCGCGTGCGTCGCCGCTCGTTCGTGATTTTCTACTAATTTTCCCCTCCGGAGGGGACGCCGCATGTACTTGCAAGTTCGATACCGACACGCGGAGTGGGACAGGCCTGGTACTGTTGCGGGTACGGGGTAAGTTAAAATTAAGCAAACGCCAAATTCACAAAAGACAATTAATTAACATTATTGTTACTTGTCGCGTTTAAGAACTATTGTATTGCATATTGAAAAATCCAATTTACTTGGGTCTAAGTCTGTAATGTTTTGCTTTCTTAAAAAATATCGTATTTTTGCCACAATCAGTGTAAATAGGTTGGCGGCGCTAGTTTCATTCGTTTAGCCCCTTAACTACAAAAAAAAGATAACAAAAAAAAGGAAAAAATTCAGGACAGTATTTTCATTTTAGCTTTCAACACAAAATACATATTGACACAGAAGGCTGACTGCTCACTAAGAGCTAAAAATATGTCATGTACTCACGCATGCGCACTAACGGGCAAAAACGCCTTTTCGACCACATTAATCCTAACTTATGACATAAGATTGTCAAACTGTCGAGGTCTATGGTAGAGGCCGCGCGCTTATGTACCTACTCATGCCGGGCAACAACCCTAGCATATGTCAACGAACTCTTCTAAATTCAAAATCAGGTCAAAGTCTAACTTCTGTGTGTAATTATTTTGTGCTATCAATTTTCCGATTTCAAAAAAGAGGTTCTCAATTCAACTGTTCGATTTTTCCGACAGGTTCTCAACCAAGGCGGCTGAGATTGATCGGAGGAGACGGACGACGCCCGACAGAATTTCGATGAAAGAAGACTGCGACTATCTCGCTTACTACTGTCTCAGGGCTTTCGAGTAAGCACTCAAGGAGACAGCTCTTTTTTAGTGTTGCTGAACTATCGATAGTTTCACTATCGATTGTTGGCCTCAAAAACTATTCGATATCGATAGTACGTACAGCCACACATCACAGTATACTAAACCTTCAATTGACTCTCGTCTTACTGTCACACATATTTGGGCTTCACAGGTTGTGGTAACCAGATGTGTGGCTGACTGTACTATCGAAAGTTTTGAAAATGTCAATAGTATCGATAGGAAAATTGGCGCAAATGCGCAATACCATTATCGATACTTAATATTATAAATGCGAAAGTAACTTTGTCTGTCTGTCTGTCTGTCTGCTACTCTTTCACGCCAAAACTACTGAACGGATTTAAATTAAATTTGGTATACAGATGGTCTAGACCCTGAGAAAGGACATAGGCTACTTTTTATTGCGAAAAGGGGGTTGTAAGGGATTGAAAGGGGGGTAAAAAGTTACTTTTCCACGCGGACGGAGTCGCGGGCGGCCGCTAGTTGTTAATATTTCGCAATTTTCGCATCGCAATCGGCGTATATTGATATACTCACGCCAATACTATCGATATTATCGGATGTCAAACTACCGATACGATTGCGATTCTAACAGCATCGAATGCTATCGGACGGAACTTAATCGACTTGTTGTTTTTTTATGATGACTATATTACAGTCAAAACTCTTAACCAGTTAAAAGTACTATTGACCAGCAAAATTAGTCAAAAGTACTTTTGACTGAACAGGTTGGTCAATAATACTTTTGACTAAAATAACAGTTAACCCTTAACCAGGCAACTAGACATATTTTTTTTCATTGGTTTTCAACCTTATCATAACTGCATTAAGTTCAAAATCTGGTGGTCTCATATGGTACATAGCCTGGTTAATGGTTAAAAGTCCTTTTGCCCAATAGAGCTGGTCAAAAGTACTTTTGACTAAGTGATTCCGTCAAAAGTGGTTTTGACTGGTTGTATCAGTCAAAACTCTTAATAGTTAAGTTGGTCGTTGGTTGGTTTTGACTGCAACTACTATATTTTTTACAGTACTGGACAGGTGTGTGGCCGGACAATGTTTTGGAGCTACAGAACCTTTCAAAATTATTGCTTGCTGGACTACGTGAATTGCATGGAGAGATATGACAGTAAGTTATTGATGTGTATTTATTTAATTGCCGACCATACGCAACGCAAACACAAATACATCTTCTTCTATACTATTTATAAAGAGATAACTTCCATAGACAACGACAAGGCTTATAGGTAAACCGAAAACACGAAACGCTTGCGCGATGTAATTGAACACGGCGCCATCTATTGGTTCATTTCTGAATAACGGTCCCGAAGCGAAGTGAGGGCGGGCCACTAGTTCATGAATAAAAAACCTCATGGGAAATTCAACAAAAAGCCTGATCTTTTTCATAATTTGACGACCCGTTTGTCGTAGTGGTTTGAGCGCCGGTTCAGACGCAAGGGTCGCGGGTTCGATTCCCGCACCAACACAAATGTTTGTTGATGAAACAGATATTTGTGTTGGGTCTGGGTGTTTGTAGTTCCTTCGTTGTTTCTGGTTTCCATAGTACAGTCGAGATCATCTGCCATCCATAATTATAAAAAAAAAACTAACAAAAATCTTTAAATGTTTCTTTTTTGTTCAACAGTTTGGCAGATAGCTCACATGGGAGAATGTTTCACTCTTAAAATATTGACAGAATATTTACGTAAGTTAAATCTGATACCTTCAGGTTCAATTAACAGTAGGAGTGCCACGCTTCGGCATAAATGGGCGGCTCGACCGGTGTACTACTACGTCCTCACAGGAAACCGGTACCCTCACTCACTCGGCGAAACACAGCGCATGCACTGCTTCAAGCCGGTTTTCTGTGAGGCAGTGGTATCACTCCGGTCGAGCCGGCCCATTCATGCCAAGGCCTGGCTCTCCCACAGTTTTTTTTCTTACAGATTATCCGTATGACGATGACTATTTCTTGGACCAATATTATATTGTGGAAGACATGTAAAAGGTGCTATAGTTTATCAATTTACATGATCAACCCATCACTGGAAAGAAGGAATAAAGATCCCACAAGATTTTGAACCTTACTGTCGTGACACAAGAGCGAAAACCTATGGTCTTTTCTAAGTTTCCATACTTTTTTTTATATAGTGGCTCAGACAAAGTCAAAGTCAAAATATCTTTTACTTTCATATTGAAAAATAATTATTTTTTCGATAATGTATAATTTAAATGTAGTTAAATAAACATCTTGATACATAAGATATACTATAAAATAAATAGACATAATGCTATTCTACCACCGGAATCGGAAAGTTGATTCTGACGAGAAGATCCGGCAATGTCTGTCTCTCTTTTTAATCCCCAAAATTTTAATTACCTACAATGTTTTCCTCATAAAAATCAAAACGAAGAAAAAAGTTAGAAAGCTGTCAAATTAAGAATTAAATTACAAATTACGTGTCAAATTGAGAACACAAGTATGACTGTCACAAGTATGACGTATATGTCAGCCATCATTATATTGATACGTTTGCCTGATGATAACTGTAAGCGGCCTCCTTTCAAGGACCAAAGACCTACGACTGTCTGTTCTCCTCGTAATGTGCCTTTGCCACTTGAGCCACATTCCCTCAGGCAATTACTAAGTATACCTATTCATCGATTATATTGTTTGAAATTGGTCGCAACTTGGCAAAGTTTTTCTCATGAATAAATTCCGAGTTTGGAACTCAAGTTTTGGTATTTCCCAACGGGCTTCACGTTCGGTGTGACGACATACTCATGTATAGTCACACATATGGTTACTATAATTGTCATTTCTTCAATCAATATTGAACCTTAATGTATTTGTGATTGAGGCGAGAGTAAAAGCGAGGTACTCTGTGGTAATTGGTACAGAAATTAGGTACCTACGAATTTTAACCTTCAAACATACCGAGCGATCTTAAACTTTTTTTATAAATAAAGTGAGACAACATCATGGCTCTCCCAGTCTTTCTTCAAAGTAAAGAAGCCTTTTAATACGTAAAACCAGAAAGTAGCTATTCCAAGCGCAACATCGCTATTCCTTTGCAAGCATTCCTCTTAAATAACCAAAAAACATGTTGTGGTAACACAGTGAAAATAAGTATCGGTACGGCAACATTTCTGCGAGTTGATAGTAAAAAGTTTAAAATTGGATAGGTACAGTCAAGAGTACAGAATTTTTACCTGTCTATATTTAACACATCAACACATAGATGGCAGATGCGTAGACGGATCACCTGATAGAAAGCGAATTCCGACGCTCATGGACGTTCAATGGCAGTGTAGTCACAATTTTATTGCTTTATATAAAAACAATCATGGGACCCAATCAGGTGGAATAACGCTTTTTGAAACGATTGGCATTACACTTGTGTGTGATTCCTCTGGTGTCGGGTGTCTAGAGGTAGGTATGTAAAGAAAAAAGTCTAAGTAAAGAAGACTTTTTGTGGTCTGGACTTGTTGATAGCAACACAAATTTTATAAATTTTTAGGTTGGCCTCAGGCCGACGCCATTATTTTAACCCAACAATTTTTTGTGCTCTTATCTGCTGTATCTGTAACTAAATTAATAACTGTTTTAAGGCAATAATTTATTTAAGTAGTTTAATTTTGTGTTGGAAAATTATATTCATGGTCAGAATGACTGGCTCAATAAGTAGGTACATTGTTTGTTCTTTTGCCTGTCAAACTCATGTTTGTATCTCACGGTCGCTTACCATCAGGCGGAATGGGGTCATCTTGATTGTCCTCAATATAAAAGAAATATTTACAGTCCATTCAAAACTATCGAAGCCTTTTTTACTTGCCCCTTACAGAACTTGCCTATTAATCGTGCGCCTTTCGCCTACTCCGTTGCTTGCTCACTGTTTTCGCTACACTATGGCTAAAGGCCTGCATTTTCTCCGAGGCAGCTAGTAAGAGCAGGCATTCGTCTTTTTAATTGCCCTCACAAGCAGGTGCAAAGGATAGAGGAATTAGGACTCTGCTGCCATTTTAAGAAGCTGTTTATGTATTTATTTGAGGCTAAAAGTAGGTAAGGGTTGAAAGTGTTTTACGGTACTCAGCCTTATGGTTATGGAGTTACGAGCGGGTGCGTTATTTATCTTCGACCAATTTTTCTTATTTTGTTAATAAGTTTGTAAAATTACACTTTTCTCTGAAAACAGGGTAGAAGGTATTAATTTCCGTCAGGATTTTATATAATAATATGTTGTTGGTCTAGCACTGCCACTTCAGCCACGCAATTCTTTGGGCACGCAATTCAAAAATAAGTTAATCATCGCTTAATCTTTCTCTCATCCCTAATCCCGTTTTAAGCAAAGCGGACTTAACATGACTGTTAGGGCAGGGACTACGGTACGAATCTCCTATAAATATTCACAGGAAATTATCATTCTAATATCTCAGTGCTTTTGAAATGTTTTCTCCTTCTTTCAGGAATAAGTTACGAGCGGTGGGATTATTTATTCGAAATTATTGTATTGTATATATATACCTCTATTTTTATTTACCGCTCAGTAAATAAAGTATCAGCTATATACTGTCCAGTGGGACAATTTGCCCGAAAAAACTCACCCGCGAATTTCAAGAGATTTTGGCCGGTTACTGTTCTAACCCAACCTAACCAATATTTTTGTGATGATACTTAATACTGACTAAACTCTACTAAACAATAAAATATTGGTTAGGTTAGGTTAGAGCAGTGATCAGCTAAAAAATCTTGAATTTCGCGAGTGAGTTATCTCCTAACCCGCCCCACTGCAGGGCAAAAGCCTCCATCCATTAATGGTTGGCAGCGCACTTGTGACTCTACTGGTGTTGCAGGTGTCTTATGGGCGGCGGCCATCGCTTACCATCAGGTGATCCGTCTGCTCGTCTGCCACCTATCAAATAAAAAAAGAAGACGACCCAAGAAAACTTAGAAAATGTAGTTTGAGGAATCGAACCCGGGACTTTTGGCGCTTTAGGCTAACACCTTAGTCACTGCACCATCTGCGAGATTGCGTTTAATGTAGTAGTAGAACCTTATAAATTATGTTTGGGGACCCAGGTTCGATTCCAAACTCCGCGATCTCTCAACCCTCAGTCAGTTCCATTTCACGCATTGACAGGCATAGCGGCCTCTAATAAAACATTCAGCAGACCTGACATAATTGCAGCTGTCACCCGCAGGAACCATCACGTAAATATTTTAGGGTTCACAGAGAATCGGATCTAGATAAAGTGCAAAAGTCAAAGTGTTTTGTGTTTCATGAATATGTTACCAGCTAATGCGACAGAGATGAGAATGTTGAGATGGCTGTGCAGCGTGTCCAGAATGGACAAGATAAGAAATGAGTATATCAGAGGTAGCACGACAGTGGCATCCATTACTGATAAACTAAAGTGGAATTGTCACTCCAGCAGGGCTAACATGCGCACCGGGTGATAATTTTGTCGACACTCGTATTGTGTCGGCGCAAGTTGCTTCTCGCTCACCTGACTGAGCGATGAGCGGGATAGAAGGATGCACTCTCGCGAACGAGAGTCGACAAAATTTTGTCGCGGTGCGCATGTTAGGCTTACTGGTATGGCCATGTAATGAGAAGAGAGGAGAAACATGTAACCAAAAGAGTGATGGGTATGAATGTAAATGGGTCAAGGAGTAGAGGACGACCAAAGAAGGATGGAGTGTGTAAAGAATTACATGACTGAAAAGAGGGTGGATGATACGATGACGAATTACAGGTACGAATGGAAGAAGAAAACATGCTAAACAAATAATGTAAACGTTAAGCAATAAACGCTTCTAAGAAAGGTATACAATTCAGCCAGAGGCAGTTTCACTATGAGGCTGCGGCTAGACCCTTTACTAGACTAAACTGGATATAAGCCAAGCGGACACTTCGCTCCATAGCTACGGCTTTGAACACAACCAGGAATGATGTTGGATTGGATGCATTCAAAACCCAACCCTAGTTTATGACATGTAAAAGGTATAATGCTAATGGGCGATTAAAAAGAGTACTGGAGAGTTTCTTGCCGGATCTCTTGTCAGAATCAACTTTCCCCATACCGGTGGTAGAATCGCATTATGTCCATTTATTTTAAGTATATCTTATGTATCAAGATATATATTATATTCATTTAAATTATATACATTATTTTTAACTAGTTTTAAATATTTTCTTTATGTATGACGATTTGTAAGTGCTGTATACAAGCCTTTGCAAATAAAGAATATTTTGACTTTGACTTTGATTGGATGCATTCAAAAACCAACCTTAGTTTAAGGCACGTAAAAGGTAGAATGCTACGACTTAGCTAAATCTTTAAACCAATTTTTCGTCAAACTCAAGACTGAACGGCCATGAGAATCCTCTTCCGCGTGAGTGAGCACGCGCACCTATCGCCGTTTCATTCACTCGGCTACGCTCCTCACGCTCGGTTTGCGCTCAGTGTGTTATCATATCGGTTCAAGCACTAGGGTGAGCCTCTTAGAGCAAAAGCTACACGGAATTAAAGTTATTATAATATGGTTGGAAACCCCTGTTGCAATGTTTACTGCTGTTTCACTCATGACATTTAGTCTGTTTATGTGCAATTTATGTTTTTGTTTGAATGGAGACCGCAACCACAAAATAAAGACTTTTGAAACAGAAGGCTGAATGCCCACTAAGAGCTAAAAATATGGCATGTACTCACGCATGCGCACTAAACGCCTTTTCGACCACATTAATCCTAACTTATGACATAAGATTGTCAAACTGTCGAGGTCTATTATTATGGTAGAGGCCGCGCGCTTATGTACTGATGCTGGGCAACAACCCTAGCATAAAATATGTCAACGAACTCTTCTAAATTCAAAATCAAGGCTAAGTCAGCCTTCTGTGTCAAAAGTCTTTATTTAGTGCCGCAACTCGGTAAGCGTAGTGTTGGACGCCTTGCGACAAGATGGGATGATGACATTCGAAGGCTGGCTGGTGTGGGCTGGATGAGAGTGACCGAAAATCGGGAGCGGTGGCGTGCATTAGGGGAGACCTATGTCCAGCAGTGAACGAGTATGGGTTGCAGATGATTGCGTGCGATAAAGAATATCTATTAGAGTGGTGTCTTTAATTTTGTGACCCCCACTGTTATATTCAGTTAATACATTTATTTTACCTCCCTGTATTATTTTATCCTGTCCCCCACAGGCATCTTAGGAATGTCCTAGGAAAACATGATTAGTTGTCACCCCACTCACAAGTGCAGTTCTCGGAAGAACGGGCCCAGGCGTGTGGCCCGCGGCGTCAGGTGTTGGGAGCGAAGTTTAAGGGATGGTTGATTTGTGAGGATCTTCTTGCAGACCTCGTCTCATGTCATTTCTACTCATCTTAGCTCATCTCAACTCATCTCATCTCGACTCAACTCATCTCATCTCATCTCAACTTATCTCATCTCAACTCATCTCATCTCATCTCAACTCATCTGATCTCATCGCATCTCAACTCATCTCATCGCAACTCATCTCATCTCAACTCTGCTCATCGCATTGCATCTGAGACGTAGGAAATCTGATAATTACCTATAATCGACCGACGAGGGCAAAAAATTAAAGTACTTACCTAATAATTATTACTTACTTAGAAATAATAGTTCTTACGAAAGCAAAGAAAAAAGAATCAAAAAGGTAGTTTTAAGATGCTTAAGCGGTCGGCAACACGTCTATAGGCTGCGGTAGTTGCTTACTATCAAGCGCCGGACTCTTGTTTGCCACCGACGTGGTATAAAAAAAGAGAACTAACCTTCCACATACCTAAGTGAAAGTAAAAATATTCGTGTTGAACGCATAACTTTGCCAAATTCTATTCGAAACAATTTCTCGAGTTTTCTTCAATCTTGCGAACTCGCCAACATATCCAAGTTTTCAAACTTATTTTTGCGTTAAACTGTTATGAAAGTATACGCATAAGCATTTCTCACTTTCATTTTCTTTGCCAAAACAGGCTTTTGGCATAAATAGATAGTCGTATCTACAAATGTGTGATTTTAAAGAAGAGCGATTTAAAGATTCTAATTCTAAATGAGCGATTTTAAGAAGAGCGGACTTCGTGTCAGAACTGTATGGTGCCAAATTCATACAGTTCTGACGCAAACTCCGTATAGTCTCAAAGTAATTCATACAGTTTTGACGCGAACTCCGCTCAATACTGAGTATAGTTTTTGATTTTGATCATCTACTTTTGCTGTTGACTGTCACTTACACACACTTACGTTGACTTACAAATGTCAAATGTCTTCAACCGATTTTCACCTTTATTTCAAACAGTAGGTATCTATGTGCGGTTGCAATTGCTCACCATTAGGTGAACCGTCTATTGGAATGCCACAATCACATAAAAGAAGAATAAAAAAAATAATTTAATGCCGAAGCTTTTATTCAAATATGTTTTTTTTAATGTATTAGGCACCTATGCGATCTTCAAAATCTTTAATTAAAAATTATCTAAAGATTATTTTAAAATCTATTCCCAAAAGTACCTCTAATCACTCCCTAGTTTATTTTCGTCTACCATAACAGAACAACCCGAATGATTAACTGTCGAGGAAAAAAAATCACAAAAAAATATATCCTAAAAATATTTTCCTCAAATTTTAGATTGCTGAAAAAATTATCGCTCCACAAACAAACACAAGATTTGCATAACGAAATGATAAAAAGGTATTTTTGCCCTTTGTTACATTACGCCGACCAAAATGAAAAACCTTATTACTGTTGACATAGGGCTCAATTTTAACCGACAAATTGGATTTGACGGTATCATGCAGAATAAACTCAGGCGAGATTTACACGTGCAATTAATTAATTTAAATGTTAATTAATTGTTTGTATTGTCGGGACTCAATTTATGATGTTGGATTAGGCTCAACGTGAATGAGCGAGAGTAGGTACAGGCAGCAGCAGATATACCTACCTGCGCGGGCAAGTATCAGCCTATATATGCTGGGCAAAGGCCTCCTTCATAAAAATCAAGTTATCATCATCATCATCATTTCAGCCAATAGACGTCCACTGCTAGACATTGGCCTCCCCGAAAGTTCTCCACACAGATCGGTCCTGTGCCACCCGCATCCAATGGGCTCGCGACCTTCACCAGATCGTCGGTCCACCTGTAGGAGGCCTGCCACGGCTGCGGCCTCCTGCGCGTGGCCTCCACTCAAGGACCTTTCCACCCCAAAGGCCGTCTGTTCTCCTCGCAATGTGCCCTGCTCATTGCCACTTCAGCCACGCAATTCTTTGGGCTATGTCCGTGACCTTAGATCTCCTGCGGATCTCATCATTTCTGACACGATCACGTCAATTCAATTCAA
Source organism: Cnaphalocrocis medinalis (assembly GCA_014851415.1). Taxonomy (NCBI): domain Eukaryota; kingdom Metazoa; phylum Arthropoda; class Insecta; order Lepidoptera; family Crambidae; genus Cnaphalocrocis; species Cnaphalocrocis medinalis. Next base: position 7,820,052 of record CM026298.1, on the reverse strand, counting down.
TTCAATTCTTTATTGCATGCTCCATTGGTACAAAGTATCTTAATTACATAGCAAATAATGTACGTACAAGTCATAATTACTAAGTATGATGGGATTAGGCTTAATCACCGCGCTTGCCTAATGCGGATTGGTGATCACAAACGCGATTATTTCCGATATCATTTCACATGTTTACATAATTATGTGTCGTGAAGCAGCGCCAGCGCTGTTTCGTCGAGTGAGTGAGGGTACCGGAGGCCCAATTGGGGGAAAGAGGGTTAAATGGCAACGCACTTGTGACTTTACTGGCGTTGCAGGTGTCTATGGGCGGCGGCAATCGCTTACCATCAGGTGATCCGTCTGCTCGCCGCTAACTATCACATTAAAAAAATGTTTTGATAGAATAAGTTATACCTACTGTAATTGAATAGTTTTCCCGACGCGGTGAGGTAAGCAGCGCCCAAGATTTACGCTAGACCCTCAAGATTTATTTGGCCAGTCCTCGTTTAATTAATATCAACCGGCCGCTGTGTGGTATGTAACGACCATCCTGTTTATTGCCCAATTTATTTCACCTAGCGGACACTGGGGTAATAAAGTAATGACAAACAGACAGTATGAGGGACATTAGGCTAGTTCTTTGTGAGGGATTTTGTTTGGGGCAAAATTCTATTTGGGGAAATTATTATTATCCATAACTAGTGGCCGGGGCCACTTCGTTTCGAGACAGTAGTTTCACTGTCTACCAATAGATAGCGCTGGGCGTTGATTGTATCGCGCAAGTGTTTCCTGTTTCGGTTTACCTATAAGGCGTGGAATATAAGATTGACCTCTTTATAAATATTATCCATTATCCATAATCTCTAGACACACAAATTCCATATAGGAAACGTTTGAAAAAGTGGTCCCAATAGCACGTAGTAGTTTTACAGCTATCATCATCACTATTTTAGCCAATAGACGTCCACTGCTGGACATAGGCCTCCCGCAATGTTCTCCACACAAGATCGGTCCTGTGCCACCCGCATCCAAGGGACTCCCGCGACCTTCACTAGATCGTCACACAGTTTACAGCTATCATCAGCAACCCACACTCGTTCACTGCTGGACATAGGTCTCCCCTAATGCACGCCACCGCTCCCGATTTTCGGCCACTCTCATCCAGCCCAAACCAGCCAGCATTCGAATGTCATCATCCCATCTTGTCGCAGGGCGTCCAACACTACGCTTACCGAGTCGCGGTCTCCACTTAAGGACTTTACTTTTCACCTATAGATATTTTTAATTTCGAATGCCGTGAAGGTCGAAAACAAAATTTGACTTAGAGTAAGTTGTATGTAAGCAGTTTTTTGGAAAATTTACTTCCCCCTCTCCTTGTATTTCTATAAAATTTTCCCTATAACATACTCCTCCGCAATTGAATCACTTCAGTAAAAATCTTATCTAATTAATATCAGATAGAGTCTAAACCCATTTAGCTCCTGTTTTGTTGGTCAGAAAAAATCTGCTTAAATTTTTACTAGTTTCTTTTTTGCCTATGTCAGTACTTCCCAAAGTATGAAGAAAAACAAAATCATTTTATGTGATAGATGGCAGGCAAGCAGACGGATCAACTAAATGGTAAGCGATTACCGCCGTTCATAGACACCTGCTACACCAGTAGAGTCACAAATTCGTAACCAATCATTAACACCCTTTTCCCCCAATAGGCCTGTACCCTCATTCGCTCGCTTTACCCCGGTCTTCTGTGAGCCCCTGGTATCACTCCAGTGGAGCCGGCTTATCCATCCCGAAGCGTGGCTCTTCCACGGTTATAGTATTTTAGATGAGTGGCGTGTTAGTTTGAGCACCATTGACTTAGACAGTAATCAGGTCGGCCACTTTAGCAAAAATAGACGGGAGAATTTTGATTGGATCGATGTCAGCTCGGGTTACTTTCAGATAAGTTACTAAACTTAACAAAAGCCGCATCGTAGCTCTCAGAGAGTTATCGGATTATTATAGTCGATAATGAAGAAAAGACTGAAGGCTGAAATCCTATTTTAAGGTATTTTTAGAGCCCTATCTATCCGCGGTTCGCAATCAGTCTCATTATGATATTTGGATGATGTATTTTTTTCTGTCGTATTTTCTTAGTCTTGAAATGAAAAGAAATGAAATACATTTATTTGCACAATTTTAGGTAAGTGGTAAGTTACATTGGTCTTAAATGTTTAATTAATAAAAAACGACTGAGGGTTTTTTATGTGATAGGTAGCTGACAAGCAGACGGATCACCTGATAGTAAGCGATTGCCGCCGCCCATAGACACCTGCAACACCACTAGAGTCAAAAGTACGCTGCCATCCTTTAACCCCGTTTTCCCCGAATTGGGCCTCTGGTACCCTTACTTGCTCGACGAAACAGCGCAGGCGCTGCTTCATGCATCTTCTGTGAGGCCGTGGTATTCTCGTGGTATTCAGTCTAAAAGCATTTATGCATGCATGCATGCGACATGTTTCATTAACTGGCCGGAAGGCGTATTTGGTAGTGACCACTGCCTCATGCGCCAAAGGTCGTGGGTTCGATCTCCACCCTGGATAAACATTCGTGTTATGAACCCTCGTTTTGGTTCAGTGTTTGGGTGTAATTGATGTATTTTAGTATAAATTTGTGTTTCCTGTGGTCTGATATCTGTGACACAAGTGCTTAAGCTGCTTAGTATGGAGTCAGGTTAATGTATGAGATGTTGTAAACTTTTATAATATGTTTCATAGATATTGTTTACGATACGTCTACGTTACTAGTTCTTTAAAACGTTCGTGCTAGGCCCTCAGATGACCAGTCTACTCGTTAGTTTTTTGAAAAAAGTGTGGGCTGACATAGACCCAATTTTCGGTAACCGAAACCGCGGGTAAGTTAGTAATTTATACCTATTGTTATTTCTCATAAAGGAAACAACCGAATCCTGAATTCATGGTATGCCCACGGCGATTTTATGAAAATTCTGCTTAGTGATGTACCTACTAAAGTAGTATCGATAGTTAAAATACTATTTTCTTTTCATCAATGACAAAAGCCATTTTTGGTCTAGAGGTTTAAGTACCAGGCCGTCGGTACCCAGGCCGATTGAGCATAAAGTATGTTTCGAATTTTCAAACATACTGATCGCCAATCCGCATGAGGCAAGCGATGGTGATTAAGCCCTACCCATCGTAGCAGCGATGACTTGATATCTATGAAGGAGGAGGTCTTGGCCCTGCAATAGGACATAATATCTGTATGCTGAAATTTTACTTTTAATGACAAAAGTGAATCTTTTTATACAATACAGAAAATAAAAGTGTCATACCATTCAGAAAATCACCAAATATTAGGTATACTTAAAGTATTCCCTGTCCAGTTAAAAGCATGCAGCTACACACATTTCCCAATTTGAGACTCTTATTCCAAGGCACATAAGAGTCATCGCAAATCAAATTGTGCATAAACTTTTTCTGTTGACTGTAGGTACTATGAGTAGGATGGATGGATTAAAAAGTAATTTGTTATTTTCGCAAAAGATTTTTAGCTTCAATTTCTTCCTTTAACTGGGGCTTGGCTCTAGAGGATTTGGTGTAGGTATTAGACAAAGGGACTCTGGGGATACTAGAAATTAGATTCACTTCCTCTTTTTATATTTTATTCGCTGGGAAGCCAAATTTGTAGGCTTGTAATTCTCTTAATATAAATTTCTAATGAGCTTCTATTCAGTAGAATTTCACGTCTCAAACAGGAACCAAATACCAAAAAGCAAGTTCCATGAAAAATGTTATTTTTTCATTACTTTTTTATGATATCAGGTATCGCATCAGGTGCGATTGTGGTCAAGCGTTGGCCTATAGTCTAATAAATAAAAATAAAAAAAATTAGGGGGCACACACATGGACGGTTCACCTAATGGTAAGCGATTGCCGCCGCCCATAGACACTATGCAACACCAGTAGTAACAAGTGCCAATTTTAACCCCTTTTTCCGCAATAGGTCCTCCGGTACCATCACTTACTCGAAGAAACAAAGCGCAGGCGTTATTTTACGCCGGTGTTTTGTGAGGAAGTGGTATCCCCCCGGTCGTGCCAGCGCATTCATGCCGAAGCGTGGCTCTCCCTGAAAATTGTGTCTTTTAAATCGATAATTTTTTCTCGATTTTCGTAAAACTGTCACAGTCACTACTCCAGATGAGGGATAAAACAGTTATGCTAATGACGCCCTTTCATTTGGGCCGGACCTCACAACTATTAGGTGTAACAATCAGACCGGAATGTCCGGGGCCCATACAAATGTATGAGTGCAATTTGCCCGGGGTTATGACATGGGTGACGTTATGCAGGATAGCTAAATTTAAACGTAAAATGTAAAGAGCGAATTACACTTCGACAAGTAGATACAGTACTGTCATGTTAGGTATATCTAAAGCCGGGTCCAGACGAGTGTAACGTGTAATGTAATCCACCATGTAATGTAACAAGAATTCTACATGTGGACGGCACTACAAGCATTACATCACAAAATACATATTGAAACAGAAGGCTGACTGCCCACTAAGAGCTAAAAATATGTCATGTACTCACGCATGCGCGCTAACGGGCAAAAACGCCTTTTCGACCACATCAATCCTAACTTATGACGTAAGATTGTCAAACTGTCGAGGTAGAGTCGGTAGAGGCCGCGCGCTTATGTACTCATGCCGGGCAACAACCCTAGAATATGTCAACGAACTCTTCTAAATTCAAAATCAGGTCAAAGTCTAACTTCTGTGTGTAATTATTTTGTGATTACATGTAACGCTCGCGTAGCGCTCGCAGTTGATACATCGGCTGTCGGTTTTCGCACGAACACAAAGGCGCTCGCCGTTTGGACACAATTCGCTTAGAGTTCGTGTGCCATCCACACTGTTGACGCTAAATTACATGTAATCTTACATTACACGCATTCGTCTGGACCCGGCTTAAAAGGCCGTTAAGCCTCATTTGGTTGATTTTGTATTATATTTTCAATTTTATAGGCTTACAGGTCCCAGCGCCATCTATTGGTTCAGTTTGTAACGTTAATGTCCCGAAGCTGAGGGCTTTCAATAAAACACAATTAAAACAATCATTTGTGTTTGTTCAGTGTCAGATAAGTATTATTATTTGTGTTTAATCTGTTGTCTGATATCTGTAACACAAGTGCCAAGATTAACTACTGAGTCAGGTCAATGTATGTGGTGTTTTGTGCATCCTAATCCTAACTAATATTATAAATGCGAAAGTAACTCTGTCTGTCTGTCTGTCTGTCTGTTACTCTTTCACGCCAAAACTACTGAACGGATTTAAATGAAATTTGGTATACAGATGATCTAGACCCTGAGAAAGGACATAGGCTACTTTTTGTTGCGAAAAGGGGGTTGTAAGGGGTTTAAAAGGGGGGTAAAAAGTTACTTTTTCCACGCGGACGAAGTCGCGGGCGGCCGCTAGTATTATAAATGCGAAAGTACATAACTCTGTCTGTCTGTCTGTCTGTTACTCTTTCACGCCAAAACTTCTGAACGGATTATTAAATGAAATTTGGTGTACAGATGATCTAGACCATGAGAAAGAACATAGGCTACTTTTTATTGCGAAAAGGGGGTTGTAAGGGGTTAAAAGGGGAGTAAAAAGTTACTTTTCCACGCGGACGAAGTCGCGGGCGGCCGCTAGTGTTTTTATATATTGTTTATGTATTAAGGAATTCACAAACAAAACAGTTTATTTGTGGTTATGAACTTTCCCAGGGCCTTCCGTTAGATTTATGCACACCACCGATTTGTCGTATGTGACAGTATGGCGGCCATGATTGTTTCCCTTGGGATACAAAAAAAGGGGGCGGATGCGAGTTTATAATTGGACTTTATATGCTGATTTCGACCGGATGTCCCGATTTTTAGACCTTGCGGAAAAGGGTCAGTCCCGATGGGGTTTTAATAAAAGAGTGATGTGATGTGTGAGATCGTGTACGGATTGCTGAGTCAGCAGGACACAACGCATCGCTTTTAAATATGTACTTGTTTTTGTTTTTAAATAAAAAAAAGTATCAGCCTATATACTGTCCCACTGCAGGGCAAAGGCCTCCATCACAGAAATCAAGTCATCGCTACTATGATGGGATTAGGCACAAATCACCACGCTTGCCTAATGCGGATTGGTGATCACAAACCCGAGCTATGTTTAAAAATACGAAACATACTTTTGCTCGACCCGGGATTCGAACCCGGGACCACTAGACCAACGGGGCGTTACAATTAAATAAAATTTTATTTGTATCTATAAATACAAGCTTTACTAAGAAAATAGTTTTGTATTACAGTACTAAGTACGTAACACCCCCTTGGTCTAGTGGTTTAAGTACCGGGCCGTGATCCCGGGGTCCTGGATCTGATTCCTGGGTCGAGCAAAAGTATGTTTCGTATTTTTCGAACATAGCTCGGGTTTGTGATCACCGCACCGCATTAGGCAAGCGTGGTGATTAAGCCTAATCCCATCATAGTAGCGATGACTTGATGATGGATGCCTTTGCCCTGCAGTGGGACAGTGTATTATAGGCTGATACTTTTACTAGGCACCTATTAATATTCTCTCAGCCTCAGAGTTCACCCTTACTAAAGTATACGCCGATCCGATTCCTTATTCCCCCCCAACTTCACATCACGTGCTAAACTGTAACTCCCAAATAAATCTAGCATTGCCCTCTTTTTACCACAAACACGTACGTTTATTGACGTCAGAAGGAGCTTCAAATATTTGACACTAGTGTTGCGACATCGATAGCCTATCGATAGTTTAGAAAGAGTGTGATTCAAGGTTGCTTCCGAAATTGTCGCTCCGGAGATCATGGCATAGTTTAACCGTGACTCAGGATTTGAGGAGTGGTTTTTACAATGAATCGACTGCCGTTTAGCTTTCGAAAACATGCTAGGATGATGACTATAATCTAGAGTATTTTAGTAGGTACGTATAAGTTAAAAAAAAATTCAACCAACATCTAAATTTTGCCGTGTATATTCAGTGTTCTATCTGATAAATTACTCGTATATATAAGTTTTACCTCATTGTACCTTATGGAAAGCAATAATATTGAGTATTCAATATATTGATGAGATTTTAAGTGTGCCTATATTTTTACAGTTCTGTAGATATCGGGTTTGTGATATCACCAATCCGCATTAAGCAGATGTGGTGATTAAGCCATCATAGTAACGATGATTTTACTGAACACAAGTGCTCTACTTTATACCTCTGTATGTACAGTCAGCCACACATCAGGTTACCACAACCTGACAAATTTCCTCAATTGATATTCAACTCAATGTGTATGACAGTAGGGGAGAGTGGGTAACAGTGAATCATTTTTTTTTTAAAGATATGTTACTCCATTGTTTATGACAAATAGATACATTTTTGAAATTAAATGATAATATGAATATCTAATGTCTAAAATAAAAGACATTTCATGGCGTTTGTTATACAAATTTACAAGGTATAGGCACTTTTAGAAAAAATGAGAAATGATCCACTGTGGCCCGAGAACGGGTCACTTTGGATCACTGCACGGGTAACAGTGAAACGGCTGAGGAACACGGGAACTGTATAGTTAGGTGTAAGCCTTATTGGTTTTTTGGGATCAGGGTTATTTTTAACTTTCTTATGATATCTATATAACGTTGTAAATGGAATACCAGTCGACCTAGCAACGGCTCTTATTTTATGGCCATCAGAAATAAGTTTTAGAGCGTTACTCATCTGTTCTTCAGTATGAAGTCCGATAGTAGTCTTTCTTACTCGATTGCGAGGCATTTTTACCTAAAACATAAAGTAAAAATAAATCTTAGCTTGTTGACGTACAATGAATCAACAGTTCACTGTGACCCAATACAGAATGATTCAATGTGACCCATTGACCGTTGTAGAAAAAAAAATATAAACCAAAAAAGAACTATCTATCTTAAGGACAAATCAATATGGATTACAAAGGATCTAAGGTATGACAAGTATACGTCATTGCAAAAACATCTACATTTCTTATTCAATTAGGAATTAAATAAATTTAAAAATCTCGTAAAAAAATAGGTTAGGCACTTACGTAGGGTCCGGAGTAAAGCAGCACATGCTCCCGCTTCAATAGCGCGCCGGCGACTAGTGCGACGCAAACAGGTATAGACAAGCGGCAAATACAAGTTTGTTTGTGTGCGTGAGTGCAACACCTAAGTATTCTACATATACGTGACCCGCTATATGGACCTTGCCCCAAGTGGAGTCGATTAAGAAATTGTAGTATTAGTTCTTAATGGTACTTTGTGTTGATATCTAAACCAAATACTACAAGCTACTTTCAGAGTCATGTCAAGTATGAGTGTGTTTGTGAATTAATTACTATATTTCTGACGTGAACTATCGCTACCAAAACAACACTATTAAGCATTCTGTAACTTACGCCACAGGCATACTAGTCTAAGAACCCATTGTTAAATTCTGCTTGAATTTGTGTTTTTAATAAAATTAAACACTATTGAATGTTGATGAGGTATTTGGTGGATTAGTGTTAAGTTTTTATTTAAAACGCCGCTACGACCAGTATACAAAAAATAATGGTGGCCAGATATCAGCATGCCGCAACACTAGGGTTCCAACGTGCAAACAAAAACTGAATCTACAACCCCCTTTTAAAACCCCTTAAAGGTAACTAAAATTAAAACATGAAAGACAAATTTTGTTTTAATGTTATACCAGAAGAACATAGCTCGGGTTTGTGATCACCAATCCGCATTAGGCAAGCGTGGTGATTAAGCCTAATCCCATCATAGTAGCGATGACTTGATTTCTATGATGGATGGATTCCTTTGCCCTGCAGTTGGACAGTTAAGCTGATACTTTACTTCACTTTTTCAATCCCATCATAGTGGCGATGACTTGATTTCTATGATAGAGGCCTTTAGTCTACAGTGGGACAGTTACATAGGCTGATACTTTACTTTATTAAATTCATCAAATAGATACATACAGAATCGAGCTGTGGGCTCTCAGGCTATAAGGATCACTGTTCACCGCTACGTACCGCAGATACTCGTAACTCGCGTTATTCTGCGATGCGATATTTTATACTTCCAACGATAACATAAAACAGTAAGTAAATAGCCATAACTTTCTCTTACGCGATTTAGATCGGGGGCTATTAGGGACTACCTCTACCTACTAAGGTATGAAGATTAAGTAGGTATTCAGAATGTACTAAAAACTGCATCACATCGAACAAAAACAAAAAGGCTCGTGTCTCAGAGAAAAGGACAATCTAACTTCCAAAACCTGCCAAGTGCGTGTCGGACTCACGCACAAAGGGTTCCGTATAATTTTGCGGTTTGGGGATCGAACCCACGACCTTTGGCGTATTATGTTTTATGACTTTATCTATAAGTATATCGATTTTTTATAACATAGATTTTTCATACAAAGTTGGCAACTCGACTTGGTCATTTTGTACGGGGAGTCGAAAAAATCTCGATGAATTTTGAAAACTCATTGAAAAAATTAAATTTTGTTCAGAATGGTTTGTAGAACACGTGGTTAAAGGGAGTTAATGTTCACAGACACACCATGTACGATATATTATTATCTACCATTGATTGATCGATTAGTATGGTTCTTCTTATTCGCTTCTTATCGAGTGACTCCAGAATAACAGTATCGATACTAAAAGGGGCTCGTAAATTACTCTCCCGCAAAACCTTCAGTTACAAATATTAAAAAGAGAAACAAAACGCCCTTTGCTGAGGGTGCGAGAGGGACAGACGGAGGTTGTGGTCGAGACATAAGAGGTGTAGTAAAAGGAATATATGAGTTTGTGGCCGATACTAAAGGGGGTTGGTTTCAGTTGTTTGGGTTTCGGCTGTATTTGGTTTTACTCGACTGCGGAGGGTGGATAATGTTTTTCGACCATACATATGTCATTATCATTTTAGTCAATAGACCACTGTTGGACCTAAGTCCAAGAACATTGGGGGAGGCCTATGCCTGCCCAATGTTCTTCACACAGATTGGTCCTATGTCACTTGTATTTTTATTTTTTATTTATGTATTTAAATTCAAATAACACGGCAATTGCCAATTACATTAGTTGAAATAATGTACCTACTTAAAATTAATAATCGAATATATCATGTCTACTCCATAGGTAGGTCACATTTTAAAGCGATGGCTGCGCTCTACATAGGCCACGGGTTTGATCCTGACGAATCACCTGATGGTAAGCTATGGCCGCCGCCCATAGACACCTACAATACTAGTAGAGTCACACGTGCGCTGCCATCCTTTAACCCCCTTTCCCCAATTGGGCCTCTGGTTTGGAAGTCTGGAAAATGGTGGTATTGTACCCATGCCTCGGAAAGCACGAACAATGTCTTTTCGGACGTGTCACACTGGTGTTCCATCCTAATTAAGAAGGTAAGGGATTGTTCCTTTTTAATTAGTGTGAGTGTGAGAGTGCACCTATGTTTGCGCTCACACTTGAGCAATATTGTAACACTTGAGTAAGATTAAGAGAAGAAGTATAGTATACCTACAATATGGATGAGACTATCGTCAGCTCATGGCGAGTTAAGCACTTACGAAATTCGTCGGCTTAGTAAGGGGTTCGGATGGTGTAAAGTGGATAGCATGTCTGCCCGGTCTGCGGAAGGTTGTGGGTTCGAATCCCACCTGAACCCTCCGAGGAATTTTTAAGTGCAATATTTACTTAAGAATAAATTGCAAAGAATTGCTATACCAAAAAATAAAAATTATTTGAGTAAGATTAGCCGCCGTAGCCGAATATCGGTTGGATTATTATTAACACCTTTTGTGCCTTCGGTTTCTAGAAAGTCAGATAAGGTTTTTCCATCTCAATGATTTGAAACAGGGAAACAAATCCCTCTTCAGAAAATCATAATTAGGCCCTAAGCATTCTGCGCGTCTCTGTCCTGAGCGAATTGATTTTTCCCTTGTGATTAATGACCAGTCCAGCCTTTGACACTTTGAATTATTGCCCAAGAAGCTTCCCGAGCTTTTGAATAAACTTTTTTCAATGAAGCAGTTGTTTTTCGTTTAAATTCAGAAATTTCATGATCCGCTATCCCCCGCCGCTATCGCCGTGTTGGACGCCCTGCGACAAGATGGGATGATGACATTCGAAGGCTGGCTGGTGTGGGCTGGATGAGAGTGGCCGAAACCGGGAGCGGTGGCGTGCATTAGGGGAGACCTATGTCCAGCAGTGGACGAGTGTGGGGTGCAGATGATGATCCGCTATGGCAGTCTTCAATGCAATCGGGGGAAAAGGGAGTTAACGTCGTAAGGCCTAGACAACAGACAATAGAAAAACAATTGCTTTTTGCCTTTTAAAAGGCTTTTGGATCTTACGACGTTAAAAGGTTACACTTGTGACTCCACTGGTGTTGAAACCGGAGGTCCAATTGGAATTAAAGGTTAGATGTCGCGGTGCTAGGCTCCGAGTCGTGGACCCATGACATCTTCCGAAATGGACGATGAGAGAGTCTCAGGGGTTTTAGTCGGTAAACCCCCGCAGCAGGGGGAGTCCGACATACCCGTCCACCTCCCGGTGTACGGGTATACGTAACGCATTTCCCCTTGATCAACAAAAAAAAAATCATGAGAGTTAAGGTTGGTAGCGCACTTTTGACTCTACTGGTGTTGCAGCTGTCTATCTATGGGCGGCGGAATCGCTTACCATCATGTCATAAGCTACCTATCACATAAAACATGGTGTTTTACAGCATTGCTATGTCTATTTATTTCTGCCTACGTATGCGGAGCGTGTCTGGCATATTCTAATTCCGTGGAAGAGAGGCAGGTGTGAGACAAAGAGGGCGTGTTTTTGTACGTCACTCGGCTATATCTCCGGCGTAACGAGTGGCTGGTTCAGGGCTGCCAGGAGCTAACTGCCAATGTATGTACTGGTATTTAGCTTAGTCAGTAATTTAGTTTAGCGTAATATGTTTTTCAATATTTTAAATAATAAATTCATACAATTATCTGATTCCGTACTAAGTAGCTGAAGCATGTGTTATCAGCATAGTTATGGCATGCTATTCACTAAGTAGTGGCTATGTAAACATAATACCTACTTAAATACATATATTATTAACACCCAGAAACTGTCATTCGCAGGGAAGTAACGCTTCGGCATGAATGTGCCGGCCCGACCGGAGCGATACCACGACATCACAGAAGACTCCGGCGTGAAGCAGCGCCTGCGCTGTGTTTCACCGAGTGAGTGACGGAACCGGAGGTCCAATATTGTTTGAAAGGGGGTTAAAGTTTGGGATAGCACTTGTGACTCCACTGATGTATGGGCGGTGGCAATCGCTATCAGGTGAACCATCTGTCCGTCTGCCACCTATCACATAAAAAGAACTGAGTAAACACAAGTGTCTATCACACTTTACACTTACTTTTTTTTTATTCTCAGTAGCATTGTTGTTTGTCGATGGGTTTGTTTGATGTATAGTCTCCTTCTCTCACTTTCCTTAAAATTTGTTGTGTCATTTCATTTATAAACATTTATAAACGTCACTCAAGGTCCAAACTGAAAACCAGCGCTGCAGTGGCTTCAAAGAAGCGGCTGCAGCACATGCTGAGTTTGGACCTTATTGACCACCATTTTTGTTTATGTATGTTACTTATATTATACCTTGTACTCTGTGTCCTACTATTTTTGTGTTATATGTTATCATTTCTGTTTGTGGTCAATAAATGTTTTACTTACTTAGGTACTTACTTACTTACTACACCAATGTTTGTTCAGGATAAAGACTCTCGTTTGGTGGATACAGCAATACTCGCGATCTCACAAGTCTGAAGTTTTTTTTATGATATAGGAGGCAGACGAGTCGACGGAGCACCTGATGGTAAGCGATTACCGCCGCCCATGGACACCTGCAACACCAGTGGTGTCACAAGTACACTGCTTACCTTTTAACCCGCCTTCCCCTGAATTGGGCCTCCGGTACCCTCACTCACGCAGCTAAACACAGCGCATGCTTCACGCCGGTTTTCTGTGAGAACGTTGTATTACTCCGGTCGAGCCGGCCCATTCATGCCAGAGCGTGGCTCTCCCACTGTTGGCCTGTTTTGGGATGGGTGGGACGTGTTTTTAAATAACTTTTAAGTGTGTTTGTATGGCAACCCTACGTAGCACGTACTATTCACCTCACGTAGTCTCTTTGAGCCAGTTTTTTCGTCCAAATTATGAAAGATATTGTTTTGAATTTTAGCTGACCTTGTATATCTTTAGCCTGCGTCAAAATGAGAAAGGAAAGGATATTCCGATAAGTGATATTAATGAGTTAATCTTTTATGTGAAATTGAAATTGATTGAAGAACCTTCGATAAAGTTGCTTACAAATTACCTCATTATTATAAAACTTTAGCTCCACATTGCTCCATTAGATAGCGCTGGGTGTCGATTACATCGTCCAAGTGTTTTGCCTTTTTGGTCCATTCAATTCAATTCAATTCAATTCATTTATTGCATATCATATTACAATTGGTGCAGGTGTTATTATAATGTTAGGTAGGTATGCATGCGACTCCCTGCAAGGGCAAAGCAAGTCGACGCAGAGGGTTCTACTTAGGTACTATAATTAAGTAATTAATATCTATCTTCTTCTATATCATTTATAAAGAGAAAACTTCTATAGACAACGACAAGGCTTATAGCAGGCCTGTCCCATTCCGCGTGTAGGTATCGAACTTGCAAGTACATGCGGCGGCCCCTCCGGAGGGGCAAATTAGTAGAAAATCACGAACGAGCGGCGACGCACGCGCGACAGTTGCTTGCGATAGAAAGAGAACGCACTTCTAGGTATAAATAATGGTAGGCATAGAACGCTGGGCGGTCGGAATTTCAACGTTATGTTATGGTAGCCTGAGTCTTCATTTCCATAAACGGTTATTAGGAGTGGGCTTTCTGTACATGTACTATTAAGTATTCTGTGCTTATAGGTAAACCGAAAACACGAAACGCTTGCGCGATGTAATTGAGCACAGCGCCATCTATTGGTTCATTTCTGAATTACGGACCCGAAGCGAAGTGAGGCCACTAGTTAAGTAATATAATTTTATAATTTGAAAAATTACGAGTACAATGCACTTTTACATGAATCAAACATTACATAAGTTCATATTAGGAAAATAAAATGAATATAATATCAAAAGTAGGTATGTCTCCTCGTCAAAATGTCAAAGTATCTTCTAGTCAAAGTGTCTGTTCGTCTGCCCCATTATATAAAATGAATAGATAATTTGTGACAACATCATATGTGACAATTTATGCATGTCCTATTTCCAAACTAAGGTTTCCTTATCCTATGGAAACCAAAACAATGAAGGAACCACAAACACCCAGTGCCAACCAAATAAATATTAGGTTTCATCAATATAATATCTACCTATGCTTAAATACCTATATAAGCAAAGCGCGGCACTTTAATAGCAATGATATACGACTTTCTTAATGTAACCACATGATTTGTCATCTCATAAGTAAAGTATCAGCCATATACCTAGTACCTACTGTCCCATTGCAGGGCAAAGGCCTCCATCATAGAAATCAAGTCATCGCTATTTATGATGGGATTTTATCATCACGAACGTGAGCTAGGTCTCGAAAAAAATCGAAACATACTTTTAGCATCTCATAAGGCGTTTCACATTTTTCGTTTTTTTTTCTGCTTCACGCCGGTCTTCTGTGAGGCCGTGGTATCACTCCGGTCGAGCCGGCCGTTGAAGTGAGAAAAACATTTCTTGGCTTTCTACCGCTCCCCTTTAGGTTTACAGGGCCAAAAAGAGGACACGTCATCTCTCCCTTTGGGAAATACATTTTCGTTTTTTGGGACCAAATTATTAATCTAATTGAGGGGTCTAAAGGAAAAGAATGATTGGACCAATTTAATTGCATTCCTTTTGTGCTCTAATTCACAAAAAAATCGTGACCAATTTGACCGACCCACGTAAACAGAGGGCATACCACGAAACTGCTCCGTAAAAGTAAAGTAGGTAAAAATTTATTGATCAGAGAAATTACAGGGTTATTTTTTTATGTGATAGGTAGGTTTATCTGTGAACATTTACATCCCTTTAACCACGTGTTCTATCAACCATTCTGAACAACATTTGTTTAACAACTTTTCCAAATTCTTCGAAAAAACTTTCAACTCCCCATACAAAATGATAACAAATTTGAAAAGATTAAGTTTTACTGTATTTCTTGCTGATTCTTTTCGGTAGAAATTGACCTTCCGAATCAGCAGTAAGTAGATAATAAAATTTGATATTCATAAATGTTCTATAAAGGACTAAAGGGGCTATACGAATGAAACTAGCGCCGCCAACCGTCGTATCAGTGTAATTCGTGTAGCCCCTTAAATTGAATAAAGAGATTTTGATTTGATTTGATTGATTTGAAAATGACGTGGAATCACGTGACCGACTTTGTATGGAAAGCACTGACGTAAATGGAAAGATGAAAAGTCATAGAACAAAATTAAATGTTGTTCAGAATGGTTGGTAGAACACGTAGGTTCTAGGTAAATGGTCACAGATACATCCTGTAGATGCACAACAACAAGGAACAGTAGCAAATATGTATTATACTCCACCTCGATGGCGCAGTGGCTACGGTGTTCGCCCGAAGCGCGAAAGGTCCCGGATTCGATTCCCGGTCAATTCAATTTAGGAAATTACATTTTCTAAATTTTCCTGGATCTGGGTGTTCTGGGTTGACGCCCCCAGTTAATTATCGTCACCTGGTACTCATCAAAAGGGGTTGCCCAAGTTTGAGACCAGGTTTATTGGTGTGATCGTCTGGCGCATTTATTTATTTAATACTAGTCATCATCATCATCATCATTTCAACCAATAGACGTCCACTGCTGGACATAGGCCTCCCCAGTGTTCTCCACACAGATCGGTCCTGTGCCGTCCGCATACAAGTATTCTACTACTAACTGGTCTACTGGTGTTGCAGGTGTCTATGAGCTACGGAAATAGTTTAACATCAGGTGATCCGTCTGCTCATCTGCCACACATTAAAAACAATGACTGATTCGGTCGTGAAAGCGTTTCATTGTAAGCCCTGTGGAGCCTACAATAAATCGTCCAATTTTTAACAGGTTCCCGATATCCGGTCCTCACGCGCCGGATAAGCCAGTTCGCTCCTATTAGCCGCTGATCCCTAATATAGTACGTGAGGCTACATGCGTGCCGCTGGTAGTACAAGAGGTGACAGTAAATTTTATCTTTTAAATTTCAAACAACATCCAGTACTTTGGGGTAAAATGATCGGAAATTTAAAAAACTTCAACTAATATTTTTTGATACTGGCAACATATAAAAAACTTTATCTTCTTTCAGCTTGAAATTTTGGTGCATGAAACTAAAACGGCTTAGGGGCAATTCGTCCCATAATTTCAAAATATTTTTGCAGGTACTGATGGTAAGCGGCCGTGAGATCCGAATATGAGACAGCCATAATAAGAACAGACAAAGTATCCATTGAGTCTGTCACTCTCACGTTGTAGGCCTGCTGAGATGCCGTTTCACGCCCCGCCTAAAGAACTCCAGGATTGTAAGAAGGAGGAAACACTTGAACTGGAAGGGCATTCCATAACTTGATGGTTCGGGTCAGAAACGAGGAGCTAAACCTCTTGGTGCGCGCCGACATTGTCTGGATGGTATGCGGATGGCAACGCAACCAGCACGTGAAATGTCTGGACATAATTAAAAAAAATCGCAAGCAAAAATTCTAACCCTATCCAGAGCCTCAGATATCTCGGATTGACACACACACTTGCTTACTTACTCACTTACTCCGATGGCTCAACGATCCAAAATGAGTCTTGACCTCCGATACGAGATGTCGCCATTTGTCTCGGTCTTGTGCAGCTTGTCGCCAATCTCCAGCTTGCAATTCCTGCAGGTCCGCGTCCACTACATCCCGCCAGCGGTAGCGTGGGCGCCCCACTGGCCGACGACCAGTAGGTTGCCCAAGATATGCCCTCTTGGCGCCCCGATCTGATACCATTCTTTCAACGTGGCCGAGCCATCGGAGTCTATGACACACACACAGACACGTTAAACTTATAACCCCCCATCGTTTTTACGTCGGAGGTTAAAAAATCACAGCTAATAAATGTGCAACCAGGTTTCATAGCCATTCCCATCAGGCCATTCCTATCACTTGTAGCGGCCATTACAAACAGCGTTCCACTTTGGCACGCGAACAGGCCTAGTAAAAACGTAATTACCGTCTGGTCCTGAGATATTTGGACGGACGCCAAAGGCAGCAGGTGCGGCCTGTGTCTCTATATGGCAGCGTATGGGTACAGTGTAAAAATTACTAGTGACTCAACCTGGTCAGCACAATCAACCGTGGGAGAGCCACGCTACGGCATGAATGGACCGGCTCGACTGGAGTGATAACACGGCCTCACAGAAGACGAGAGTGAAGCAGCGCTTGCGCTGCGCCTCATTGCGTGAGTGAGGGTACCGGGGGCACAATTGGGGGAAAGCGGGGCTTAAAGGTAGGTAATAGACTTGTGACTCTACTGAGTTTTTTATCTGATAAGTGGCAGACGAGTAGACGGATCAGCTGGTGGTAAGCACTGCCAGCTGGTACACCAGTGGAATAACAAGTGCGATAAAACCGAATGATACCACTGCCTCACAGAGGAACGCAAGATGGCAGCCGCCGGTTGCCGCCGCCCATAGACACCCGGAATATCAGTAGAGACACAAGTGCGTTGTCCACTTTTAACCCCAACACCCCAATCGTTGGAGCCGCTAAGTCCTTGAGTGGAGACCGCGACTCGGTAAGCGTAGTGTCGGACGCGCCGCGACAAGCTGGGATGATGACATTCGAAGGCTGGCTGGAGTGGGCTGGTTGAGAGTGGCCGAAACCCGGAAGCGGTGGCGTGCATTAGGAGAGACCTATGTCCTGCAGTGGACGAGTTCGGGTTGCTGATGATGATAACCCCAATCGAAAATACTAACAGCGCAGGTGCTGTTTCACGACATGCTGTACGTCTTATCCCATTCATTAATTGGCTGCCACATTAAAGTCATCCTCACGAAACGGCTTATAAGCTTTCTTTACAAATTGAGGTAAACCAAGATAAGATTTACATGAATAATTAAGTGTGCAGATTAAATGTATCTCGTCATTTTGACAACCCTGGATTTCCGTTTACAAGGTCACCGAAGCGGTGTTTGCAGAAAGTAGATTAGAGGTCACTGGCTACCAACATTGTGTGTCTTTTTATTTAAATACTAGTGGCCCGTCCTCACTTCGTTTCGGGACATTAGTTTCCCATGCAACCAATAGATGGCGCTGAGTATCAATTACATCACACATGTGTTTTACTTTTTCGGTTTACCTGTAAGCCCTGTCGTTGTTTATAGAATTTACCTCTTTATAAATAGTATAGACTAGTGACCCACCCTGCCAATAGATGGCACTGGACGTTGATTGTATCACGCAATTGTTTCGTGTTTTTGGTTTACCTATAAGCGCTGGCGTGGAATATGAGATTAACCTCTTTATAAATAGTATAGAAGATGAGGCAAGGGAGTAGACGGATCACCTCATCGTAAGCGATTGCCGCCACCCATACCTGCAACACAAATAGTCACAAGTGTGCTTTCAAACTTTCAGTAAACCGGACTCTTCCATTGGTGGGAGGACGCGTAAATTGTGAATTTAACCCCCTTTCCCCCCAATTGGGCCTCCCCGGTACCTTTAATCACTAGATGAAACGCAGCGCAGGCTTCACGTCAATCTTCTGTGAGACTCGTGGTATCACTCTGGTCGAGCCGACCCATTCATGCCGAATGCGTGGCTCTCCCACAAAACCTACCATGTGCGACTGCATGTGTGCGAGTGACAGATGTTGTTTAAAATGGTTGGTAGAAAAGAAACACGTGGTTAAAGGGATGTACTTACATATTATTTTCGCTACATCGGTCTATTTTATAACTTCGAAATCGTATCTCTATACCTCCCCGACATTGGCAGAGTTAATACGCGCTCGTAGTAGCAACGATAGAAGTCATAAAAAAGTTTTCTTCACCACTGGTAATACTTAGACTGTCACATGTACCGAGGTATTGTAGTGAAATGTGAATATGTTTACCTAGAACTTGTTAGAGGAAATGAGAGGACATTCGACTGAAAATGGGAAAAGTTTTGGCTATTTAGTATAGCATGACTGTCTCGGTGACGCTGTCTGTAGTATGTAGTTTACATTTTAAAACGACAAGACTGCGTTTGAAGTCAACTGGTGACGTCACAATTTCCTTGAGTATTTCTGTCATGAAATTTTCAGCGCGGAGTCACATAACTGCTATACTGCCTGTTCGTTGGCAACATCGATAATTTAATTTTAAGATCACTTTTTTAAACGCTTTCAGAATGGGATCGTGTCGAGATTATATATTCGCACCCCCCACTTCCCTAAAACGGGGGTTAGAAAGGGGCGAAAAGTAGCCTATATTACTCTCCAGCCCTTCAAGTATCTCCGCATAAAAAATCAATCAATTCGTGGCTCCGTTTTACCATAAAATAATGACAAACATACAGACAGACAGACACACTTTCCTTTTCTAATATGGATTTATGTGATAGGTAGCAAACGATCACCTGAAAGCAAGCGATTGCCGCCGCCCAGACATCTGCAACACCAGTAGAATCAAAAATAGTAGGTATGTTCGAAAGATGGATAAATTACTTAGTGAAGAATTCCATGATTGAATAAAATCGGCCAATTGCGAGTCGGACGAACCGAGTTGTCAGTATACTTACCTAATTATTTTAAATTGGTGTGGTCAGCCATAATAAATGTTGGTCAAATGCCAACAGTAGAATTTAGGTACGACGCAGCATTTTGTGTGTGGGATGCATGCATTTTCATCGAAGCATCGTGAATCCTACAATTTTGGCTCGACCAATGCACACCGAAATCCTCGGAAAAAGTCCAAAATGCAACTGTGAAATTCTTGCACGGCCGTATTTCAGCCGCTCTCAAACGCACCGGCTTCCTAACAGCTGTTGTGTGGAATATTCTATCAAAAACCAGGTTTTCGGTATGTTAGTACTGGCGAAGCAATCGCTGGTTTTCAGCCGATGTTGCCGTTTTTCTGGGCGTTTTAGAATGCTTTCAGATGAATCTGTACAAAAATGTGAATAAACACGTTCGAAACACGATAGAGCATTACTACTTTTATCAGTTTATAAAATTAAAAGTAAATAATTCACTAAGAAATAAAGAAAAGTATATAAAATTTACAGAGTCGCGGTCTCCACTCAAGGACTTTATGGCTCCAACGGTTGTCAGTTCTGCGGCTAATGTGTATGTGATGACTCGGTAAACGTAGTGTTGGACGCCCTGCTACAAGATGGGATGACGACATTCGAAGGCTGGCTGGAGTGAGCTGGATGAGAGTGGCCGAAAATCGGGAGCGTTGGCGTGCATTGGGGGAGACCTATGCCCAGCAGTGGACGAGCGTGGGTTGCTAATGATGATGATATAAAATTTGAACATGCAAGCTAAAGTAAAGGCGGGGTGGGGTCATCTTGATTGTCCTCAATATATAAAAAAAGTGGCAGTGGGCTGGCCCTATCATCTGCCCAACTGACAACAGTTGTGGTACACATGTTCTAGAGAGGAGACGACGTCTTAGCAAACATAATGTACTAGGACGTCCTCAGGGCAAAAGGAGTGACGATCTGCGCAGGATAATTGGTCAATGGTCATGTCTGTCCATATAATTTATCATCATCACCATTTCAGCCAATAGATAGGCCTCCCTCAATCTCCCAGGGGTAGCTTACATATATTAATATTTGATATTCATAAATGTTCTTTATGGACTTAAATTGAATAAAGAATATTTCTACTTCTAATGTTCTCCACACAAATCGGTAATGTGCCGCCCGCATCTAAGGAATTCCCGTGACCTTAACTAAATCTTCGGTCCACTTGTGGGGGGCCTGCCACGGCTGTGAATTCTCGTACGCAGCCGCCACTCAAGGACCTTTCCATATCCTTTGATTATTATCCGTATGTCACAAACATTTCATTTCATAAACATTCTGCAGCAAGATTCCAACTGGCACGTGGCTAGTTTTTTTTTAAATTTTGTCAGTATGACGCAAACCATGTGCGTCGCTATGAGTTTCGCGTTTGCAAACATTTTCATACCTTTTTGCTGGCCCAAAAAATAAAGCAAAAACCCGAATTGAATTGTATTGCGAAGAGCCGCGGACCGATGTTTTGTCGACGTTTTACCTACCCGATTCGATATGCCGTGGTTTTTCCATAGCAAATAGTTTTTTACTTTTATCCATCTTTATATTAAACAAGTTTCCCGCCCTTACTTTGGTTCGGGATTTAATTTTGCTAATAGTTCCTATCCTTGCCGATAGATGTCACTGGGTGTCGATTACATCGCCCAAGCGTTTCATCTACCTAAACCTTACCTTATTGTACTGTTTATTGCTGTTGTTTCATTCATGTATTCTGTTTTTGTGCAATGAAGAATATCTATATATCTAAATAACAAGGATTTATGGAAATGACCAACTAAATTTTAACAAAAAATTTGACATGCATAAATGTTCTGTAAATGACTTAAACTTTGAATTTTGGTCGCTCCTGCTTGATCTTGCAGATGTTCATGGGCAGCGGGGATTACTTGCCAATAGGGTCACTGCTTGCTTGTTTGTCGCCTCTAGTATACAAAAAAGTCTTCATCCACTGAGCTACGATCGTTCCATTTTTAGTTTTATTTCAGGACACAAAAACACTTAAAAGAGAAAAGATCAACCTTCCAAAGCAAGTCTGTGAAAATAATCGCCTCATTAGTTTCAGCCCGCATGAGGGTATGAAGGTCCAATATTAGGCATCTTCTTTAAAAAATACAGAAAAAAAGAAAATACATTTACTAAATTGGATACCACCACATCACATATCTGTACTGCTATTTATAAAAAGGTCTATCCCATATTCCACGAAACACGAAACACTTGCGCGATCCAATCAACGCCCAGCGTCATCTATTGGCAGACAGTCGACAACTATTGTCCCGTACCATAGTGAGGGCGGGCCACTAGTTAATATGATACAGACATACATAATTAGGACACAAACACAAGAAAATACAAAAGACAACTAACTTTACATTAAATAATAACACTTTAAACGTAGGAGCCCTCTTACGGGCACATTCGTGTATTTATTGTCTTTAACCGTGGAAGAGCCACGCTTCAGCATGATGGGCCGGCTCAACTGGAGTGATACCACGGCCTCACAAAAAACCGGTGTTAAGTAGCGCCTGCGCTGTGTTTCGTCGAGTGAGTGAGGGAGCCGGAGGTCCCAAATAGGGGAAAGTGTGAAAGATTGGCAGCGCACTTGTGACCCTACCGGTGTTTCAGGTGTCTATGGGCGGCGGCAGGCGCTTACTATCAGGTGATCTGTGTGCTCGTCTGCCACCTTACACATCCTCATTCACTCACCTCATGCCTCGACGAAACAAAGCACAGGAGCTACTTCACGCCGGTCTTCTGTTAGTCATCGTTAAATCTGTGGAATCACTACGGTCGAGCCGGCCCATTCATGCCGAAGCGTGGCTCTCCCGCTTTACAGCCAAACTGGTCCCCAGAACTGAAATATGTGGTGACACGTTCCGTATATGACAGTTTCCAAACATATATGCAGAAAAAGGCTTAAACTTGGAAAATTCATCCAACTTATTGTAACCACTGGCAGGATTTCACAGAAATCTGTTCCCTCGTATAAGTTGCACCGAGAAAGTTAACTCAACTCACACTTGCATTGGGCACAAGTTGGTTCGCTAGTGATCTCACAGATGTGAATTTCATATTAACTTTTACTATATTTCTTCCTAGCATATTGTTATGTAAGTAATATTGGGTCCAATCTCGACAAAAAAAGAGATGACCTCAAGGCGCGCCCACCTGCTGCCATCCCCTATTGCTACAATGTTGGTGTGCTAACATGTCCCCTCTGTGGGCGCACATTTACTGCTAAGATTGGTTACGCCAGTCATTATAAGGCACACCAGAGGGCAAGAATACCTTAGATCCTCAATGTACCTAATGTACAAAAAGTGGTCGCCGTAGCCTAAATCGGCTGGGAATTCATCATTCGGTCCTCACATAATATGAAATTGGCGTTTTGTTGGACACCTAAAGGTACTAATATTTTTTTTAAATATATAAGTAACTTTAATGCTACTCATCCAAAATTAACTGTACTTTGATGGTCAACGTTATGGTAGTTTTTTTTTATTCTTTATAAGCACATAGCTTGATTTTCACCTGAAAAGTCTGATTTGCCCCCCTCTGGCCTAAAACCTGGGTAAGTATGCCTCTCTGTCATCTCTATTCAAATTGAACGATGTAGGTATACAAGTAAATAACATAACAATACCTTAATACCATCTTCATCCTAATCGGGGAGTGTTCTCTCGGGATAGGCTCATTCAATTTGTTCATTATAGAATTCAAGATACCGAAACAGTCCGGTGATTACATTTTCATATTCATAAGTATTCCTCAGAGACTGAATAAAGATGTACATGTTATAACAAGATGCTTTATATTATATAATTTACTTGTATGAAACACTAGTTAGCTCGCCCTCACATCGTTTCGAGACCAATTTCGCCAAAAAATCGCCAGGTATCAATTTCATCGTGCAAGTGTTTCGACTTTTCCGTTTGCTATAAGCTTCGAAGTTAATTATGCGATTAACCTCAATATAAATAATAAAGAAGACTATTGACTTACACTCACTTTGTATCGAGACATCAGTTTCAAATTGTACCGAAGGATGGCGCTGGGTGTCGATTGCAATGTTCCAACCATTCTGAACAACATTTATTCAACGACCTCTGAAATATTCAACGAAATTTACTTATTTCAACTCCCTACTTAAAAATGAACACTCAGACTTTGTATGGATTGATGAAAGATTTTATGTCCAAAAGTCTACAATGTTGTTCAGAATGATTGGTAGAAGACGTGGTTGAAGTATGTAAGTTTCCCAGATACACCCTGTATATCCGTGTTTATATTTGTTTGGTAAAAGTGCGGCCGCATCAGAAGTTATCATCACGGACACATGTCATCAAAATATTGCCTCGTTTTTAGGTGTCAGGGCATAACGATTCAAGTCTTTGCTTTTAGCTAGTTTAAAATGTTACCCTTCTTGGCTTCGTCAAACGAAATCTCATTTGTCCACGGCCTCAGTCCCAAGCGAGGTTAATATTCCCGCGCCCACTCCGTTCCGTGTATCATCTCTGCGTTGGTGCTGTGCCAAATTGGCACCAGCACTCGTTACGTAACGGGGTGGGACCTGCGCTAGGGGTGTGGCTGGGACCGGGATTAATTTTTAACCCCGAAGACCGAGAGCAGATATAAAACGTCTTATCGGTAGGTATCGGACCGCGACTCGGTAAGCGTAGTGTTGGACGCCCTGCGACAAGATGGGATGATGAAATTCGAAGGCTGGCGTGTGGGCTGAATGAGAGTGGCTGAAAATCGGGAGCAGTGGCGTGCATTAGGGGACACCTATGTCCAGCAGTGGACGTTGTGGGTTGCTAATGATGATGATGACGATATTAGCACCTAATTTACAACCCTATAATCTCATCTTCTGACAACCATTCTGAACAGCATACAGGCAGTATTTGTGAACATTTATACTCCTTCAGGCACCAGTCTCTCACAAAGTCAAGGTCTGCTTGTCACATTAAATAGTATCCTATTACTGTCTGTACGACCTATACTGTAAGAGAAATAAACGATTTATTTTATTTATTTAACCTTATGTAAATAGGTAATGCACTTAAAAAAACATCGAAGGGTTCAGGTGGGATTCCAACCCACAACATTTAAATATCTCAAGGCGGCAAACGATCATGCAGGTCACCTGCTAAATAATCACCGCCGCCCATGAACATCTGCGAGATCAGAAAAGTCGCTGATGCGATGCCTTCCTTTTTAGAAGGAGAACTCTTCTCTTGAATATACATCCTGTAAATCCGATACAAAAAACCGGTAATCCAGCCCCAACATCTCTAGTCTCAATAACTGTAGCTAATTCAATAAGCCCCATGCAATTTGATCCGCTAATGGAGTTATAACAGCTCGCACTAATTTAAGACGCTGAGTAGATAATCTTGAAGTTGCAAAGACTGCAGGGTCAGAGGGGTTTCATATTAGCGTATATTTCTGCGCGTATACGCTCGTTGTATACGAGCACACGGGCGCTTCAAAAGACCTGACGAGCGTATACGATTTTTTTCTTTTTTAATTACTAAAGCTATAAAACTTATTACGCATGCGAGCGCTTTTTGGGGTATTCCCGGGACCTGCTATGACGTATTCATAGCAACTTTTTTTCTGTAGCGCTACCATGAGTTGACATCTAAAACTGACACAACGTAAACTATTGCTCTGTCTTTTTCAAATGCATCACAATGAAAGAGACAAAGCGGTAGTTTTTTATAGCGAGGACAGTATTTCAAACTCATGGTAAGGCTACTGTTTACGTTTCACGCTTACATAAATATGAGCGTATAAACGTATAAAACGCTAGTTTGAAACCGGATGTAGTATTCCTCCAACCCTTGTGTGAATTTTACTTGCGCTGACCACAGATAATCTAGGAACAGGACAGAATGATTTATTTTATTTCATGTGATCGGTGCAAGACGAGCAGACGGATCACCTGATGGTAAGTGATTACCGCCGCCTATAGACACCTGCAACACCAGTAGAGAGACAGCGCTGCCAATATTTTACACATTGCCTCACAATTAACCCCTTTCCTTCCAATTCAGCCTATGGTATATTTAAACAATCGGGCCTCCGGTACCCTCACTCACTCGAACGAAACACAGCCCAGGCGGTGCTTCACGCCGGTCTTCCGTGAGGCCGTGGTATCACAGTAGAGCCGAGAGAGGTCGAGATGAAAAAAAGTTTTAGCATTTCCAGCCGCGTCTGCGCGCGGTTTTGTCGCCGTGTAACGCGCATAGACTCCCAGGCTCTAAGTTATGTGCTTATTATGACCATGTTTACCTTGCTTGTCAGGTAATCCGGGTAAGTGTTCTTAAGAGATAATTCGAAGGAATGGGACAAACAATGTAGTTTATTGATCCCGAAGCATTTCAACATGAAACTCGAAATGTCTTATCTATATCTTCTATACTAATAATAAAGAGGTATATCTCATATCCCACACCAGGGCAGGCCTGTCCCACTCCGCGCTCTGTATCGAACTTGCAAGTACATGCGGCGTCCCCTCCGGAGGGGCCAGTTAGTAGAAAATCACGAGCGAGCGGCGACGGATGCGCGACAGTTGCTTGCGATAGAAAGAGAACGCACTTCTAGATATGAATAATGGTAAGCATTGAACGCTGGGCGGTCGGAATTTCAACGTTATGTTATGGTAGCCTGAGTCATCATTTCCATAAACGGTTTTGAGGAGTGGGCTTTCTGTACTTGTACTATTAAGTATTCTGTGACCAGGGCTAATAAGTTAACCGAAAACACGAAACACTTGCGCGATACAGTCAACGCCCAGCGCCATCTATTGGTGGACAGTGGAACTACTGTCCCGAAACGAAGTGAGGGCGGGACTAGTCTATCTATCTATACTCTATACTATTTATAAAGAGATAACTTCAATAGACAACGACAAGGCTTATAGGTAAACCGAAAACACGAAACGCTTGCGCGATGTAATTATACATAGCACCATCTATTGGTTCGTTTCTGAATTAGGGTCCCGAAGCGAAGTGAGGGCGGGCCACTAGTCTATAATAAATACAAAATAAAAGTTTACAAAATCTGTGTCTGTTAATTAAATGCACATAATGTATTTATCTCAAAATACCCATGGGTGAGCAACGGTTCGGCATGAATGGGCCGGCTCAACCGGAGTGATACTATGGCCTCACAGAATAAAAGCGTGAAACAGTGTCTGCGCTGTGTTTCGTCGGTTGAGTGTGGGTTCCGGAGGCCCAATTAGGTGAAAGTGGCTTAAAGGTTGGCATCGCACTTGAGGCTCTACTGGAGTTGCAGGTGTCTATGGGCGGCGGCAATCGCTTACCATCAGGTGATCCGTCTGCTCGTCTTTTACCTACTGGTCTTCTATGAAAAGTCTTTCCTAGAAGCAAACTAATGAACTCTTAAAATATCCTCCGTTGTTACAGGAAGAAATTATAGGCTGTACTTTTCCAATAAGTACTTAACCTAATTCTCCGTTTCCACGAAACAATTACTAGAAAAATCTTGAATGAAAATAGCAACCGGCCAAGTGCACCGAACGAAATCTTTGGTATCAATCAACTTGTTTTTAGGGTTCCGTAGCTAAATCATGCTAAATGGTTAAAAACTGAACCCTCATACATAGATGTGTCATGTCGGTTTATCTGTCTAACTGCCCGATTCGTATGTCACAGCAACTTGTTTTGGAAACTGTAAAAAAATATACTGTTGAAATTGGTAAACGTAGTGTAGGACGACCTCAGGCCAGATGGAGTGACGATCTGCGCAAGAGGGCTGGCTGGAGCTGGATGCGAGTAGCCGAAGATCGATCAAAGTGGCGAGCATTTGGAGAGGCCTATGTATGTATGAGCAGTGGACTGAAACAGGCTGATGATGATGATGATGAAATCGGTAAGAATATTTTGTATATTTTCATACATAACATAGAACAAAATAGTTAGATATCTGGAGATTCCCCATACTTAGAACTAAGAAAAAAATATTTGGACAAGGTTACTAGACCTTGAAGTTTTTTAAATCTTTTACCTTTCGATCAATCAACTCAGATCTTATAGTTTATAGTATTCTATAGTAGGTATTTATAAAGAACTAAAACTTATAGGCCACGACAACGCTAATACCAAATCCAAAACGAAATGCTTGCGTAACGTAATGGACATCCAGTGCCATCTATGTATTTGTAACGATAGGAATTAAATAGCAAAAATGTCATTAAACGAAGTGAGACCGGGTCACAATCCTACTACTATTATAAAGGCGAAAGTTTGTAAGTATGGATTTATGGACGTATGGATGTTTGTTACTCTTTCACGTAAAAACTCCTGAATGGATTTGAATGAAACTTTACCACAATATAGCTTATACATCAGAATAACACATAGGCTACAATTTTTGAGGTTTCTACGAACCTGAAGTCCACGCGAACGAAGTCGCGGGCAATAGCTAATATGAAAATAAACCTTAACTACGGAACCCTTCATGCGCGAGTCCAACACGCACTTGCCTGTTTGAAGTGAAGAATCCTAATAACTAGAATGGAAGTAGGAATAAACGCAGCAATCCACGTCGCTCATGCATTCCATACAACAGAATATTTCGCTCAGCTGTTTATGCTCCGCACCCGTGCAAGAATTTCAGTCCAGTTTGAAACTTTTTCTGCGATTTGAACTATGCATGCAGTAAATGCTCTCGGTTTCTCTCTGAAGCCTTTTTTTGAACACAGACTGAAAAAATACCACACAAAAAAGGTAAGCAGGAGGCCGCAGCCGTGGCAGGCCTCCCACCAGGTGGACCGACTATCTGGTGAAAGGTCGCAGGAGCCCATTGGATGCGGGTGGCGGACCGATCTGTGTGGAGAACTTTGGGGGAGGCCTATGTCCAGCAGAGTGGACATCTAATGGCTAAAATGATGATGTTGATGATAAAACAAGGTAAGTAAGTATAGATTTAGTAAGTAGTTAGACTAGTAGCCTTCATTTCATTTAGGATTTAGTTTTACATAAGTTCCATATTTATTTGCCATTAAGTAGATGGCGCTGGGTGTTGATAACATCGCGTAAGCGTTTCGTCAAGGGGGGGTGGCGGTTTAGTAAAGGGGGGAGGAAATAACAAGCTTAAGCACTTGTGTTACAGATATCAGACAACATAGGATCACAAATACATATATGATACCCAGACACTGACAAACACAAATGTCCATCACACGAATATATGTCCAGGGTGGGGCTCGAACCCACAACTTTTGGTGTATGAGGCAGGGTCACTACCAAATGCGCCATCCGGCCAGTCAAAAAATGGTTTATTAGGGT
This sequence comes from Cnaphalocrocis medinalis, assembly GCA_014851415.1. Lineage (NCBI taxonomy): Eukaryota > Metazoa > Arthropoda > Insecta > Lepidoptera > Crambidae > Cnaphalocrocis > Cnaphalocrocis medinalis. The sequence continues at coordinate 7,790,872 of CM026298.1, read as the reverse complement.
TTATTGCTCTCATTATAACGAGCCATTATGTATACCTACCTAATAACATTCTGCATTGTACTGATTTTTAGTCCCCTCTTTCGTATTCATACCTGTACACCGATGAAATCCATACATCGAGGCTCATAAACAAAGCGGTAGCAGCTGTATTTGGCATTCATAAAAGCCTTAATTCGAATTGATTCCGACTGCCATGTCACAACAACAATGGCTAAATTAATTCTGTTGCTCTGGTTCGGTTTGCGTGAAATGATATTGTTCATTCCGTTTTAGCGGACTAAACCTGTTGTTTTGTTTTTGTTCTGGGTCCGTATACAAGAAAGGTAGGTAAACGAGATGTTCATACATGTCGCTTCCCGGCAAGAAGTGTCAAATTAAATTTGGCAACCAATAATAACAAAATTGCATGCGTACCTAACCATGGATATTTCTTTTACGTCCGTGTACCTAACCTATAAAATGTTCAACCGAAGTAAAAAACCTTTTTACATATCGTCAAATTTGACATAAAACCTTGAGACGTTGAAATTAGGGTTTGAAATTCCAAGTACATAGGTACATAATAAAAAAAGGGTTTGAGACGAGTTCTGTCAAAACAAATTCCATCGGTCTCAAACGAAAAAATGGTAACTTCAAATTATACTCATGTGTAGTAAACTGACACATGTCCACGTGTCGTCCCCATACAATTATCACTCAATTTGACAGAAGCAAAATGTCATAATGTATAGAAACTTCACTTTGCATCTGTCACATGATTAAAAACCAGAGTATACGAAATAACATTCTCAATCATTTGGTTGAGTCTCAAAATGACTTCAAAATAGACCCCCTGTGTTGTAACACTTTTCTTGCCGAGAAGCAATGTTTAACTCGTAACCACAGCATGTAACTATAGTTATAATATTTCGGAAACTAGTCCTGGAGCAGAAAATAATTACACACAGAAGTTAGACTTTGACCTGATTTTGAATTTAGAAGAGTTCGTTGACATATGCTAGGGTTGTTGCCCGGCATGAGTACATAAGCGCGCGGCCTCTACCATAGACCTCGACAGTTTAACAATCTTATGTCAGAAGTTAGAATTAATGTGGTCGAAAAGGCGTTTTTGCCCGTTAGTGCGCATGCGTGAGTACATGACATTTTTTAGCTCTTAGTGGGTAGTCAGCCTTCTGTATCAATATGTATTTTGTGCCTGCAGTGCAGCGAAACCGCATTGCAAGCCCACAAGGGACGCCAAACTAAAGGCGGTGTAAATGCTGTAATGTCCTTTTTTCAAAGCTGCCAACTGTAAATACCGCTCTGGAAAATGGCGGAATTCTCCATTCTGCACCCGGCGATTTGGCAACCTGCCACACGTTTGGAAATTTTAGATTCCCAAATGCTTAGGCTGATTTTATTCGATTTATTGGAAGTTATTTAGTAAGGTTTACACTTCAATTGACACTGCTAGGTCATTTAGCCATATAGGCCTCTTTCAGGCGAATAATGATGTCTTTTAATGCCATCAAATATTATTCATTGCATGCTATTTTATAAGCGAAACATGAGCCCCTTTTACTGTTATTTTACCATGTTTTGTGCACATAAATTATTAATTCATTCATTTTTTTGCTTTTTAAGTGGCAGACGATCAGGTGGATTACCTGATGGTAAGCGATACCGTTGTCTAAATAACTATCGATTTAATCAATCAAAACCACTATCAGTTTTATGCTCTCCTCAGGCAATATTATCAGGTTTGCCAGAAGGCTCATAATGCCTTGCGGACAGATTGTGCATACACTTAGCAGTTTGCAGGTTCACGAGCAAACAATACGGGCCATTATAGTTTCTATTCACTTTGTAAGGAAGGGGTTACAACAGGGCACCGATTGGTTAAGCTTCACTAACAGCCGCAAGGGTAATCTGAGTAAATGGGGATTCGCGGACGCATCAAGCAACGATTCATCATCATCATCAGCCTGTTGCAGTCCACTGCTGGACATAGGCCTCTCCAAATGCTCGGCACTTTGATCGATATTCGGCTACTCGCATCCAGCTCCAGCCAGCCCCTTGCGCAGATCGTCACTCCATCTGGCCTGAGGTCGTCCTACACTACGTTTATCAAGACGCGGTCTCCACTCCAGAACTCGTTTACCCTAACGGTCGGTAAGCAACGATTGCATCTGCATAATAACTGGGGTCGTCAACCCAGAACACCCGGACCCAAGAAAACTTAGAAAATTTAGTTTTCTAAATTGACTTTACTGGAAATCGAACCCTGCACCTTTCGCAGCTTTGAGTGAACACCTTAGCCACTGAGCCATCAAGGCCGTCGAACATTACACAAGAGAGGTGTAACCCATCCACATTCAATGATGACCGATCCTTAGTCATGATGAGGGAGCGACCGAAGAGAGTAGTAGAAGTACATACTTTAATGTGTATGCAGCCTTTCTAAGTTAAATATTTGAAGTAGCTGAGTGCAAGGCATGTCCTGTTTAATATTACTGAGTGCTGGGCGATTCTTTGCAAGTTATTGAAAAATTCACAACGACGTCCCTTGATAGGGTCTGGTTTAGGGATGACAAGTAAAAATAAAACTTCCAACCAATGCAATGTTCGGCTACAGTGGCCAATCTTAACGATCAGCCACGTACGCAGGATATAGTGCAAGTGTGTGCGCAAATACATGTGCACTCTCTATTCCCTTACCCTCTTAATTTGATGGGCCACCAGTGTGAAACGAGCGAAGAGACATCAGGCGCAGGACGAGACTGAACATTTCAGAATAAAAAAACTCAGGTTTTCATTTTTGGCCCGACCCTGGCATCAAACCCGGGACACAGAGCGCAGTCGACAATCTAAAGTGCGACCCGGTACCCCCCACTGCGCCAACGACTATGGCTAATGGCTAAACTCAATAAATGTACGCATTATGACATTATGACGTCACAGTTCCAAAATATGTCTAGTTTAACCCACTATAACTTTATATCCTAGGAAACTTTGCAAGTCTCTTGTGTGTATTTGGCGTGGTATGAAACCGAACTGTTAATGTCTTGTTTAGGATCTGTTTGGGAGCTATAAAGAGAATTTGTACACAAGAGATGTCACGTAGAACTACCTTTTTGGACTTATGGTCTTTATGTCTGGGGCATAAGTGCTATTTTTGCGCTGTAGGGTGTAACTCCACCTGACGTCGTCTGTACAACGTTAGTATTTTGCGCTCCGTTACTTTCAACATACACTCGTCGTCAAAAAAATCGCACATCTGCGTAGTTTTCATACTAACGCGCTCATATCACAGCTTCGTATATTAAAAAGTAAAACATTTTATTACAATACTAGTGGCCGCCCGCAACTTCGTTTGCGTGAACTTTATGACTCTTGGCTTAAGATGAACAAACTTGGAACCCCCTTTTCGCTCCATTAGGGGTTTAAGTTCGGAATATCCTTCCTTATAGGATCTCATCCAAAATGCTCATCACATTTGACAATTTTCCATTCCATTCATTCCATATTTGTTTAGTGTAGCTGGGCTCTTAAGAGGTCCAAACCAGATGTTCCATGATCTTTGATTTTTTTTCATGGCATCATAAACTGCTCATCAATATGAACATTTTTGTTAAGGTGCCATTGGCCTACCTCTTATAGTTTAGCTGGACTGTTGTAGTTCTACATCAAGGAGCCTGGTCTTCAAATGTAATATATCCTATAAGTTGCCCTGATATTACAGCTATACAATAAAAAAAGTTTCATTCGAATGGTTCAGTAGTTTCCGAGATTAGCGCGAACAAACAGACAAACAGATAAACAGACAAAACAGACAAACAGACAACAGACAGACAAAAATTTTAAAAATCATTGATTCATGTTCTGCTAATGTTTTTTAGGTCGTCCTAAGTTATTTTGAGATAAATATCTTCAATGTACAGACACAGCTTTTTATATTTTTATTATATGTAGAGATTTTTAGGGTAACATTAACCAATATACTCGTCTTTTAATCCAACATTTCATCATCCATGGAATTTACCTACTTGATTCGTCCAAAAAAAATTAAAAAGTAAATCAGTTTTCAGCTCCATAGAACATTGTATGGGACAAGAACATTGATTTACTTTTTATGTTTGTGGGAAAATTAGGAAGTTTTCACGACTAATTAAGAAGCATGATTAACAGACGAGCATATAAAAACCATGTTACGTAAAAAATATTGCAATCAAATGTTTTACTTTTTTATATACGAAACCGTGATATGAGCGCGTTAGTATGAAAACTACGCAGATGTGCGATTTTTTTGACGCCGAGTGTAGTATATTGATAAACAGTATATTAAATCCTAAAGGTGTGGGCAGACAACTGGGCCGCGCCTATGCAGTACAGTAAAATGCATTTTTATACGTTTTATATTTATAGGGCCCAATGTTTTTCTCCAACCTATAGTAGAGGCTACGACATCCTACACGACTGCTACAGAACCGCTACGAGATTGCTACGGTGCTACGGCAGGGCTGGCCTACGTTACTCGTCTATCTACCGACATGACGACATCATACAGGGTTGCTCCTGACCCAACGCCTGTATTTTTCTTATAATAATTTAGTTTCTATTATTTGTATTCCACTGATGTCAAAATTACTTTATGACCTTGATTCTGCAGTACAATTTACGTAAGAGCGATTTACACTTTAATAATAAATTGCTTCAAAAGTCATTTTTGTCGTTCACAGGGCAAAAATTACTAAGTCTTAACCTGCTGATGAAGCAACTTAGCTCGCTATTGTACTACTTAAATAAGGTGTAAATCGCTCTATGTTAAGATGTAGTAAATCCATGAGATTAGTCATTTGTAAAAATCCTCATTAATACGACTCGACATCTCCAATCCACAAAGCAGTAAATGTTTTCTTTTTTCCTCGCAGCATTTAATAAATAAGTCCCACTAAACGCTGCTCTCAAGTGTACAGTCGCCTACAATAAAAGGTAAACACTTCGACTCTTATGCCAAAACAATAAGGTTCATATTCGTACCTATGAGGTTGTATGTACCCATAACCGATTCTTTACTAAACCACGCAACAAATTAGGCGTACGAAAGGTCTAACACCCCTTGACCTTGCTCGCCCTTCCGACCCGGGGTTAAAGTTCAAAGTCGCTTGGCAAATGCCGAAGCTTTCTGAAAGGATGTTTGCGAAGAAAAACTCTTAAGTGCCGACCAACTAATATTATATTAAGGACCCTTAGGGCGATAGAGTTGTAAGGTATTAATTCTTTTTTTTATGTTATACGTCGCAGGCAAGCCAATGGATCACTTGATGGTAAGCATTTACCGCCGCCCATGGACACCTGCAACATCAGTGGTGTCACAAGTGCGCTGCTTACCTTTTGACTCCCCTTCCCCTGGATGGGCCTCCGGTACACTCACTCACGCAGCGAAACACAGCGCATGCACTGTTTCACGCCGGTTTTCTGTGAGGACGTAATATTTGGGTGTAATAAATGTCTTTAACTACCTAAATAGGTAGGTACGTCTTGTAACTCCACTGGTGTTACAAGTGTCCATGAGCGGCGGCAATTGCTTACCATCAGGTGATCTTCCTGCTCGTCTGCTACCTATACCATAAAAAAAAGGTATTATATTGTGATCTTCTATTGTCTGACTATCTGTAACGCTACTTAGTATAGCGTCAGGTCAATGTATGAGAGTTGTGAGAATTTATTTATATAATACTAGCGGCCGCCCGCGACTTCGTCCGCGTGGAAAAGTAACTTTTTACCCCCCTTTTAACCCCTTACAACCCCCTTTTAGCAATAAAAAGTAGCCTATGTTCTTTCTCAGGGTCTAGATCATCTGTATACCAAATTTCATTTAAATACGTTGAGTAGTTTTGGCGTGAAAGAGTAACAGACAGACAGACAAACAGACAGACCGACAGACAGAGTTACTTTCGCATTTATAATATTAGTATGGATAATCTCTCGCGAGATTGTAATCTGTCCTTGCAATTTTACGGTGATAAATGTACGTGAGGTAGGTAACTCAAGAGGAAGGTAAAGTTTCGAAGGTATTTTACTTGTAGTAAGGTTTTAATAACAGAGATTGTCAGTTTAGCCGTCGGCAACACGTCGTACTTTAACTGGTTGGAGTGGCCATGATAAATAGGCTTTTAGGGATAAAAATGACCCTAAAGTTTCCCGTTGGTCTAGTACCGGTCAGTGTACTAGACCTCTAAAGGTACCCAGTAGGCCTAATTAGCGCACCGCGACAAAATTTCGTCGACTCTCGTTCGCGAGAGCGCATCCTTCTATCCCGCTCATCGCTCAGTCAAGTGAGCGAGAAGCAACTTGCGCCGACGTAATACGAGTGTCGACAAACTATTTCGTGGCGCGCATGTTAGCCAGGCAAGACTCGACCGATTAGCGAGTTTAGAATGTTTCTGAGTTATTCGAACATCACCAATCTGCATTAGGCAAGCGTGGTGATTATGCCTAATCCCATCATAGTAGCGTTGACTTGATTTTTATGATTAAAGTCCGGTCAATGTATCAGATGTTGCTGGACATATTTTATTCATTTTGTATGCAATCTTTTTTTAGGATTTTCACATGTAGAAATAGAAACATTCTTTATTCAATTTAAATCCTTATAGAACATTTATGAATGTCAAATATTATGTAAGCTACCGCTGATTCGGAAAGTCGATTTTTACCGAGAAGAATCAGCAAGAAACTCAGCACATACAACTCTCATGTGCCTTCCTTCATCATCATTATAACATTATTATCATTTTGTAGTACCTATTAATAAGTATGAAATTGCTATGCCCTTGCAAGGTAATGTGAGATCCTTGTATACTTGTAAAACCTTTTGTAAAACCACATTAAGCAATAAATGCTCATGATTATGAACATCCTCTTATTTTCGGCTGCCTGGCGTCAAAACCCAGGATTCATTCAACATGTCCCATATCATAACTTAATCCTTGGCACCCTACTAAAGGCAATTTCAACGAAAAATGTTGTTTGCTCACATCTAAGTAAGGAATTTAATATGTCAAGATCATAATTTCGCCTTCGCTTGTGGCAAGTGCTGTGATTTCAGCATTTCAGCCAAGTCTAGGCTGAAATACCTAGGCGGAGTTGAGGCTTGAAACTTTGGCCCAGATTGGTGGAAGCAGGGTAAGTATAAAGTTTGTATCGTCTAGATATACAATCTGTTACATCGAAACATGTTTCACCAAACTATCATCAGAAACTTTTACACTTACTTCTATGTATATGGAAAAACATTAAATAGCTCGAAACACTTAATTTTGGTTTACATCTTACCCACATTAATAATGGAACAACTAAGAAGAGAATCTCTTTGCACCCGAATCCACCGTCCAATGACATAGAGACCACCAGTGGAGTCAAAAGTTCGCAAAAGGTAACAAGCGCACTTGTGTGTAACACCACTAGTGTTGCAGGTGTCCATGGGCGCCGGTAATCGCTTACCATCAGGTGATACGTCAGCTCGTCTGCCAACTATATCATAAAAAAACCAAAAGGTGCGTCAGACTGTGACTCATACTTCGCCGATACACACCGTGTATCGAATATGAAAACCTCACATCGCGGACACGCTATTCCGGTCACACGCGGCTTTATCCCGCTTGAGAAGGGTTTGTTATGCCCGCAGGGACGAACTAAGGGCACAAAATATACCAGGCACATGTAAAATGTCATCATCATCATCATTTCAGCCAATAGACGTCCACTGCTGGACATAGGCCTCCCCCAAAGTTCTCCACACAGATCGGTCCTGTGCCACCCGCATCCAATGAACTCCCGCGACCTTCACCAGATCGTCGGTCCACCAATTTAACGAACAACAATGATCCCTAAGTGTTAGTAAAAAACAACTTAAAAATTAGAGTTAATACTTAATAACTAGTAAAGACCGAGTAATTAATCTTAAATGCTCGAAAATATTCCGAATCGTATGTTGAATTTCCGGATAATAACGGTGCAACTTGACAGAACCGAACCTATTTTTTTTTTCACTGTGTAAATCAGTGGTTCTTAACCGGTGGTCCGCGGACCACTGGTGGTCCCTGGAGGCATTTCCAAGTGGTCCGCGAAGACATCGTATTAACAAGTGACGTGATGAGTCGAGTCACCACCAAAGTCAACACAACGCAAACGGCGCCGCAACGCAAGTCCGAAGTGTGTGGTCCCTGACACGACAGACATTTGGTAAAATGGTCCCTCATGACTTAAATTTTAAAAACCACTGGTGTAAATGGAGGGGCGTGGGGGACGAACAAACCAATCCGCATGTGGAAAAAAATTAAGTATCTCGTCACCCAAAGCACCCTAATCCGTCCCTGCCTCGAAGCTCTAGGGGAATATAAATACACTGGGCAGACAAGTAGATAGATTTACAAATTCCTTCCCACATCGGACTTTTAGGGATTTCAGTCGACAGTTTGTCATAGATAAAGCGCTTTTATTTATGAGCCGGATTGGGCGTCAGTTCGATTCTCGATTAGGAAATTGGGTTACAATATTTAATTATTGAATTTAATGAATTAGTTTTAAGTAAGTACCTCTACCACCGAATCAGCAAACTGAAGTGGCAGTGGGCTGGGCACATTAGCCGCAGAACTGACAACCTTTGGAGCTATAAAGTCCTTGAGTTGAGACCGCGACTCGGTAAACGTAGTGTTGGACGCCCTGCTACAAGATGGGATGACGACATTCGAAGGCTGGCTGGAGTGAGCTGGATGAGAGTGGCCGAAAATCGGGAGCGGTGGCGTGCATTGGGGGAGACCTATGTCCAGCTGTGGACGAGCGTGGGTGCTGATGATGAAGTACCTCTGTCTCATTTTTGTCGAGTGAGTGAGGGTTTCGGAGGCCAATTGGGAGAAAAGGGGGAAAACTACTACTAGGTAACTCTAGGTGTAGTATACGTCTATGGGCGGCAGCAATCGCTTACCATCAAGTGATCCGCCTGCTTGTCTGCTACCTATCACATAAAAAAGATAAATAATATTGTACGCGCCTTGTACATAGGTTGATTTCGGTACCTTTTCCTTTTGTGATCCAGGTTTGTCGCAAAATAATTCCGCACAATTTATGTCGGGTAATAAATTAGAACGCCTAAGCATCGCTTTTTAGGGAGTTGGTTAAGCCATGTCGGACCCGAAAACCTGCAGTGGTTTATAGGACAATGATCTTGTCACTTTTAATGTGTAAAATAGTCCTACTGGTCTAGTAGTTTAAGAACTCCCTGCTAGTCAATGGTTTAAGAACGCTCTGTTAGTCAGTGGTTTATGTATGCCCTGTTGGTCAGTGGTTTAAGAAAGATATGTAGGTCAGCGGTTTAAAAATGATCTGTTGGTCAGTGGCTTAAGAACGCTCTGTTGGTCAGTAGTTTAAGAACGCTCTGTCATTCAGTGTTTTAAGAACCCCAGTTGGTTAGTGGTTTAAGAACGCCTGTTGAACAGTAGTTTAAGGACCCCTTGTTGATCAGTGGTTTAAGGATGCCTTGTTGATTAGTGATTTAAGAACGCCCTGTTGGTCAGTGGTTTAAGAACGCCCTGTTGGTTAGTGGTTTAAGGATGACCTGTTGGTTAGTGGTTTAAGAGCACTCTGTTGGTCAGTGATTTAAGAACGCCCTGTTGATCAATTGTTTAAGAACGCCCTGTTGGTGAGTGGTTTAAGAACACCCTGTTGGTCAATGGTTTAAATACGCCCTGTTGGTCAGTGGCTTAAGAATACCCTGTTGGTCTGCAGTTTAAGAACGCTCTGTTGAACAGTAGTTTCAGGATGCCCTGCTGATTAGTGATTTAAGAACGCCCTGTTGGTCAGTGGTTCAGGTGACCGTAATGGTGGCAGCTGCAAGAAGCTAAGTTCTTCCTAGACATTGCATTGACGTTGGCCAAACCAATGCGTTAGCTGAAGTAACTCCAGCAGCATTTTGCGCACTCCGAGTGCGACTGCGTGACAAACAACACTCTAGCTGTTGAAAATATTTAACTAATTTAACTTTTGTACCAAACTTTTGTCAGATGGAGTGACGATCTGCGCAAGAGGGCTGGCTGGAGCTGGATGCGAATAGCCGAAGATCGATCAAAGTGGCGAGCATTTGGAGAGGCCTATGTCCAGCAGTGGACTGTAACAGGCTGATGATGATGATGATGATGAAGTTTTGTACTTACCTACTTACTCTGCGGACTCAGCGACCCAAGCAGAGTCTTTGCGTCAGAAATCAGAGATCGCCACTTCGTTCGATCCTGCACCAGTTCTTGCCAGTCTTTTTATTTTGTGTGTAATAAATAACATTTTGTGCTATCTAAAGATTCTTCGAAACACGAATTTATCAAGCTACAAACTGACTCGAGCATTTGGAATTGTGATTTTTCGTTCCACCCGCAAAGAATCGTTGGTCCTGACATTGATTTATACAGCAAGAGACGTCTCGTTGTCGCCACAGATCTATTGTGGAAAATATTGTAAAGAATTTAATTGTTATTTTGATGGCGCTTGAAAAAATCGGAGAAGTTTAATGGTGTTGACAGAATACTCCAGGATACTAAACGTCGCTTCCATTATGGAAACTAAAGTGGCCGTCCATTTATTTATGCTAGTCATTTTTGTGACTAGCATAAATAATTAAATAGGTGTATAGTCATTTTATTTTAGACTAGTGGCCCGCCCTTACTTCGCTTCGGGACCGTAATTCAGAAATGAGCCAATAGATGGCGCTGTGTCCAATTACATCGCGCAAGCGTTTCGTGTTTTCTGTTTACCTATAAGCCTTGTCGTTGTCTATAGAAGTTATCTCTTTATAAATAGTATAGAGATAATAGAGTAGGTATAGTTAGTTTTTTAGATTTTCGCGTTGCATTATAACTATGTTCGCTTGTGACCACGGCTGCAGCAACGTAGCCGAAACGTCAAGCAGTAAGTACATACAATGTACTTAAAAATAAACGTCGCGTTAATTCCCGTTTTAATAATTTATAGTAATAGAGTATAGAATAGATAAATGGCAAACAAGCTCTCAGATCACCCTGATGGTAAACCTTTGCCGTCATTTTTAGTGGAGTCACAAGTTCGCTACTACTTTTAACACCCTTTCTTTAAGACTTAACACAAAACAATAAAACTAAAATTCTAAGAACATATTGTTAACACTTAATTTTCTGTTTCTTCCTAAGCTTAAATACTCTGGGAATGTCTTTATCCAAATATTCCTTAATTGGCTGTCAAGTAACTGTCATGCTCAAAACGAGGATTATTAACCTTATTTTACAAACGAAGGAAAAACCAGGATAAACTTTGCTCGGACTTGGCGCAAATCTTTTGTAGTATTCTATGTAAATTATTTCTCATTTTGCTTTTGGGTAAGACACTATAGACGACCAAGCCACCGAAAACTTAACAAAAATCTGTGCTGTGTTTCGCCGAGTGAGTGAAGGTACCGGAGGCCCACTGGGGGGGGGGAAGGGGATAAAAGGTTGGCAGCGCACTTGTAACTCCACTGGTGTTACAAGTGTCCATGGGCAGCGGCAATTGCTTACCATCAGATGATCCACCTGCTCGCCTGCTACCTATCACATAAAAAAACACATATTATTATAATCTTATGAGAATCCATTCCAGCCACGCTTTGGCATGAATGGGCCCGGCTTGAGAAGACCAGCGTGAAGCAGTCGATAGTATAATACGGAGGCATACCTAAAAGACATACCTACGTCGAGAGCAAATAATTCAAGAACGAAGAAGAAGAATACTTAGTATAGAAGGATGACGACCCGTTTAGCGCAATGGTTCGAGCGCCGGTTCAGACGTAAGCGCGGGTTCGATTTCCGCACCAACACAAATGTTTGTTGATGAAACAGATATTTGTATTGGGTCTGGGTGTATATGGTTCCTTCGTTGTTTCTGGTTTCCATAGCACAAGGGAAAACCTTAGTTTGGGACCAGGACAATGTCGTATGTGATGTGTCTCAATTATTTATTTAATTTTGCCGCTCATGGACACCTGCAACACCAGTGGAGTTACAAGTGCGCTGCCAACCTTTTATCCCTTCCCCCCCCGGGTGGGCCTCCGGTACCCTCACTCACTGAGCGAAACACAGCACAGGGGCTGCTTCACGCCGGTTTTCTGTGAGGCAGTGGTATCACTCCGGTCGAGCCGGCCCATTCATGCTGAAGCGTGGCTCTCCCAAAGTTAAATTTAATTTTTCTAGTAGGTACATACCTATTCTAGTTTTTGGTGGATATCACGTGTGAAAGACCCCTAACACAAACCTCAGACCGAACAAGATTATTACACCCGTCATCAAACGGATTCGGATTTTCATTTGAGCGATAGGATTTAATATCACAAGTCGATTTGTCACACCCGCCGAAATGAGAGCTGTTGACCGCCTCCGGTAGTGTTGCCGGGAGGTCGACCGTTAATCGATAGTGCAAACGATATATATCGATTAGACTATCGATAGTAGCAATATAGTCGTTAACATTGATTACATTTATATTAGTTATAAAAAACATTATCCTCATAAAATTGATCGCGTAATAATAGGACCATCGAGATAGTAGGTATTTACCTATAAACATAGCATTAAGTTTCGTTACTTTTTGTGTAGTATAAATTAATTCCTGTATTTGTTCATTAGTACTATTTTACATCGATTTTAATGTAACATTTAAGCTTATTCAAATACATGATTGATATGCTTCATTTGACGACCCGTTTGGTTCAGTGGTAGTGAATGCTGCGCCTGGGCCAAGGGTTGCGGGTTCGATCCCCGCACAGTACAAACATTTGTGTGCATGAACATGTTTGTTTGTATTGGTCTGGTGTGTTCTATGTATTATAAGTATGTATATACAAAAGAAAAGTATTATACGTATATATTCTGATGTCCTGTAACACGGTGCTTGAGCTACCTATCTCAGAGTCAGGCCAATGTATGTGATGTAGTGAAATATATATTATTATATATTAAAAAAATTAAGCTTATTCAAATACATGATTCATATGCTTCACTTGTGCCCCTTCTATTAGGTGATCTAGACATCTGCTCGTCTGCCACATACAAAATATGACTTAAAATTTATATCGATTATCGATTTTAGGTTATTACGGGTAGCCAATCGATTACATACTGGGCAGCACTGTCAAAGGGAAGAATTTTCACATTTTTACGCCGAGTCTGTCCCCGATTTGCAAATGGAGGCCGTATTTTTTGGGTCTGTTTGAAACCTGATCCATTCATGAATTGGTTATCAAAAAGGTAATGTAGGTTTATACCTGGTGGTTCAGATCCCTCGGGGAAAAGTGTGGTTAGGTTTATTGCTGCTACTAGAAGTAACACTTTGGTAGGGATTTTTGGAAGAATTTCAATGCCTTTTTGTGAATTTTCAAATGAAACACATAAGTTATTCTGAGTGATTCTAATTAGGCTAAAAGCTAAAAGGACGACTTTACGATTTTTAAGATTTTTTGGATGATGGTACTGTGGTTCCATTGCCATCAAGTCACGATCTTTAAACTTTAATTTTATCCGTGGGAGAGCCACGCTTCTGCATGAATCGCCCGGCGTGACCGGAGTGATACCACGGCCTCACAGAAGACCGGCATGAAGCAGCGCCTGCGCAGTGTTTCGCTGAGCGGGTGAGGGTACCGGACGCCCAATTGGGGGGTAAAGGGGGTTAAAGGTTGGCAGCGCACTTGTGACTCTATGGTGTTGCAGGTGTCTATGGGCGCCGCGGCGGTAATCCCTTACCATTAGGTGATCCGTCTGCTCAACTTCCACCACATAACAACATTGTGGGCGGCCGCTAATTTGTATAAAACAATAAAAAACAGTATTTCTCGCAAAGCTGCCTACAATTAGTCTTCCATATTGCTGCTCCAACAAAACGAAGAGCCACATTTAAAAGAAAGCAAAAACAGAGAGAAGACATTAATACCGCTGTTTGGTCGTTGCAGATTACGCGGTAATTACAGCCCGCACAGTGTTGCTAACTTAACAAATTTTCTGCTATTTGAAAAACCCACTAATCTGTACTAATTTTAAAGAGATAACTTCTATAGACAACGACAAGGCTATACGTAAACCGAAAACACGAAACGCTTGCGCGATGTAATTGAGCACAGCGCCATCTATTGGTTCGTTTCTGAATTACGGTCCCGAAGCGAGGAGGGCGGGCCACTAGTACTTACTTCCTTACTAATCCTTACTAATCCTTATCTTTACTAATATTATAAATGCGAAAGTAACTCTGTCTGTCTGTCTGTCTGTTACTCTTTCACGCCAAAACTACTGAACGGATTTAAGTGAAATTTGGTATACAGATGATATCGTTGGGTCTGGGTGTTGGTGGTCCTTCATTGAGTGGTCACCAGGACAATGTCGTATGTGATGTGTCTCAATTATTTATTTAATTTTGCCGCTCATGGACACTTGCAACACCAGTGGAGTTACAAGTGCGCTGCAACCTTTTATCCCTTCCCCCCCCGGGTGGGCCTCCGGTACCCTCACTCACTGAGCGAAACACAGCACAGGGGCTGCTTCACGCCGGTTTTCTGTGAGGCAGTGGTATCACTCCGGTCGAGCCGGCCCATTCATGCTGAAGCGTGGCTCTCCAAAGTTAAATTTAATTTAGGTACATACCTATTCTAGTTTTTGGTGGATATCACGTGTGAAAGACCCCTAACACAAACCTCAGACCGAACAAGATTATTACACCCGTCATCAAACGGATTCGGATTTTCATTTGAGCGATAGGATTTAATATCACAAGTCGATTTGTCACACCCGCCGAAATGAGAGCTGTTGACCGCCTCCAGGGTAGTGTTGCCGAGAGGTCGATCGTTAATCGATAGTGCAAACGATATAATATTATCTATGCATCGATTAGACTATCGATAGTAGCCATATAGTCGTTAACATTGATTACATTTAATTAGTTATAAAAAACATTATCCTCATAAAATTGATCGCGTAAATAATAGGACCATCGAGATAGTAGGTATTTACCTATAAACATAGCATTAAGTTCTGTTACTTTTTGTGTAGGTAATAAATTAATTCCTGTATTTGTTCATTAGTACTATTTTACATCGATTTTAATGTAACATTTAAGCTTATTCAAATACATGATTGATATGCTTCATTTGACGACCCGTTTGGTTCAGTGGTAGTGAATGCTGCGCCTGGGCCAAGGGTTGCGGGTTCGATCCCCGCACAGTACAAACATTTGTGTGCATGAACATGTTTGTTTGTATTGGTCTGGGTGTTTTCTATGTATTATAAGTATGTATATACAAAAGAAAAGTATTATACGTATATATTTGTTCTGATGTCTGTAACACAGGTGCTTGAGCTACCTATCTCAGAGTCAGGCCAATGTATGTGATGTAGTGAAATATATATTATTATATATTTAAAAAAATTAAGCTTATTCAAATACATGATTCATATGCTTCACTTGTGCCCCTTCTATTAGGTGATCTAGGAATCTGCTCGTCTGCCACATACAAAATATGACTTAAAATTTATATCGATTATCGATTTTAGGTTATTACGGGTAGCCAATCGATTACATACTGGGCAGCACTGTCAAAGGGAAGAATTTTCACATTTTTACGCCGAGTCTGTCCCCGATTTGCAAATGGAGGCCGTATTTTTTGGGTCTGTTTGAAACCTGATCCATTCATGAATTGGTTATCAAAAAGGTAATGTAGGTTTATACCTGGTTGAGATCCCTCGGGGAAAAGTGTGGTTAGGTTTATTGCTGCTACTAGAAATAACACCACTCTGGTAGGATTTTTTGGAAGAATTTCAAAGCCTTTTTGTGAATTTTCAAATGAAACACTTATGTTATTCTGAGTGATTCTATTAGGCTAAAAGCTAAAAGGACGACTTTACGATTTTTAAGATTTTTTTGGATGATGGTACTGTGGTTCCATTGCCATCAAGTCACGATCTTTAAACTTTAATTTTATCCGTGGGAGAGCCACGCTTCTGCATGAATCGCCCGGCGTGACCGGAGTGATACCACGGCCTCACAGAAGACCGGCATGAAACAGCGCCTGCGCAGTGTTTCGCTGAGCGGGTGAGGGTACCGGACGCCCAATTGGGGGGTAAAGGGGGTTAAAGGTTGGCAGCGCACTTGTGACTCTATGGTGTTGCAGGTGTCTATGGGCGCCGCGGCGGTAATCCCTTACCATTAGGTGTGGTGATCCGTCTGCTCAACTTCCACCACATAACAACATTGTGGGCGGCCGCTAATTTGTATAAAACAATAAAAAACAGTATTTCTCGCAAGCTAGCCCTACAATTAGTCTTCCATATTGCTGCCCTCCAACAAAACGAAGAGCCACATTTAAAGAAAGCAAAAACAGAGAGAAGACATTAATACCGCTGTTTGGTCGTTGCAGATTACGCGGTAATTACAGCCCGACCACCAGCGTGTTGCCTAGCTTAAGCAAATTTTCTGCTATTTTGAAAAACCCAACTAATCTATACTAATTATAAAGAGATAACTTATATAGACAACGACAAAGCTATACGGTAAACCGAAAAACGAAACTCTTGCGCGATGTAATTGAGCACAGCGCCATTATTGGTCGGTTCTGATTAACTCGGGGGTCCCGAAGCTATGAGGCGGGCCACTAGTACTTAATTCCTTACTTAATCCTTTCTTTACTAATATTATAAATGCGAAAGTAACTCTGTCTGTCTGTCTGTATGTTATCTTTCACGCCAAAACTACTAAGGATTTAAAGAAATGGTTATACGATAATCGAGACCCGCTGAGATAAGAAGAATAGGCTACTTTTAATTGCAAACAAGGGGTTGTAAAGGGGTTTTGAAAAGGGGGGTACAAAAGCTACCTTTTCACGATAAGTCGCGGGGCGGCCGCTAGTATCTTATAAACGTGAAAGTTTGTAAGCATGGATCGATAGATGGATTTGGTCCTCTTTCACGCAAAAACTAACTAATGGATCTTAATGAAACTTTACAATAGTATAGCTTATAGGTACATCAAAATAACACATAGGCTACCATTTACAAAAATGAGTGAGTGAGGGTACCGGAGGCCCATCGGGGGGGAAGGGGATAAAAGGTTAGCAGCGCACTTGTGACTCCACTGGTGTTACATGTGTACATGGGCGGCGGCAATTGCTTACCATCAGGTGATCCGCCTGCTCGTCTGCTACCTATCACATAAAAAAAAATATATATATATTTTGTGGATTGTTTAGTTTAAGTATTCAGAATTCAGACATTCTTTCACAACATTTGTCATAATACAATTGTAACAAAATAACTTACAATTCGGATTATTTTACGGGGACATGATGTTGGCAACCCTGCACCCAGGCACTCAGCCCTAGCCACGAAAGTAAACAAGCAAATTCAGAGCCTTATATTTATACTTTAGTTTATTCTGCGGTATTTAAATAGAACTAAAGCAAGTTCTGTGTTTAGCCAACTAGGAATGTGCATTGTATAATTGTTACCAGGAAATCTCAGACAAGGAATACGAGATACCATATGAATGAAGTTTTAGGCGCCCCTTCCACATACCTACTTTCAGCAATAATCATCAGCCTATACACTGTCCTATTGCAGGACAAAGGCCTACATCATAGAAATCAAGTCATCGCTACTAACTATCATGGGGTTAGGCTTAATCACCACGTTTGCCTATAAATGCGAATAGGTTTACCAACCCAAACATGTTCGAAAAATGATTACCACTTTCTATATTAATACTTTAAAAATTCTATCTTCATCTATTTTATCAGAGATAATTTCTATAGACAACGACAAGGCTATACGTAAACCGAAAACACGAAACGCTTGCGCGATGTAATTGAGCACAGCGCCATCTATTGGTTCATTTCTGAATTACGGTCCCGAAGCGAAGTGAGGGCGGGCCACTAGTATTTATATAAAACCTTAGGGTCAGTACCATTATTAGTTGGTAGGCACACAGGTAGGCAATAGAGAGTGCAATGTCAGCGCAAACTTATGCACTGTATCTAATGTCCTGATATGAAACCTGATTGAGATTAGCTGCCATAGCTGAAATATTGGTTAGGTAGGACAACATTATATTATCTCAGTAGCTACAATGTTAATTACAAAGCCTGAATCACGGTTCAAGAGTGGGCGGACGGAGAGGACCCCGGGACACAAAATAAATACTTTTGACACAGAAGGCTGAATGCCCACTAAGAGCTAAAAATATGTCATGTACTCACGCATGCGCAATAAACGCCTTTTCGACCACATTAATCCTAACTTAGACATAAGATTGTCAAACTGTCGAGGTCTATGGTAGAGGCCGCGCGCTTATGTACCTACTCATGCCGGGCAACAACCCTAGCATATTATGTCAACGAACTCTTCTAAATCCAAAATCAAAGCTAAGTCAGCCTTCTGTGTCAAAAGTCTTTATTTTGTGCCCGGGATCCGTAGTGGCGGATTATGTGAGATTTATTTACTTTTTCACTAAAATCTGGAGGTCTCCAAAAATTAGCAACAGCTATTAAAAATGAAAAATTGCTTTTCCAGTTTAGGCCCACACAGAACACTTGTAAATGTCAAAATGTAATCAGCTAACCAGCGGGGTAATTCCAGCTTTTTGAGGACTCACTTACAGGTACCAAAGTTATTCAAGATAGAACAAAGTATTTTTTTATATGTGGGGTTAAAAAATCAATGTAACTACCGTTAGAGGTGTCCTGTGACGTAAATAGATTTCACAGGATTGCAAAATATTTGAGAGAGCTACAAATAGTTGCTTTGTATTTTTGTTCGAGTGAGTTCCCTGAGCAAAATACTCTTGTTGAAAAAGCTCAACATTCCATGCACCTTTTCACCTACTGCATGTATAGGTCCAAAATCTCTCACCGGTTCGTAAACTAATGCCCATAGTCATTTACGCTTTTGTTTGAGCGCGCGCTAACTACCTACTTCGCTTGTGAGACTTTATTGAGAACATCTAAGATGTTGACGTCTTACATAGACGTGAAAATCTGTTGCTTCTCTGTATCTTCGAATGGCTGACACCATGTCTGTCTAATGTTGCAGTTGCCTACCTAAGTAACAAGAGATTAACTCTAAAGAGATCGCTATCAGCGATAAGGCCGCCGATATTGTATTTAGAAATTACTATTAGCATTAAGTTCTATTATGTGTTGTGCAATAAAGAGTATCTATCTATCTATCTATCTATTAATTAATATTGCCACATGCAAAAATGCTTAGGTAACTAATTAGCATCGCTTGACATCCCATTCGAAGTTATAACATCGCAAAATATGTTTAAACACAATTGATATCTCTATTTGACTACGCCTAATGCCCAATGGGTCACGTATACCTGTACAGGTGGAGAAAGAAGTACAAATTAAATAAGTATGTAGATTTTTTAGTCAAATAACTACTTTTACTTAGGACACAGCGCGATGCTAAAGGAGTGATTTGATCCTACTCCTTTTTATTTCGGTCAACTATTTTCATTGAATAAAACACCAAATGGAACAACTTGCCGGCTTCTGCATTCCCAGAGAGCTGCAATTTGGGTGTCTTCAAGTCAAAAGTGAATAGGCTTCTTCTGGGAAAGCACGCTACATCTAGACCTCATTGTCACTCTCCATCAGGTGAGATGAGGTCAAGTGCTAACCCATTTAACATAAAAAAAATGTTACTATAGCTTAACATTTGACCTAACTACAGTTACCACCTATATCTGCATATGTCCGCAGCCACTCCCGCCGCTTCGTTACCCAATGCCCGTGATCGAATTACGCTCTTGTCTGGGCGAGCGCTAACTGCCTCACTTTGCGAAGCTCTATGCAAAACTACCTTTGAGAACTGAAAATCTTTTGATGCCTTGTTGAAAGATGGAAACACTGATTCACTGACTGAATGTTTTGGAGTAGGTACCTATCACTCGTTTATCGTCATCTTTTCTCTAGTACGTAACACATAAAATACATGTATGTGTGTTATTTAATAATAAGCATTATCTGCCTGACTCCAGTTGACACGATTGTTGAATACCCAGTCATAAGATTATATTTTAAATGTGATAGATGACAAACAAGCAGACGAATCAACTGATGGTAAGCAAGACAGTGCAGTCACAAAATTAAATGACAATCTTTAAGCCCCTGTGTCATGGACAAAATGGGTGGCACAAATAAATACCTACATAAGTATTCTCGAAATCGAATTTCCAGTATTATTAGGAAAATTCATACATTAATTCAAAGCTACGTTAACCTTGAATGTAAGATTACATTTTACTTAAGTCAGGATAAGTCTTAATTCCTTAGGGAAGCCATAATTTAATGCAGCGAGCGGCGCTGCGAGTGAAAAGGCTAAGTCTTCAACAAAAATCAACAGAGATAAACTAAATCAAATCTCAATATCCCGAACAATGCCTAACTTTTTCCAGCTCAACTTTTCAACGAAATAATTTTCCGTCAGCCAATTCCAGTCCCAGTCGACAGAGCAGCTAATGAGGTGTAAGTAACGGGTGTGAACTTGGCGCTGTTCACTACCGGGCGCATTACCATAATGTGAGCACTAGATATGCGACCGTGGGAATGTGTCTTCTGGGTAGACGAATAATTTAAAGTAGGAAGTAATGTGGACCAAGAGCTTAACGTGCGGCAAACTGCCTGCACACTAGGTGGTAGGAACAATGGATTGTACAGCTGGAGGCACGAAAGTATAGCGATGACCGTTATTTTGCGCACTTGTAAAAAAGGAGACTTCTAGCAAAATTGTTTTTTTTTTAATGTGATAGGCAGCAGACGAGCAGGCGGATCACCTGATGGTAAGCAATTGCCGCCGCCCATGGACACATGCAACACCAGTGGAGTCACAAGTGCGCTGCTAACCTTTTATCCCCTTCCCCCGATGGGCCTCCGGTACCCTCACTCACTCGGCGAAACAGCACAGGAGCTGCCTTCACGCCGGTTTTCTGTGAGGCAGTGGTATCACTCCGGTCGAGCCGGCCAATTCATGCCGAAGCTGGCTCTCCACAGTTTGGTTTCTGCGCACTCAAGGTCATAACTACACTTTCTTGCCTCAGACTACTTATATGAGCGGGAATTTAGGTACTTACCTACCTATATGCGGGAGAAAAACAAGAGAGATTGCGAGAATTGCGAGACTCACCCGGAACTGCTGGGTATCCTTCTTCAGGATAACGTGATGCTGGTCTCCAAGTCTCGAGCTGCGAGCGGTTGTGGCGGAGGGCAATCTAAGCCACGCGTGATGCACGGAAATTGTGCTGTTTTATAGTCGGCCGACCGGCAATGACACTACACTGAGTTGTAGGTGCACTAAGAAAACATAATGCACTATTGTTTATTCAGAATGCACCGTTCAAAACATTATTTTATTAAATTTACTAGCGGAGCCCCGACGCCATTGCTTAGCGGAAATTTCGAACTCATCGTCCAATCACATTGCGATCACAAGCGTAGGAGTCACGTGATGTTTTGAATCTCTCCTCTCTGTCTCGCAGTATAGGGTTGGACGGGGATAAAAAATACAGGAAGGAATGGTTTATGAATTTCGGAAAAGGAAATGGCGCGAACAGGTGGTCTAAAAAATTTACCACAGTTACACAAATTCAAATCTCGGGAGGGGATAAGACATCGTCACGTCATTCCTATTATAAATGTTAACGAAGTTATAAAATTAATTGATGGCGCCACTACCGCTTAAATCGTATGGTATGGTAATTGGTTATAAAACATGAGTAATTCTAAAAAAAAAAGGATTCATAAAAATCTAAAACTATTTGACTTGTTTTATTTAACTTAACTACGCAACAAACATTTTTTGTATGAAGTTTCCACCAAAGTTCGCCATGCCACAAAAGCGGTGACTTTTAACGAAACGACAAACTTTGCATCTGTCTCACGTAGGAAAGTTAAATAATTTGTTCGACAAAGCTACGCGTACGTAACTCAAACATGTGTGTAGTACAGGGAGTGACGAAGGATTTTACACCTATCCTCCTTCCTTGTGTCGATTAACTAAAATGGTAAGGGTCATTAAAAGCGATTCACACTTCAATAAGTACAGTAGCAAGTTGCGACTTCATCAGCGAGTTAAGTCATTTTAGCCCTTCACACGGCAAAAAAGACTTAACTAGCTGATGAAGCAACTTAACTCGCTACAGACTGTAGCTACTTATTAAAGTGTAAATCGGTCTTTACTCTGTCGAATCACGTTCTCCTGGACTACCGGCTGGTGTGTTCCTTAGCATCATCAACCTATATACTGTCTCACTGCAGGGCAAAGGCCTTTTTATGTGATGGGTAGCAGACGAGCAGGCGGATCACCTGATGGTAAGCAAGTGCCGCCGCTCATAAACACATGCAAAAAGTAGACTGTATGACGAATGTAAGTATTAAACATCTAAGTTCGACTTCAACGTCGAATCGAATTTCCCCCCAGATGTGGCTTTTTATCGTAAAGGATAACATGCGTGACAATAAACTGATCTCCAAGTGGAGGAGTTATAGCAGGAAAGCGGATCCCGGTCTCTGAAGTAACAATTTGGGGAGCAACTGGGACAAAACAACGCGCCAAAATATCGGAACATGTACATGGTAGCAATCCCGTAAATAACTATTGTAAAAAGAGACACTAAAAATGACGCCATCGCTTGTACTACGCGTCTGCTGCTCACGAAACTCCTGAATTAAAAGGTGCCAACCGCAAAGAGTAGAGTAAAAGACTAAGTTACAGAGGCGCAGTGATAATGAGACGACAATGTTGACTTTAATCGACACCCAGCGCCATCTATTGGCAGGTATAGAAAAAAAACTAACTAATTCGTTAGCAAAATTGTTAACATTGTAAAAAGAAATTAAACTAGCACAAAAAAGGCACGGAACCAGTTGAGTGTCCGTGGAATTATTATTAGAAATAAAAAAAATAAGTAAGAAAAGAGTCTCCTTCACCACCTCTGAGTAAAGTGTCAGTAATTTACTCTTCAATTAAAGTGGGTTCGGAGAAAATTGGCCCCTGGTCCGCGGCCTAATTTATTCAATACAAAGACCAGGGACCAATTTTCTCTGAACCCACTTTAGTTGAAGAGTAAATTACTTGACACTTTACTCAGAGGTGGTGAGCGAGGCCCTAAGTCGTATTTTCAATGTATATTTTTCTCCACAAAATTAACAGTTCTATACTATTCATCAACAAAACTAAATTACTAGAGCATCCATCGAAACAACAGCGGCACTCCAAGTTAAATCTGTTTGCGCCGAATGCTGGTGGCTTACAACGAAGACGTCTCGTAACGAAGGAGATTATACCTGTCCCATTCAAACTAACGCGCACACAGCACGTGTGAAAGGGAGAGGAGCTCCGATTCTGTCGTAACGTACTTCAAAATAGGCTCTTTGGAAATCGCAGAGTTCCGAACTAATCAGCTGACGATGTTGTAGCACTAGTTTTGCCTTCAAGTTGGTACTACCGCAAGTAGAGTTAGTATAATCTGTGTTTCCTTCGTTTATTGATATTGAACCAAATGTGTTTCGAGGAGCAATAGTAATTCGGTGGATATGAATGTAACTTGTATATCTGTTTCTCTCATCTTAGCGTGTAATTAGAGCAAAAATGCGGCTCAACTTTAGTGGCTTTTTGAGAAGACGATTTCTTTTTTTTTGTTTGTTCAATCTAGATAGATTATAGATTTAGACAATAATTAGGTAATAGCAAAGGAAAAAAAAAAAAAAAAAAAAAAAAAAAAAAAAAAAAAAAAAAAAAAAAAAAAAAAAAAAAAAAAAAAAAAAAAAAAAAAAAAAAAAAAAAAAAAAAAAAAAAAAAAAAAAAAAAAAAAAAAAAAAAAAAAAAAAAAAAAAAAAAAAAAAAAAAAAAAAAAAAAAAAAAAAAAAAAAAAAAAAAAAAAAAAAAAAAAAAAAAAAAAAAAAAAAAAAAAAAAAAAAAAAAAAAAAAAAAAAAAAAAAAAAAAAAAAAAAAAAAAAAAAAAAAAAAAAAAAAAAAAAAAAAAAAAAAAAAAAAAAAAAAAAAAAAAAAAAAAAAAAAAAAAAAAAAAAAAAAAAAAAAAAAAAAAAAAAAAAAAAAAAAAAAAAAAAAAAAAAAAAAAAAAAAAAAAAAAAAAAAAAAAAAAAAAAAAAAAAAAAAAAAAAAAAAAAAAAAAAAAAAAAAAAAAAAAAAAAAAAAAAAAAAAAAAAAAAAAAAAAAAAAAAAAAAAAAAAAAAAAAAAAAAAAAAAAAAAAAAAAAAAAAAAAAAAAAAAAAAAAAAAAAAAAAAAAAAAAAAAAAAAAAAAAAAAAAAAAAAAAAAAAAAAAAAAAAAAAAAAAAAAAAAAAAAAAAAAAAAAAAAAAAAAAAAAAAAAAAAAAAAAAAAAAAAAAAAAAAAAAAAAAAAAAAAAAAAAAAAAAAAAAAAAAAAAAAAAAAAAAAAAAAAAAAAAAAAAAAAAAAAAAAAAAAAAAAAAAAAAAAAAAAAAAAAAAAAAAAAAAAAAAAAAAAAAAAAAAAAAAAAAAAAAAAAAAAAAAAAAAAAAAAAAAAAAAAAAAAAAAAAAAAAAAAAAAAAAAAAAAAAAAAAAAAAAAAAAAAAAAAAAAAAAAAAAAAAAAAAAAAAAAAAAAAAAAAAAAAAAAAAAAAAAAAAAAAAAAAAAAAAAAAAAAAAAAAAAAAAAAAAAAAAAAAAAAAAAAAAAAAAAAAAAAAAAAAAAAAAAAAAAAAAAAAAAAAAAAAAAAAAAAAAAAAAAAAAAAAAAAAAAAAAAAAAAAAAAAAAAAAAAAAAAAAAAAAAAAAAAAAAAAAAAAAAAAAAAAAAAAAAAAAAAAAAAAAAAAAAAAAAAAAAAAAAAAAAAAAAAAAAAAAAAAAAAAAAAAAAAAAAAAAAAAAAAAAAAAAAAAAAAAAAAAAAAAAAAAAAAAAAAAAAAAAAAAAAAAAAAAAAAAAAAAAAAAAAAAAAAAAAAAAAAAAAAAAAAAAAAAAAAAAAAAAAAAAAAAAAAAAAAAAAAAAAAAAAAAAAAAAAAAAAAAAAAAAAAAAAAAAAAAAAAAAAAAAAAAAAAAAAAAAAAAAAAAAAAAAAAAAAAAAAAAAAAAAAAAAAAAAAAAAAAAAAAAAAAAAAAAAAAAAAAAAAAAAAAAACTCGTAGCAAATCCTACTCAGTCTTAATACGAATCTACGAACATTGCGCAGTATTATATTTGCATTAGCGAAATAGTTTAAAGTCTATCATAGATTTGGTGCATATGTAATAGTTTGGATTATGGACCAATGGTCGTCAGTTATTGTTGGATGCAGAGATTTGATTCAATTCACTTAACTTGAGTGAGCTAGCGTTTGAGGATTAACACCACCCAAAAGTTGTTGTGCACCACAGCACAATCGAGAGGGAGAAACAGAAGAAAAAGACGATATTTTTGTGTCGAAGTAAAAATGGTGAGCTCCGGGCGAGCGTAGCGCGGCCGTGTTCGCGGGAGGTTGGCGGGCGACTACAGCGCCGTGCGCCGAGGCGGCGCGGGCGCGCAACTTGTAGCTATAACCATAGCTATGCGTATAAAACTAACTGCACGGTGGGCCGAAAGGTTACGTGCACCCGGGTTTCACTAAATAGATTTATTTATAAAAAACACCGATACAAATCGTTATGTAGGTACTCTTTCAATATTTAAAAATAGGTAATTACACAGAATTACGTTACGTAGAACACAGAATCAATAAGTTACATAAAGGTTTTGCAATTAAATTATTATTAGAGCTACACAAACACAAATAACAGGTATAACAATTTTTTACATAAAATCAATAAAGTTAAATATTCTGGCTGCCATCATCAACATCTTCCCCCCTAGTGTCGTCTCTGCGACACTCATCCCCGAATAACAAAGCTACGCGTGTCACGGGTCGCTTCAACACTCCAGTTCTAGATTTAACATCTACAACCCTAACTCGTCCGTCCTTACCTGGGTATACAGCCTCGACAATACCCTTAGGCCAGTGGTTGCGGGGAGACGCAGGGTCGACTACAACTACCACGTCACCTACCTTGAGCTGTACTCCTTCGCGTTGCCATTTTTTGCGCGTTACCAGTGTGGGCAAGACTTCTTTCATCCACCGGCTCCAGAAGAGGTCAGCAAGGCGCTGTGCAGTTCTCCACTGCTTCCGCAGGTAAAGGTCTCCTTCGTGAAAGTTACCGGGTTGGGGTAAGTTAGATGGACAGCCTATGAGCAAATGATTAGGTGTAAGAGCCTCTTGGCTATGAGGGTCTACTGACACGTGCGTCAAGGGACGGCTGTTGATCATATTTTCCACTTCAGTCATCAGTGTCAGTAGAGTCTCCTCCTTAGGGGATCTCTCTTTTAAGACCACTTTGAGCGCTGTCTTAACGCTGCGAATCAGCCTTTCCCAGGCGCCACCCATATGGGGACTCACAGGAGGTATAAAGCGCCAGTCAACTCCCTTGTTGACTGCTTGAGTGACTAGAACATCTTTGTCTAGCTCCTGGAAAGCCTGTCGCAGTTCTTTATCTGCACCTCGCATGTTTGTTCCGTTGTCGGAATAAATAGTCTTCGGCCAGCCTCGGCGTGCCGCCATCCTGCGTAATGCCATAATCAAAGCGTCAGCTGTTAGGGACGACACGAGTTCAATATGAACAGCTCGTACAGTCAGGCACGTGAACAGCACTCCGTACCGGGGTGGCTTTGATCGTCCGACTGTAACTTCTATTGGGCCAAAAAGATCAACTCCACAAACCGTAAATGGCCGCTGATGGTGGGTCAGTCTAGCTTCAGGCAGGTCTCCTAGCCTCGGTGGTTGCGGCGTTGCTCGTCGTATACGGCAATAGGAGCATTTAGCGGCCACGGTACGAACGGTGGGCCGCAAACGGAGTAGCCAATACTTTTGGCGCAACTCATTCACCACCAGTTCGTTGCACGAGTGTGCGGCGCGGATGTGGTAGTGCTTCACTATTAGCCTCGCGATGTCATGTTGACCGTCGAGTATTATGGGAGCCTTCACCTGGTCGCTCACATCTTTAGCAGCGTCAATGCGTCCACCGACTCTCAGCAGTCCATCATTGTCCAGGAACGGGGTAAGTGTTCGCAGGCGGCTATCAGCTCGTAACGGCTTACCTTGCTTGAGAAGATTTATTTCTTCTTTGAAACTTTGCTCTTGTGCATGGCGTAGCAATAGCTTTTCCCCCCTATGCATCAACTCGTCACTCAAAACGGTAAGTTTCTTCTTCTTACATTTTTCTATGAATAATAGAACATTTGCAGTGGCACGCAGCAGACGTAACCAGCTGGAAAATCGGGATGGATCTGGTACAGGTAAGTGATTTTTATTATTATTATTTTGCTCAGATATTATATTTACCTTTTCTAAGATGTCATCACTAATCTTTGTTTCTGTTTCAGGTGCTGCAGGATCTCGAGGCCACGACGCGCGCGCATCACGGAGGAACAGCGGACCGGTGAACCACACGCAGTCGCTGCTCAGGTCGCAGTCGGTATTCTTCGTCACCAAGTCAGCTACGTTCAGTTCGGAAGAAACATGATGCCACTCTGAAATCTTGCTTAATTCAGTCAATCTCTCCAAGTCTATTTGCAATAAATGTCTTGTAATTTCTTGTCTCATTTCTAATCCAGTATAACACGACTGTCGAATCTGTCCAATAAAAGGTAGCAGTAGGTTGCAAACGGTGCTCCTTTTTTATACCATCAGCCAAGCGACATCCAAGCAACGCGCCTTGCAGTTCGAGTCTGGGTATTGTGACAGACTTTGACGGCGGCGTCACTCTGCTCTTACTGCCTATAAATGAGACAACAACTTTGCCATCTGCGCATTACCTTCCGCCAATATGCCACGGCGGCGTACGCGAGCGGGGAGGCGTCGCAGAACACATGCAATTCTAGACTTTCTGCAGTGGTACTTACGTCTGCGGTTGCGTTGTGCGCATCTGGTAAGTTCGTAGCGCTCGTAGCATCAGCTACGACGTCGTAGTCGCTAGTAGCACTGCTGTGTTCGCGTCGGCCATCTTGAGTGCGGAAATACCACCGGGGTATGCGCAGATTGTCAACCTTTTTAAGTTGGGCAATCCAATCAGAAAAACAATTAAATAAATCATCATTTATTTGGTCGTCCCAGCCAATGTTCAACTTCCAAGTTTGCTGGACTAGAATCTTACCTTTAATAGTAACAGGTCCCAAGAAACCGTTAATGTCAAATATTGACATTACAATGCGCAACAACTCTCGCTTAGTCGGCTTCCTGTCAAAATTTAGAATATCCTTAGGGATACGTTTTAAAGATAAATCGAAAGCTAGCGTGTCAGTAATGGGATGCCAAAGTAAACCAAGCGTGCGTTCTGGTGAATCATTAAGTAGAACTTTGTCAATATTGTCGCTTAAGTTTTCCTTAGGTAATTCTTTTAGTATTGACTGCTTATTGCTCATCCAACCACGCATCTGAAAACCACCCTGTGAATGAATATATGATACATCTTTAACTATTTTCTTTGCTATGTCTTCATTTTCCAAACTATCAATATAATCATCCATGTACTGGTTATTCTGTATCGCGTGAACAGCATTAGGCATTTCTTCCTGAAAACGAGAAGCGTTAACAGTCTGGTTAACATACTGCGCCACAAACGGTGAGCAGTTGGCGCCAAATATCAGTGACGTCATAGCATATTCTTTAATAGGACATTTTGGCGCACCCCATAGAAAACGCAAAGCATGTTGGTCTTCTTCTCTAATTTTTATGCATAAAAACATATCTTTTATATCTCCTACGACCGCAATAGGAAACTCACGAAATCTATACATAATTCCGTATAAAGAATTTAACAAGTCTGGACCCTGTAAAAGAAAATCATTTAATGAACAACCTTCTGTTTTAGCTGCCCCATCGAAAACCAAACGCATCTTCTTTTTGTTGGGATTATCCACTCCGAAATGTGGCAAGTACCAGACTCGTTCCCCAGTCTCACCTGACTGTACAGCACGGGCGTAGTCATTTGTAAACAAATGATCTATCCTATCTTGATACCGGGACGAATACCCGTCGTCCGCTTCCATCTTCCTAATTACAGATCTTAAACGTGTAGAAGCGGTTTTATAAGAATTCGGCATATCAACATTTTCGTACCTCCACGGCAAACCAACAGTCCATTTACCATCTTCCAGTTTACAAGTATTATTTAAAATCTCAATAGCACGCAAATCATCTTTATTTATACGCGGTTTATTCATAATTCCAATTGATTCCAAAGAGAAAAAATGACGTACTAGTTGCGACAACTCTAGATCACTATCATGTTCAACAAAACAAAGATTTAAAACATTAGATACGTTCGGTGCGCGCGACGGCGAAAATCCGTTCGCGCGCCAACAAGTCGAAAAGATCGGCAAAGTACTTACCCGTTCGGAATCGAGCGCGTGCAGCGGTGTAGGTATGGAGTCCGCCGAGCGCGCAGCTGTGCTTGCGGCAAGATGGCCGCCGCCGCGAGCGAGCGCCGAGCTCGGGGGGCCCTCGTGGGCGATCGGCGCCGCGGTGGTTGCGCTCGGCGCGGTACACCCGCAAGGCACGACGGTTAGGGACGATGATAAACACAATGTAGTGTTGAAGCGATCACATGACTTTTTAGTTACTTTGTGCGAAGTACCGTGTATGCACCAACCTAACGCAGTTTTTGTGATGTATGGCTCACCTTTTACACAAACAGTAGGAGCGATTAAGTCATAATTATCCTGTCCGATTAACAACATAGGCTGTGTATCACATTCACAAACATCAAAATTAGGATCTAAATACTTATACTTATTTACATCAATTTAGGCAAACATTGGGTAGGTAAATTTAATGAATGAATCTTTCTAGCAGTTACATTGAATTTCTCATTTTGACTATTTGACACATCGAAAGTTAAAATCTCAGAATTACAAACCAGTTCTCCGGAGTCCCATGCACCTCGGGCGCGCATGGTGACGGGTTGGCCGTGCAGACCCACCTGATCAGCGAGGTCCGCTGCAATGAGCGTAACCGTGGACCCGTCGTCCAAAAGCGCGTGCGTGTGTACGCTTCCCTTCGGACCGTGAACACTCACTGGCACTACTTTTAATAGCACTTTAGGGACATTTTTAGACACATTTCGGCACTGTAACGCGGTAGCATGATTCACTGTCTCACTGGTCGGCGCGTCCTCTTCCGCTGCCGGTTGGCGCGGGGGTCCGGGCCTCTTCCAGTGAAGAAGCCGGTGGTGGTTGAGGCCGCATCCCTCGGCGTCGCACTCGGGGGCTGCGCACGTACTTGCATCGGCGTGTTGTGTATTTAAACATTTGAAGCACAACTTTTGCATACGAACGAATCGCCAGCGATCTCTGCGTAGGGCGCGCTTGAACTTTATGCACTTTTCTAGTAGATGGTTCGATGTTTTACAGAATTTGCATTTCTCACTTGTCTGTTCGGCGTTAGCAAGCATTACTACGTTATTGTTGTAGCTTCGGTGGTAGTCTGGCTTCCTTCTGGTCTCAGACTGATTATGAACGAAGCTAACACCTGCGGTAGCTACCTTCTGTGCTTCTAGGTATAGAAAGTCCGACAAGCATTCCAACTTAGGTTTTGTGTCTAGCTCACTGCTGTAGGTATAAGCGAAGTCGGCCCACTTGGTAACTAGTAGCGTAGGTAACTTTGAGATTATGATGGAAACAAGTTCTGGGCTGTGTAAGTACTCTTTCTGTTTAATAGCGCTAGCGGCTGCCACGTAGTTCTTAATTTTTATGGCGAACTGTACTAGATCTGTGTGATAAGCTTGTGATAATGGAGGTACTTTCTTTAATTGTGACATGATTTTATGCATTACGATTTCGGGCCTTCCGAATCGAAGCTCAAGCATCTTCATGATGTCATCAGGCGAGGAACAGTCTATGAGAAGTGACGAGACTGCCTCTCTTGCTTCACCTCGTAAGCATTTACGAAGGCGCCACATATTTTCTGTGTAGGTATAATTACAGAGCATGGTTGACTCGTAAAATGCGTTGCGGAACTGCAGCCAGTCGAGGGGGTCCCCGTAGTACACCGGCAGGTCTTTGGATGTGGCTAATCTGGAGAGTATCTCTCCGCTGTGGTTTTTAGTAGCGACGGAGGTGGAGATTGCTGCCGTGAGCGCCGCCGCCAGCTCTTGGATATCAGTTCGCTGCTGGGGGGCCGTGGGGACCGCACTCTCATCGCGTTTCACTACTTCACTTTTTGTAACCGATTTATTAAGCCAATCCTGCACTTTTTCCTTCGAGGACACTGATGAGCACTTTCCATCAGAGCCGAGGTCCGCCAGATTAGCGTCGAGTTCCATATTTACAAGCGACTTTTCAATTTCCGCTTTCTTGGCAGCTGCTTCAGCCGCGGCGTCGATAGCTTTTATTTCGATTGCCGCCATTTTTCTAGCAGCTTCGATTTCCAGTCGCCGGGCCGCGGATGACGTGCGGGAAGACCGGCTGCACTCACTTGCACACGTTGCCTGTTTGTGCTGATGCTCTGATTTAACTTCGGCGTCTTTGCTAGTCGTTTGTTCCTTCAACAGCCCGCGCGTGGCGCGTGTTTGAACGCCACGCGGGGTACGCAACAACGACATCCTGCGTACAGGTCCTGCTTCTTCCTGCGGCAAGAACAAGATCCGGGCGAGGGACCACTACTGTGCACCACAGCACAATCGAGAGGGAGAAACAGAAGAAAAAGACGATATTTTGTGGCGAAGTAAAAATGGTGAGCTCCGGGCGAGCGTAGCGCGGCCGTGTTCGCGGGAGGTTGGCGGGCGACTACAGCGCCGTGCGCCGAGGCGGCGCGGGCGCGCAACTTGTAGCTATAACCATAGCTATGCGTATATAACTAACTGCACGGTGGGCCGAAAGGTTACGTGCACCCGGGTTTCACTAAATAGATTTATTTATAAAAAACACCGATACAAATCGTTATGTAGGTACTCTTTCAATATTTAAAAATAGGTAATTACACAGAATTACGTTACGTAGAACACAGAATCATAAGTTACATAAAGGTTTTGCAATTAAATTATTATTAGAGCTACACAAACACAAATAACAGGTATAACAATTTTTTACATAAAATCAATAAAGTTAAATATTCTGGCTGCCATCATCAACAGTTGTTTCTAATAAGAATTTCATTAAAGCCTTCGCAACTTAAGTAAAGGTCAGTTTATTGTAAAAATGGGTTAAACAATATACTTACCCAGGTGGGTAAGTGTTTGTAAATTGGGTAAAACATCAATTTGAATAATTAGGTCAGTACCTACGTTATCTAATACAATACTGTGCCGACACATTACTTTTTTTTTATATGACAGACCAAATAGTTCTAATCTTATTTATTTCATTAATCAAACACAAAATATCATAATCTTTATTCATACCTGCATTAACATCGTACCTACTTAATTACTTACGTTACCTACGGCGCTTATTTATTTCTTGCTTAATCAAACAAAAATAATAATAGGTATTTATTCATACATTTATGTACGGACCTAGGTCCTAATTTAATTACTTAAGGCACTTTTGTTAGCTTCCCAATAAATCAGTACCTAGGTAGGTAGGTACTCTTTCAATATTTAAAAATAGGTAATTACACAGAATTACGTTACGTAGAACACAGAATCTAAAGTTACATAAAATAAGTTTTGCAATTAAATTATTATTAGAGCTACACAAACACAAAAGATAGGTTTAACAATAGTTAAAATCAATAAAGTTAAATATTCTGGCTGCCATCATCAACAGTTGTTTCTAATAAGAATTTCATTAGATTAAAGCCTTCGCAACATAAGTAAAGGTCAGTTTATTGTAAAATGGGTTAAACAATATACTTACCTAGGTGGGTAAGTAAGTTTGTAAACATCAATTTGAATAATTAGGTCAGTACGTTAACTAATACAATACTGTGCCGACACATTACTTTTTTTTATATGACAGACCAAAATATAGTTCTAATCTTATTTATTTCATTAATCAAACACAAAATATCATAATCTTTATTCATACCTGCATTAACATCGTACCTACTTAATTACTTACGTTACCTACGGCGCTTATTTATTTCTTGCTTAATCAAACAAAAATAATAATAGGTATTTATTCATACATTTATGTACGGACCTAGGTCCTAATTTAATTACTTAAGGCACTTTTGTTAGCTTCCCAATAAATCAGTACCTAGGTAGGTAGGTTGGTACAACTTACAAAAGGGTTCGTACCTAGTATAAATACCTTACTTCGGATCCATTCGTTACGTTTGCGGTCCCGCAGGGTGACTCCAAGCATTGATCTCTCCATGCCCCTCTGCGCGACCCGGAACTTCATGGCCGACTTCTGCGTCAGCGTCATGGTTTCTGTACCGTAAGTAAGCACAGGCATGACACACTGTTCGTAGGCTTTAACTCTGAGGTGGGCGGGTTCTGGAATGGAGACCCAGAGAAAGCACCAGAGGGCGTGGCAGACCGCCACAGCAGTGGGTGGACGACATACGACGACACGGAGGTCGAGACTGGATGAGTCGGGCCCAAGATCGCCAAGAGTGGAAGAAAAGGGAAGAGGCCTATATCCAAGAATGGATAACTGAAAGGCCACCATGATGATGATGATGATAAATACCTAATTATAAATCCACACAACCAGACAAATTAAATTGAATTTATTTTACAAGATGAATGGATACGAACGCTTCGAGTTGTTAATTACTTTCATGGGATCCCGTAGAGCTTCCCATTACGGCGTTTGAGGGATAATGGAGAAAATTTGGATGAGGCTTACATTTCAAAAACCTGCGGCGTTAATACCGGCGGTATTTAAGTAATAGGATAGGTAGGTAGATACTACGGGATTAAAATACTCCGTTTATTTTTTGCTATAAAATCGTTATACAAGGTGTAGGTATCTGTGAACATTTACATCCCTTTATCCACGTGCTCTATCAACCATTCTGAACAACACTTGTTCAACAACTTTTTCAACTTCTTCAAAAAAATTTTCGACTTCTCATACAAAATGACCAAGGCACGTGACAACTTTGTATGGAAAATTGATTTTTTTTGCTAATTTTCAAAAGTCATACTCGTAGAACAAATGTTGCTCAGAATGGTTGCTAAAACACGTGGTCAAAGGGATGTAAATGTTCACAGATACATACACCCTGTATAGAATCGTTCCAAGTGCATGTATGTACCTATTCGGTTTCATGAGTTATCTGGTTATGGCAATAAGAAACGTTACCTAAGCAAAGTAAATAAAAAAATATAGGATGCTGAAAATCAGTTAAGCTGCTTGTTTTATTAAAGAAATAATGTCTTTTTGCCTTAGAGCATTCGACCAATGCTCTAAGCTTTGTGTCAATAAAGTTATGCAATTAATTGATGGCGCCACTGCCACTAAATGTCATAGGGTATTTTATTTAGTCGTAGTAGGTAGGTAACCTCATAAGTCCGTTTTCAAAACTTTTTTGACGCATTATACACAAAAACATAATTTTGATATTTTAAAAACAATGTTTTGTAGCCGATTATGGAATCGATTAAATTAGACCGGTAAACCATAGAGAACCGGTAGCGGCCGCCATCTTGATGGCTCGCCGCTTCACTAGTAGCTGTCATAGACAACGTGTTTTGACAAAAGTTTACTTCGACAAAAATGACGAGCTTCGTATTTCGTGGTTAAAAAAATAGAAATAGTCGTTTTTCGTAAATCATGACGGTGTGGGAGAAACTGAAAAATGAAGACTGCTACGCTGTTGGTAAGTGGATTCGTTTATATTAGTTTTACTGGTGCAAAAAAGTTTGTTATCTCGGTGCTACTATCTGACTACTTTTCGTTACCAGTTTTTGCCTCCCGCCGAGCTAAGATAAATATAAACATTGTATCATATCACTTATGCAGCTGCTATCAGTGCTATCCTGTTAGAAATTGGCCCCAATTTTATTCGACGGACGCATAAAATAACCTTTTTAACGAGCCACTCCCATATCTTCAAGGCGAATCCTATAAGTTGCTAATTCATAACATTAATTGAAGTGACGTTTTAATGTTTTCGTAATGATTATCTAAACATTTAATTGTCTTTACCGATTTTTCAACGCTTGCTCGAGATGTTATGTCAAGAAAGCAAACATTAACGTGTGATTTGTTTACAGAGATTGTTAATAACTCTGAGTTTTGTACAGCCAAGGTCTTCTAAGCTATAACTTAAGCAAGATTATGTGATGTTGTCTGGAATGACTTCGTTACTTAACTTTCTAAAGTTATTTGACTCATGTTTCTAAGGCCAATCTTTTCTAATTTTTGGTTAGGTACTTGAGCTTGTTTAACCCTACCTGTAGAAGAGCTATGCTAAACTATGGAAGAGCAATGCTTTGCCATAATAGGCTGATTCAACGGGAGTAACACCTTGTCTTAACAGAAAACACGTCTGAAAACATGCTTGCTTGAATTTTTTTTAATCATTAGACTAGCTTAAAGATAACAGTGTGTAAGTTTATGTAATGGCAAAGTTTCGTATTCAATGTTACTGCATAATTTAATTGTGTAACATTACAAAACATCTGATTAGTCGCAAGACTCACAAGTAACAACTACTACTTTATTAAAGGACTAGTGGTCCGCCCTCATTTCGTTTCGATACAATAGTTCCACTGTCTACCAAGAGATGGCACTGGACGTTGTTTGTATCACACAAGTGTTTCGTGTTTTCGATTTACCTATAAGCCCTGGTGGGGAATATGAGATTAACCTCTTTTTAAAAAGTATAGAAGATAGAAGATAGATAATTTAATGATGAAGTGCTGTACTATTCTTTATGTAACATATTACTTTACCAAAAGTAAGCAGAAAATAATATAATATAATATTTTACTACCATCGCATACATTGGTCTGACTCTGAGATAGGTAGCTCAAGCACCTGTGTTACAGATATCAGAACCAACGGTGGAATTACAAATATATACATATAATACTTTTCTTTTGTAAATACATACTTATAATACATAGAAAACACCCAGACCAATACAAACAAACATGTTTGTCATGCACAAAAATGTTTGTACTGTGCGGGGATCGAACCCGCAACCCTTGGCCCAGATGCAGCATTCACTACCACTGAACCAAACGGGTCGTCAAAAAAAAAAGAATAAAAATTCAATTCAAGTGTATAAATATCTTGTTCATACCTACTGTGCTGCTAATCTAAATTATAATATTGAATTCTGCAGTATTTATTAACATAAATAAGCTGGTGTTAGTACACTAATTGAACAGGAAAACATAATGTGAGTTTCCTTATAGTACCTATTAGTGGTTTTGATGAATGCGTAAATTTTATTTTTACTTGGCTGTTCTGAACAAGCATTTGATAATCTGATCGTCTAGATGCTAGGACTCTAGCACCTTCCACAATAAAAAAACAAATATGCTGCTGTATATTTTTTGATATATTTTGTAATACAAGCCTAAGTGCCATTTTTATGGCATGCTAGATAGTTTCTCTGCTAACTAAAGCATGCATTTAAATTAGTTTAACATCCAACTTTTCGAACTAAAACATCCAGTGCATGCTGCAGCAATAACATACCTTCTAAGTCTAACTATTTA
The DNA here is from genome assembly GCA_014851415.1 of Cnaphalocrocis medinalis. NCBI lineage: Eukaryota > Metazoa > Arthropoda > Insecta > Lepidoptera > Crambidae > Cnaphalocrocis > Cnaphalocrocis medinalis. The sequence continues at coordinate 7,754,196 of CM026298.1, read as the reverse complement.
TACTACCTAATTATAAAACGAAAAATGATGTAGACATCAACAAATCTTGTACACAAACTGAAAAGACGAAACACTAGAGCGATGCAATCGACGCCCAACGCCATCTATTAGTACAGATTGGAAACAGTGCTTCGAAACAAAGTGAGGGAGAGGCGTTAACCAATTAAAAAAAGACCGTTTTCACTCATTTTTTAAATCCAAATTGATATAACACTTTTATAATCATAGGTCGAGATCTTTACTAAGGATCAAGGCGGGAAAAGCCACGCGGCCCCACTAGTAAGTGAGCAATTAAGTCGACAAGCATTGAGGGTCAGTAATCTCAATGATATGACGCCAGTGCACAGTATACTGACTGATTACGGCAAGGCAACGTTATAAATATCACACATGCAAACGATCATATTACATCCTCATAGTCTTGATGGATGATGGTCCAGTACTGTACGTTTCATGCGGAACTTTCTACTGCATATCACCGGTTTGTGGAACGGTTTTGCTGCAGCGTTATTTTTCGACAGCTTTGACGTAAGAGAAGAATTTAATTCTTTCTTAAAGGCCGGCAACAATCGTTCTTAGGCCAAACCAAGAAATGCAACATTTGTTTACAATTCTACTGTAAGTTCGGGTAAACTCTGCATTTAAGGTCGAAAGGCCCGTAAGCCTTTTAAAATCCAAAGACAATTGATTTTCTATTGTGTCTGCTGTCTCGGGCCTTAGGAGGTTAATACGCGCAATTCTTATTAAATTGTGTGGTAAACAAGCAGATACCACAAGGGTTATATGTAGCCCGAAATGTCAAAACACTTGCGCTATGTAATCCATCCCATCTATTGGCAAAACTTGGAACATGCTTGGAACAAGCAAAACTAAGTCCCGAAACGAATTAAGGGCAACATAACATACATTGTCCTGATCCAAACTAAAATTTTCGTTTGTGATATATCCCGTAGCGAAGGATATATCTGTCGTATACCTGTCGCATTCAAACAAAAGCTAGCTAAGCGCGTGTGAAAGGGAGGAGAACTTCGATTCGGTTGTATTACCTGCTTCAAATTAGGTCATCATAGGAACGACGAAGGTACCAACTTGCGTCTCAACCGGCGCTCAAACCACTCTGCTCTAAACAGGACGTCAAATTAGCAGTCATCTTACTGTTGTTTTTTAAACTATAACAGGGTGCTTTACGGTGTGTTTTTCTTTAGAAGGGCCCTCGAGAAAGTCGCGTCGGGCGAATCTTTCGACCTACATTCTCTTCGTTAGGGCTCCCGTTTTGAGGAGACCTGAGTCTTTGTAGTATTTCGAGATTTAAGTCCTCTATGAATGACGGCACTGACACGTCGTTTATGTTAATGATGAGTATTTTGTTATCCACTGAGCTTCTATAGCCGTGCGACCGAGATGGATGCTCGAGGAGAAAGGAGATGCAGGCTCGAATGCGAGCATGAATGGCCTATTTTTTTATTTTATTAGATTAATAAAGACTGCAAAACTTAAAAGGAGAAGCTTATCAAATCGTCTGTATTTATTATTTAAATAAAGTTTGAAAATGATATGTAGAAGTGACTCTGACTCATACGCCAAAGGTCGTAGGATCGATCCCTACTTTGGACAAACTTTCGTGTTATGAACACTTGTGTTTATTCAGTGTCTGAGAAAGTATTAATCTGTTGTTTGACATGGGTAACACACAGCGTAACACTTAGTACGGAATCAGGTCAATGTATGAGAGTTTGTATGAAATAAAAATTAGAAAATTTCTGACATTTCTTTATATCATTATAATGTGACCATTAATTAATTTGAATTGAATACCCTAGTATAAAGTACACTTATCGCATGCGAATCAGATCCCATACATAAGAATTCAAACTTAATTATCTATTATCATTTACTTTCTCTATCATCCTTAGTTAATTCTCAAATGCAATCTTCAAGAGTAGCCACTTGACAAGTGTTACGAAACAGTATAACGCCGCCTCTCTAATGCCCTTGCGCATCCATTTGAGGCACTAACCGGCGTAAATAGGCACTAGGTCTGAGAACCTGCCCTTCATTGAGTACTAAAATCTATATCCCACCTTACTTTATGTACAGACAGTCAAACTATAGAGAGCCTAAATCGATATAGATGTTACGATTAGTTGTCTTGTCTTTCACCTTTATTTCTATGCGACACGTATATTATCATTCTTCACAGGACAGCATCAGTATAAGCCACTAGGTTAATACTATCTGTAAAATGTTCTCAATGAATATTGAACTTATATGTGTTTCAAATTTTAGCGTGACATTTCTGGTTGTGTCTAAAGCCATATCTTTGAAGCCTATGATGCTTGTGGATCATTATTCAGGATCTGTGTCCAGTTAGACCTAGTACACGCCACAATTTTAATAAAATGAATGAATAATTGAATATCTTTAAGATAAAAAACAATACAGCTGTTCGCTATCTTGGATTGTCAGCCCGTAGTCTTCATTAATCGTCGACCTTGATTGAATGATTGATAAATGAAATTGTAAGTGCCTACTCATTTTGCAGGCTTCTCAAGAAACAGTTAATTACTTACTCGTGGGTTGTGAGAAAATTATTACCTATCCTTGCATTATTCGCAAAGAAATGTACCTGGTAAATTTTAATACACACGTGTATAAGTACACGCAGGCGGTAGGCTGCTTGATGTTTTGTTTCCTCGTAACCACGATTGTGTCTATACAAAACTACTGGACTCCAGTGGGTATCAGCTATTAGCTGCCTACGTAATTGGCCTACTGCTGTTAAGTAGTGGGTTAATATTACTTAGGTAGACAGAGACGTCCTAAATATTTGCAGCCTATTACACTAGTACAGGGGACGTCCCAGTTTTGAGTCTAGATAGATATCATCTGCGTACATTGTCTGGCGCACTTATTTAGCTAAAAATAGAAGCCTAGTGGGTTGTTCTGTTCTTGTTTAGAAGCCAGCCTTTATGAGTTCCCGTTTTTCTCAGAGATGTCATTATCGTGTCAGTCCAATATTCTTCTGAAATTCATCATAATCTTATATCGATAAATATCTGTTCAATAAAAAAATATGTCGCCCTGGTGTTTGTTTTTGATACCATGGTCGCCATCGGTACAGCCGCCTTATACTCACTTCAAATTCTTCGAAATATCTTATTAATGTAACAACACTTGATTTGATATGTCATCAAAGTTTCATCATCACCTCCCTGCCCTGTTCCCAGGTTATCTGGGGTCGGCGCAGTATATTTTCTTCCATTCGTCCCTGTCATTCGTCATCGTATCATTCACCCCCTTTTCAGCCATTCTTCACACAATCCATCCATCTCTTTTTCGGCCGTCCTCTGTTCCTCCACCCATTTACATTCATACCCATCACTCTTTTGGTTACATGTTCCTCCTCTCTTCTCATTACATGGCCATACCAGGATAGACGATTCCTCTTCAGTTTATCGGTTTGTCAGTGTAGTTTATGTGTCAACATAGTTTATCGTATCAATATTAATAACATGAAAAGTTGAAACTTAAAAATACTAGTTGTTATCGTTGCTCTTTTTAGATTACCTGATATGGTCCGATAAGATTGTGAGGCATTGACCATCGGGGATGTGTCACATCGTTGCATGAAATGCATTTGATAAGATATTGGTTAGATTAAGGTAACTTGACCTTTGACGCCCGAAAAAACTTCAAGCGTCTATCCAGGCATAGTAGCTTATGTTTATTATAGCAGGGTTTTTGACCTTAGGCGAACCAAGCTTCGGCATGAATGGGGCTAATACGAGGGGAGAGAAGTTTAAATGTTTGCAGTGCACTTGTCAATTTAGTAGGTGGTTAGCGGGTTGAGGGTGCAATCACTGACCTTCAGGTGATCCGTCTGCTCGTCTGCAATCAATGCGAAATCTCGTCTGCAAAAAAAAGGTGAATTCCATGGTGGTTTCCTTTGGGAACAAAAGACCTTGTCACCTTGATCGGTTATCAAGACATCTAGAACAAGGTTATGGTACTGAATGCGGCTGAACTTTAAATAGGCGAGTTGGAATCAGGCTCATACTAACTACTTTATCAAGAGAGTCGTAATTGCTTCAAATACTAACCGCTTTGTTCGCTCCAGTCTTCTAAGTTTGTTTGTAACTGATAAATTGGCGGCGACAGCCTTTGATCTATTACGCCAGGTTATTAATAGATAAGCATTTGAGACAAGGTTAAGGAGACGAATTTTTGTGCGAATTTGGTACATGACCTCTTTATTTTTGATCATGGTACCTAATAGGCAGCCATGGCTAGCTAACTAAGTGGGCAAAATATTTAGCTGAGTCAAACTCTTGTTTGAAATCCATAATTGCCAAGACAATATAGTTACACTTCGGGCGATTGCATATTATTGCCTCTTAATCAAAACATGCTCAAAATCCATATTTTTTTTTGTATAAGATGGGATTGCACTTGACCTCATCTCACCTGATAGAGAGTGACAATGAGGTCTAAGATGTAGCGCCATCTGCCTCATTATCCTCATAATATTCTCAAAATCTATCTAATATGGGCACGAATGGGTCTCCATGGGCGACAACAACCGCTAACCATAAATCACCATCACTAAAAGTGACTGATTTTCTCGTGAGTTTCTCTGCCATGCACCTCTTCGCATACATAGTCCGCATAGTTCCGCACTCATTCTGTTGTAGCTGATGTCCATTGGCGGCGGTGATCACTTGCTATCAGGTGACCCGCTTGTTTCGCTTTCCTTCCTGTTTTATATTAAAAAAAGTTTGGCTCATCTTTCTCTCTCCTTCAAGTGTATGTATTGGAGCTAAAATGCTGCTTCTGAAAGATTTTAATTAGGTGGACCGACGATCTAGTGAAGGTCGCGGGAATTCCTTGCTTTGTGGAGAACTTTGACCGAGGCCTATGTCCAGCAGTGGACGTCTATTGGCTGAAATAATGATAATGATTACTGATTCATTCAATCCAAAGGATTTATGTATGGGATCATCCAGTCTCGAAAATTAGTTGCCAACTCAACATCCCTATTGGTTATTCGCAATGACGTCAGCCCCCAACTAAATCGCACGTGATTGGCCCGTGTTTTGACAGCGCGATAATTGGGACTTCCTCGGGGGAGCGAGCAGGACGGGGATTTTATCTAATTGAACAGGTACTGAGGGAATTGGTTAGCAGGTCGTGTACTGAACTGCGAACTGCGTGAGATTGAATTAGATATTGGTTAATGACAGCACTACAACATTTCTACAGGTGATATTGAACAAACACGTTTGACTAAAAGTGAGGTTCGATTTTAGAAATGAGAGATTGTAGTAACTTGATGTGCTGGCCACCGTACATAGGTTTTTTCTTATACTAAGATACGGCAAACGAGCAAGCACGGGACATCTGCTGGTAAGTAAACACCGCCGCCCATGAACATCTCCGAGATGAGAGAAGTCGCTGATGCGTTGCCGGCCTTTAAAAAGGATTACGCTTTTCTCTTGAATTTATTGTTTTATCTTGTTCTCAGCTTTACAAGAAACCGAGCTTACCAAGAAGCCTATTCACTCTTGATTTATAAAAATTACCAGTGGCCTAAGTAAGTAGTAGTCAAGCAGTAAGTGCTAGAATGTACTTATCTCGTCGCGTTTAGTCCCGTTTATATGAAATATTTGATTTATACCAGTGGCCTGTAATCATACTGTTTATTCTGAAGGTGCGGTAGGAAATTCTTCTTCTTCTTCAGCAGCATGTGTTTGCCCACTAGCATATGCCTCTCCAATTTTTCTTCACTTCCTTCTGTCGTGGGTTTTCCTGGACCACTCTGCGCCAGCTTAAGCCTTGATATCGTCGGACCAGACCATCTGGCAGTTTGTCCGCCAACACTCCTCTTTCCATCTCTTGGTCTCCATTCAAAATCTTTTGCCTTGCAGTAAATAGAATCTTTATTTTTTGTATACTCAACCGAGAATACCCTAATCTTACACTTGCAATACTAAAACAATCCATACGTTAACCGTTAGCTCAGAACGTTGCAAAAATTGTAATGATTAATAAATTACAGTTGAATATGAATTAATCATTAGTGATCAAACACGGGTGCAAGCGCTAGTATACAAATCGAGTAACGATATTACATTACGTTCATATCGAGTGACAGGTGCATTATGGAGTCATGTTCGCATAGACGTAGGAACTTTTAGACACCCCAACAATACTGTATTGTCTATGTGTAATTATTTTGTTATAGATGCTGCTTTTAATAATAAATAAATAAATAATGCGCAAGAAAATCACACCAATCAACCTGGTCCCAAACTAGGACAACATCTGTACTATGAGCACCAGATGACGATAATTAACTGGGGGCGTCAACCCATAACACCCAGACCCAAGACAACTTATAAAAATGTAGTTTACTAAAATGATTTTTTAAAAATCATAACGTGGTCGTTACTGGTATTAAAATGCAAGTGGTAGAAATGCAAGGCTTATTTATATTTAAAAAGTATAGAAGCACTTTCCAATATTTTACGATTTTATAATATTCCTAGGAGATGATACCCAAAATATAATAAACTACCTACAAGGTCCTAATGAAAGCACATAAATCAAGGCTAGACTGAAAATTTATCGTCGCCGTAAAATAATGCCGATATCATAAAAATATCCTGTTCCTACCTCTCCGAAAAACAAGAGATAAAGATTTATGTGTCACTAGAAACTTGGCCAATGATATGGATGTAATATTTTATATCCGAAGGATTAGGTGTAAGTAGATGATGCTATGATATTATTTCTGTGGTGCGAAATTGTATCAGAACAGAACGTCCTTTGTGGTATTTTGGATACGCTAAAGTAGTGTTTTACATTACTAACATACTTAATCGTTTATCTATATTCAAATTATTATTTAAAAAATAATTATTATTTATAAATTTTATCAAAATTAGAACGTGAACAAAAAGTCTCAAAAATCAACAAATACTGTTCTCCGGAACCCAAGTCCCAACGGAGAGATTTATTGTTAAAATGTCTTAAATTCATCTTAATATAAATCAATGACGGCGCTACTCACGGACTCAATAAGACCTGTAAAACTGTTTACGTTTAAGCCTATTCAAACGTACTTTTACGAAGATCGTTAAAATAAAATTGATGTCCATTTCTTTAGACTAAGAATACTATACAAGCTCTTAAACACATTTAACATTAGGGCTCATAATTTTTTCAACGATAAAGATAGACGGAGCCATTTCCACAAAACAGAAAAAAATAATATAAGTCGCCATTTTTAGTTTATTATGCTTCGTCATGGCATTTTCACTGAAGGACACTTATAAAGTTTTATTTTTACCTAGAGTGGCCCTTTCGATTACGTGAAAGTACTGAAAGCATACCCTTTTCAAAGGAATTTTTAGTATCTGAAAAATGAGAAAGCCTATGTTGAGCCTTTTACAAGTTATCGTGACGGCTGTATTTTATTTTTCATTGTTGATGATTTTCAATTGTATTATGTGACATTTATTAATAATCTATTTGAAACATTATTCCTTGATCTTATCTTCTTAGTTTGTGTCCTCGTTTCTTTATAGGTTGGTAACTAGTTTTATGGAGAGCAGCAGTATCATTATAAGATTTAGTATCATCATAGTAGCAATGACTTGATTTCTACGATGGATGCCTTTGCCTTGCTGTGGGACAGTATAAAGCCCTTTTTTATTGTGCTTATTAAATGTTAAAACTTTTTTGGTTGGCCTATTTTTTTTTAATTCTTCGTCGTCTTCGTTTATACGGACAAACGGATCACCTGATGGTACCTAATTTCCGGTTATTTATTGATTTACAATTTTACATGGAGAATCTCGAGTAGTACCTACTTATTACTCTTGCTGGTGTCTTCTCAGTAAAAATCTACATTCCGAACCTGCGGTGATAAGTAATTACCCCTATTTCGATTTACACAAGTGTTTTGTGTGGGTCTAACTTGAATATAGAATTTTCCTATTTCTATAACGCGCAAGTCGATCCGATCCTAGCTCTATGGCGCGCACCAATCGTCATTCGACTCGCGCGCAACAGTCGAAGCGATTTTGGTGCGCAAGCGGCGCGTTGACTCACGCATTCCGCCCTATTGTGACCGACTAATTGTTCAGTAAGTATTCATACTTGTGAGCTATTATGTATGTGTTTGAAAGAAGGGACGTAATCGGTTTGATTGGGTGGCCTTTGGATGTACTGCCATTTTCAATTCAAATACCTAATTTATTTCAGACGTTACATAGTCTATAACTTTTTTTTACATTTTCATGAAATAGAAATATATATTTTTTTTTACTTAAAAAACCTTAGCTTTGAATCGAGAGGTCTTAGTTTTTTCTAATTTAATTTCGTCACAAGTACGGTTTTTTTTTAGAGAGTTAAAGCATTATTTTTCAAAAGTGTTTATTTTTTAGTTTTAACCGGTTTAAGATTAAAAAATAAATACTCTTTATTACATCAAGCTTCATTTTTTAATAACAGTCGTATCCATGGTTAAACATTTTTCTTTTTTTTATTCTTGTTGAATGTTTCTGTCGATATGGATTTGCTATCGGTACGGTAGTATTCCTGTGGCACAATCTACTCTTATATCTTTTATATCTTCCTACCATAAATCCTAAATGTTACTAAAGTATGACGTAATTGAACTGTTTGTGTTGCCAATTTGCGTTCCTTCATGGTGTCCGCCAAAATTAATATGGTTATGGCCATAAGTTTTCAAACCTCTAAGGGGTAACGATAAGGATCTCGATAGTCACTACACTATGGTTGCTTGCTGCCGCTGTTGTCCGATAACTGTAACACAAATGTTCGAGCTACTTAGTACGTAGTCAGGTCAATTTATTCATATTAACACTATCTTTTGCCCGTGGCTTCGCTCGCGCCCCCCACTTCCTTAAAATGGGGGGTTAGAAAGGGGCAAAAAGTAGCCTATGTTACTCTACATCCCTTCAACCATCTCCTCATAAAAATCACGTCGATTGGTCGCTCCGTTTTGCCGTGAAAGAAAGACAAACATACAGACAGACAGACACACTGACAGACACACTTTCCCATTTATAATATTAGTATGGATATTTACAAATCCTTAGTTTGGAACCAGGACAATGTATGTGATGTTGTCTCAATTTATTTATTTATTTAAGTAGGTATATCCTCTCTCGACCCGTGGCGCCCCACTACAGAAGCTTCGCGACCTACAGTTTGAGAAACACTGTCCTACACTATCATACCGCTATTGTATCGCAAAGAAAGCCACTTTATAAGGCTGATGTGATGGATGTGCCTGTGCTTAGGGTTGGCAAATTGCCTAAACGGTTAGCTAGAATATATCACACCAGGAATAACGCAAACCAGTATATTCAGGATTTATAGAGAAAATTCTGAGCATAGCAAATAGTTGTTTATCTTCTGTGTTTTGCTCAGTTTGTAGGGCTCAACTTTGATCGTGATAATAGAATTGGCCTGTCTGGTTATGAATAAGTGATCGGTATCTCTCATAAATTATAATAGTTAGGCTTGGTTTCCCTATAGTGATCTTAAAGAAAAGAGCTCATACTTCCTTAAAAACAACTTATTCCGTAATGCGTCGGATTGCAAATGCAAGAAAGGAGAAGTAAAAGAATTGTATCGACAGATGTCTGCCGTCGAATGTCACGTATCATATTAAAACATGCCTAATTAAAAAAATGCTATAAAGCACAAGACTATTTCATCCAGGATCCAGCTTGTTGATCTATCTTTCATCGATGCTATTTTACCCTGACTATTTTGTAATCGATATAAATAAATTTAAGAGTCATGTATACACAGTAGTCTATTTACTTTGTTAAATCAATATTCCAAACAAATTCATAAGTGTTCTGAATGGACCTAACTTGAATAAAGACTTTAGTTCTAGTAGGTACTGAAACTTTAGATTTGACACCCCTAAACCAGCAGATTGCTACCATCTAATAGGGAACTAATTAACATTAGTCCGGTGTCTAACGGACCGAGCCAATGGCCTGTTACCACAAAATAATTACATACGGAAAAGAGTCTGCCCACTAAGAGCTAAAAAACCGGCCAAGTGCGAGTCGGGCTCGCGCACAAAGGGTTCCGTAGCAGCAAATATAATGCCATCGTTTTCAGTGTAAGCACAATAACTTAACCAAAATTACAGTTAAATCAACCTATCTCAAAAACTATAAGAGATACTTTGATCAAACCAAAAATCGTTGAAAGAGTTAATTAGCATGCATCACCTCTATTTTTTTTAGAATTTTATACCCCGTAGTTATAAAAATAGAGGGGGGGGGACATACTTTTTACGACTTTGAGAGCTGATATCTCAAAAACCGTTCACTTTAAGAAAAATGTTTTTTAGAAAACTTTATATCATTTTAAAAGACCTTTCCATTGATACCCCACACGGGTATGTAGAAAATCTACATCGAAAAACAAATTTCATCCCTCAGTTACATGTATGGGGGGGCCCACCCCCAATTCTTTTTTTTACTATTTAGTGTCATATTTTTGTAGCGGTTCATACAACACATATTCCCATCAAATTTCATCACTGTAGTACTTATAGTTTCCGAGTAAATCGGCTGTGACAGACGGACAGACGGACAGACGAACATGACGAAACTATAAGGGTTCCGTTTTTGCCATTTTGGCTACGGAACCCTAAAAACGTGTCATGTACTCACGCATGCGCACTAACGGGGAAATACGCCTTTTCGACCACATTAATCCCAAAGATATTGGATATAAAACAAGATGGAGCACTATGAAAATGAATGCAATGTTAATTTCGACTCTATGCAGTGGGAATAAAGATTACTTTGAAATGCCAAATCGCTTTACAGAAAATCGAGCCGAGCGAGATGTCGCTATATAGGATGATGTCCTTGTCTAATGGGTTGCCATCATAAAAAAAAACCTTTGTGGTATAACTTAAGCAATGTTTATATTTCTTCTTCTGGGGAACTTTCAAAATATTTAATAATTTAAAGGAAAGGAAACGTTGGAATTAATAATGTCTTTTTTATTTTTTTTATTTTAAACCATGATAAACGACTGTTTTTATGTAAAAGTCGGTGATATGGTAGTTTTAATTATAATCAATATGCAACACTTGGCGTCTCGACATCACCATTATGGCGGCGGCAAAAATAATTTGAAAGTTTGCATTATTGTGACGACAAAAATAACGTGTAAAAATTGTGATTATTTATTTGTAATGGTTCTCACTTGTTGTGTGATAGCATGCAAAAGAGAATCTTATAAAGGTTGCGGTGTATTTTTAATAAGTAAGTATTTAGTCAGTTTTTTTTTTTGCATAGGGTGTCCATTTCGCTTGTCATCTAAAGACGGATTTACGTTTTTATTTTTTTTTGGACAAATCGGAAAGTTTTCATGGTCGAATAAATTGCATGATAATGGACGACCATAAAAAGGTCATGTTACGTAAATAGTGTAGCAATAAATCTATTTAATTTTTAAATTATCAAATCGTAAAGTATGTACGTTTGTATGAATAATACGGTATGGCCGGTTAAATGTGCCGCAGAGTGTATTATTATAGGTAGGTAAATAGAAAATCTAATAAGGCTAGCACAAACTTTTCGAAAAGTCGGTAGTCTCTTCGTATCGTACGTATACATAATAAGGAATTTTAATTTAGAACTTGTAATGTGTTCTTTCTACAAAATTGCTTATAAATACTCAAACGATACTTTGAAACGTTCGTGCTAGCCCTTCTAGTTTGAATGGGCTTCACGAGTTTCCTAGAGAACGCAATGTCCGACTCCCACGTGGGTGGACTAAGTTTGACTAACAATAATTGTAATCGAAACGCTAAAACGTGTGGTCACCTTATTAGAGTAGGACGCTAACCAATATATAGACATCTCGCGAGGCTCGAATGTAAGTAATAAGTGCGCCATCTTGTTATAGTGTAAAATCTTTGATTAATCCTAGCCTATGACATAAGATTGTCAAACTGTCGAGGTCTGTGGCAGAGGCCGCGCGCTTATGTACTCATGCCGGGCAACAACCCTAGCATATGTCAACGAACTCTTCTAAATTCAAAATCAGACTGAGTCTAACTTCTGTATGTAATTATTTTGTACTGTTACCCTGGGTGGAATAATGGCTCAACTCGAATTAACACTGTTGTCTCTACTTGCAGTTTAAGTTGTCTCATTTTACTCTTACTCGTTTGTTAGTTTTGTTACACATGCATTTATTTGAATAAGGTACACATAAAACTATCAGAAATAAAACATTCATAGAAAGTACATATTCACATAATGCTGCCAATTATAGTATTAATCAATATTAAAATATTAATTACACATTTCACTACTTTGGAAGTTTCTTACGCGCAAACTGTTTAGTTAAAGAGAAACCGTTAAACAGGACAGGAACCCTAAAAAGCTATACTTTTTGTTTAATTTTTAGCGTCTATGTAGGTTTCCAAAAGGGTTCGGTCATCGAAATAGTTTGAGAACCGCCGTGTTTATACCCACCCTTACATTACTGTCTCAGTTAGCGAAGTTTCCGTGTATACAAAAGTGCAAGTTGCGGTAAATCGAGAATACCTTTCGAGAATTATTTAAGTAACCGCATTTTGCTTTTAAGATGCTTTTTAAGGTTCTCTCGAAGTACGTGCTTTTGAGTTAGTGTGTACATTAACGTAAAAGTTTTATGTTTCTAAGCTTCGGATAATGTATTGCGTTTGTTATAATATTAAGCCCAATTCGTTTTTGTGTGCTAACAATCTGTTAACACAAAGATCTAAGCAATTTACTAAAGCAAGCTAGAGTTTGGAAATTCAAGGAATCTGTAATACTATTCTTTTACTAATATAAGGAATTAGTAAATAGCGGTGTGAAAGGTTGGCGGCAGGCCTCCACCAAATCCCTCCACCGATCTCTATCCAATGCCATTTGTTGCCAATCGCGGGCAAAACTGTTGAGGTCACCAGCCCATCGTTTTTGGGTCTACCCCGCTGTCAGCAATTATTATTTATTATTTCTCTTTCCTTTCTAGCGATATACAACTTCACCCCCACCTCGTCATCCCACCTCCAGCTCGACGTGGGCGAGCTGGTGCACCTTGAAGCGGAGACCGAGTGCTGGTACTGGGGGCGCAGCCTCCGGCGGGACGCGCACGGCGCCTTCCCGAAGAGCTACGTGGTCATCAGGGATTGCCATGTAGACAGGTAAATCAACATCAGCCACATGACGTCGCGAAATAAAAGAAATAGTTTACTTCATTGCGAATGACGCTTTGAGGCGTCATTCAAATCTTTTACGTATGGCGTATGACGCCTAATGGCGTCTTAAAGGCAGAGACAGAGTGCTGGTACTGGCACGGCGGGACGCGCACGGCGCCTTCCCGAAGAGCTACGTGGTCATCAGGGATTGCCATGTAGACAGGTACAAAATATCAGCCACGACGTTCACAAATGAACGAAATAGTTTACCTATTTCCTTAACCGATTCATTTCGGATGACGCCTTTAGGCGTCATTTTAAATGTTTACGTATGGCGTATGACGCCGAAAGGCGTCTTAAAAATTGATATCTGATGTCGACTGAATGTAGACACTCATAAAGAAGTCAAAATTATAACAAAAAACAAAATGTGTTCTATTATGGCGGAAGATGCCTAAGAGCGTCATTTTATTGTGTGGTGGCTGACGCCAGTACGCGTCACAGAAGATTTGTTAGCCGTTAGGGTAAAAGTCCCTAAAAGTGGGCTACGCAATGAATCGGTTAATATTAGTGTAACTTACTCTGCATTTCAGTTAAGTATCTCGATTAAAACAGTACAGTTCTTATTCGAATCTATTGATTTGATGACCTGTTTTAACAGGTCATCCGCCGACATTCCGATCTCATTCCACCCTACCAGTAGTAGCATCGAATATCTCAGCCAGTAATGCGACTGATAATGTTTCAATTAAACTGACTGAGTCACCAGATTATTGGGTCGTCGACCAGGAGTCCTATTTTTGAATCGCTCGTATATCGATAGCAATGTCGCATGCGACGTATGTCACATTCGTCTTCCAAGGTTTTTTTTACGTGATAGGTGGCAGATGTGGAGACGGATCACTTGATAGTTAGCGATTGCGCCATCCATAGACAACGCCAGTGAAGTCACAAGTGCACTGCCAATCTTAAACCCCCTTTTCCCCCAATTGGGCCTCGGATTAGATATGAGCGCCGCGCCGGCGCGCCGCCGTCGCCGTGGACTAGCGTCAGCGCGCCGCCGTCGAGCAAACCGCTCGGCGCTCCGCCGCGACATGTACAACCAGTAGTGTCACATTGCGCTGCCAACTTTTAACCCCCTTTCCCCTCATTTGGGCCTCCGGTGCCCTCACTCACTCGACGAAACACAGCGCAGGCACTGCTTCACGCCGGTCTTCTGTGAGGCCGTGGTATCACTCCGGTCGAACCGGCCCATAGATGCCGAAGATTTAGGTTACAAAATATTTAGCTTCAGGAAAAAGCAATTTTGATTAATTAATAATGAAATTATTGATATTCGAGTTTGTGTCCTTAGAAATGTGATTTATTTTAAAATTAAAAGAAAATGTACGATTTTGTTTTTCTTTATTTTGTTTCATCTAAACCCCCCCGCTTCCCCTTACTTCACCCCTTGAAAAAAATGTAATCCACGCCGGCGCGCCGCCGCCGCCTTAGAGCAGACAGCCACTGGAGATGCCCTAACGTCCGCGCTTCTAACAATTTTTTTCACCATTTTTTGCGGGGGACGAGGTAAACACGTACAGCACACCACCAAAAATTTTAATACTCAACAGTCACAAATTTTGCTGTCACGATAAACGCACACTACAGAAAAATTTAACACATCAAAAATACACGCTCACAAATAAAGATTTCACGTAACTATGCAGCATACATACGAAAAAGACAGTGATGGGACACAAAGAATGAGTCAAATCAGTTTGGTGAATGAACTTATATATAAAATTGTAAGTGTAAAATTCTGCACATTGAAGATAAATAAATATTTATTTAGTCAGTTTGTAAAATAAAACCGGCCAAGAGCGTATCGGACACGCACATGAAAGTGTTCCGTATCCAAAAGATGGGCCTTAAACCTTATTTTCATAGTTAAGTTAGGTAGTTATTTCCATACATTACCATTAGTTAGGGCAACTGCACGTCATAAGTTGGTTCAAGTTGTATTAAAAATACTATGTATGATACAGAGTCCGCTAAAGTTTTCGTTAAAAGTACAGTCAGCCACACATCAGGTTACCACAATCTGTCAAATTTCCTCAACTGATATTCAACTTAATGTGTATGACAGTATTTACTGTGATGTGTGGCTGTACGTAGGTACTTACTTGGAGGTATAGAGCATATTTTTTTCAGAATTATTTAATAGTATTTCAAAAGTTGGGGGGGGGGGGGGGGAGAGGAAGCTCTAATTTTAACTTTGTATTAATATATCTCGAAAACTAGGGGTTTGATCCACATTATGTCAAGGCAATTTTTGTTGTATTTAAAGATACCTTTTTAACGATACCGACCAGACGATGGGGTAAGTCGAATTATTTTTCGAATTAACTTTTCGCTGTATGGAAAGGGGGGTGAAACAATAATTATTTTTCAATAATGTTAAAACCAATTTTTGGATTATCAGTATACATCTCTTTACCAATTTTCAGTGGCAATCGGTGCAGAAACGGCGAGAGAACGAGCCAGGACAGACAGACAGACAGACGGACAGACATGACGAGTAGACTACGGAACCCTAAAAAATGGTGAAGTTGTGCAATACATACTAAAACGTAAAAAATTACAAATGTGCGCTAGTTTGGGGTTAAACATTTGGACAAACAAAGGGAGAGTAAATGAAACAATATATTTTTAATTAGAATGATTTATTGAAATATTACAAAAATCCTTATTACGCATTTATATTGATTTTCAAAATGAATAAGTTTATTGTACACGTGTCGAATATATTTCTGGGGGGTCTAATTTTTTTGAAATATTGGATAAACGAACATTCGTATACTTTTCTATATTAAAATTAGCGAGCTCCAATTATGGTTTACTATCTACTCCGTTATCATGCATGATACTCCCGGACCACATATTTTATTCCTTTTACCTCGAAATATTTTATAGCCACCAATTCTTTTTATTTTTTAGAATAAATTCCAACATCGTATGACCAGAAGAAAGGACAGTAATTTCTCTAATTCACTTTACAATGTTTTAATATTATAATATACGTCTATACTATTTTATTCAAAATATAATGAAAAGAACGGATTTTGAAACTAACTGCAGTGAGTGAATGATTCATTCAAATGTCGAGATGGTCCCATCACTAGGACCGATACCACGATATCATTATTAAATTTTTCTGTCGTTTACGTATCGTAACGGTTTTTTATTAAAATAGATTTTCTAGTTTAATACACATTTAATAATTAATAAAAGTCATTACTTATGATAGGAAACGCGATCTTGTTGCGAATTTTAGCTGTCAGATCGCCTTTTACATGAAAATACTGCACAATTCACCATTTTTAAGAGAAACGTCACGCGACACGGAGCGATGCAAAATGGCGATGTAGCGACATCCAAGTAGTTTTGTATAACTTAGTTGACCAGTTCCGAAAGTTGACCAATGTACTTTGCCGGAGGGGAAACGCCCGGTATGGCATCTCCAGTGGCTATATACTCAAAGGCCGCCGCCGAATTTTTTTTTAACCCCACGCCGCCGCCGTAGAATTAGCCATCGGCGCTCATATTATCTACCCCGGATACCCTCACTCTCTCGGCGAAACATAACGCAGATGCTGCTTCACGCATATATTTTTTGTTTCGTTCGCCTTGAATGTGCGAAATTCTAAAAAATCATTGAATTTTAGTTTATATTTTATTCACACAATATCTCATTCATTGACCTGATTCCGTACTAAGTACCTTACGCACTTGTAATGTGTTACAGATATCAGATAACAGAGGATCACAAATATAATATTCAAATACATATATGTAATAACACCCAAGACACTGAACAAACACAAATGTTCGTTACATGTATGTTTGTCCAGGGTAGGGTAGGATATTTTGTCGTTTTATACATCGCTCACTTGGAATCACTCGTCTAACTATGAGCGGGTAAGTCTCTTGTTGCGGTCAAGTGATTAAAAACGCCGCATGCCGGATTTCGGACGGAAAATCAGTAGATATCGTGTGCCTCCAGGCGAACGAATCAAGAATATAGCTCTCAGCCATCGAGTCACTCGGCCTGTGGGGGTCACTGGGCTAATGTTAGGCCCACAGAGATAGTAGGGCCAGTGCGAAATTGATAGATAATTATTGTGATAAAGGGAGCTGTTGTTATTCAATGAATTGTGTGACTAGCTACATTTCTCTCTGATATCTGTAACACAAGTGCTTAAGCTACTTAGTACAGAGTCAGATCAATGTATGTGATGTTGTGTGAATTTATTTATTAGTGTAAACTTGACGATTATGTGCACAAGACGTGGCTTCTTTTGTTTCGAGAGTATTTTTTTTCTATTAGTTCTTCTTTTCTTAATAAGGATTAGTGATCGCAAACCGAAAGGTTCGAAAAATTCGAAACATACTTTTGATCAATCCCGTGAATCGAACCCGGGATCCCCGAGATCACGGCCCGGTACTTTAACCACTAGACCAACGGGGCGTAAGTGGAGAAGGTAGCTATAGCTGGAGGCACGAAAGTATAGCGATGACCGTTATTTTGCGCACTTGTAAAAAAGAAGACTTTCTATCAAAATTGGTTTCTCTCGGTCATAACTACACTTTCTTGCCTCGGACTATATGTATGTAAAGTAAAGTGGACTTTTGTTTCCGCATTTAGACTCCTACTTGATCCATTGTACTTGTAGGTGATACCAAGAGTATATTTTGTTTTTTTTTCCAGATGTGGAGGCACAGTGGTCGCGTCTGCGGGAGGCAGCGGCGTCGCACACGACATAGCACAGACCCTCAGAGAGTGGCTTGAGAGGTGGAAGAACCTCTACATTGTGAGTTCTACGAAAATCCCATACTTTTAAGGCCTGTTTCACAATGGAAAGATAAAACGTCACATAGCTGTGTTTTGCATAAATTATTTTAGAGATAAAAGTTGCGATTGAAAATCGGATATCATACCCCACAGCCGGGACTGGACCGTACCGCTTATCGCGATCGCCATTTTACGCCAAATTGTTTGGCGCAATGCAGCCCTTCTAGTTACACGACCTACCAGCAGGCCTAACATGCGCACCGCGACAAAATTTTGAAGACACTCGTTCGCGATAGCGTATACTTCTATCCCGATCATCGCTCAGTCAGGTGAGCGAGAAGCAACTTGCGCCGACGCAATACGAGTGTCGACAAAATTATCACGCGATGCGCATGTTAGCCCTGCTCGACACCCAAGGATTCCCAGTACAGTAGGAACCACTTCCCAATCTTCTTCTCGCGTCGATGGCATCAAGATATTAAATTTTACCAGCTCAATACTCCGCCACAACGACTGCGCTATCGGTAGGCTGCAGGAGTTCACTTATGTGCAGTTGTCTGGGCATAAAGGGCATGCCAGGAGATTAGCCATGGTTCCCAATAGTGGGTATGCTCACGTACTCCGAAGGCCCGATTGGTCGCCTCTTACGACAGGACGGGAATATCTTGGCAGTATTCTTGACGCCCCTAACCACAGGGCACACGCTCTTACACTATAGGGTGTCTCATTATCTCATTATCTTGTTACAGACAAACGATGAGCGGTTCAAGTTTATGGAAGTAAGCATGCGCGCGCTGCTCGAGTTGCGGCGAGAGGCGGCCAGCGGCACGCTGCCCCAGGACCAGCTGAGGAGGGTCGCTAGGACTGCCGTCTTCACCATAGATAAGGGGAACAGGTACTTTCAATATCAGTGAGGGTGTTTGCTAATGAAAAATCCGATAGATGGCGTTACGTAGACGCCTGGGCATCTATTTTTGATTCACTCGTCGCTAGTCGAACGCACAACTGATTTTCGTTCGACATACGAAATTAATTCGTTGCTAGGCGAGTGATCCACCAAGCGAGCGCTAGATAGAAACGTCGAAATAGGTTTAAATGTCATGCGACTTAGAAGACAAATGTGACATATGTCGCATGCGTCAACGCTATGTCACACGAGTGAATCAAAAATAGACCTACCCTGGTCCAACAACGAGTGGATTTTTCTACATTATGACGTATTATGTCAAAATTATGAAAATCCATATCATCTGATATGAGGGTTGGTTCTTGTTTTTCAAAACTATGTCCAATTGCCAGTTCCTTACTGTATTTTTCTTTCTTTTATAGAGCCCTAGGAATGGAGCTAGCAGTCAGGACAGCTGGCGGGCAGCTGGTCGACCCACTACAGACTTCTACTTACAGACTGAACTCTATGCACGATGAAGCCAACGCCCGTATAGATAAGAATATGGTACGTTTGTCTATTTGGTACTGTGTAAACATTTTGAACTGGCCGGATGTCGCTTTTGGTAGTAGCCCCACCTACTGTATTTAAGTATTATATTTGCGTTTCCTGTTGTGTGAAATTTTAACAAGTGCCTAAGCTTTTTAGTGCGTAGTCTGGTGAATATATGAGGATTTTTGTCAGTTTGCTTATACTTTTATGCCCTCTTGGCATTAATAAATAAATTAATTACTGGCCATCAATTTTCAGTATTTTAACTTAGAAAATGCAAAACTGCCATAATCAGTTTCACTCTCAATTTTATATACCCTCTCATAGGGTGACTTTCAGAAATGGTTATTGAGTTACTTATTTTCAAATGAAAAGTTTAATATTGTAAATGTTTCCCCGTCCCCCAGGAAACGACCCCCGCCACCCAACCAACCACAAGCCCCGGCACCGCCCGCACGTACACGGTGGCGGTGCGCGTGCACAACTTCGTGTGCCGCATGGCGGACGCGTGCGAGCTGCAGCTGGCGCTGTACGACGCGGCAGGCAAGCTCACCGAGCACCTGCTGCTGCAGCAGCTGGCGCCGGGGGGCGCGCCGCAGCAAGTCGTCTTCACGGTACGTCATCAACATTGCAGCCAGACGTCCACTGCTGGACATAGGCTTCGTGTGCCGCATGGCGGACGCGTGCGAGCTGCAGCTGGCGCTGTACGACGCGGCAGGCAAGCTCACCGAGCACCGCTGCTGCAGCAGCTGGCGCCGGGGGGCGCGCCGCAGCAAGTCGTCTTCACGGTACGTCATCATCATTGCAGCCAGACGTCCACTGCTGGACATAGGCTTCGTGTGCCGCATGGCGGACGCGTGCGAGCTGCAGCTGGCGCTGTACGACGCGGCAGGCAAGCTCACCGAGCACCTGCTGCTGCAGCAGCTGGCGCCGGGGGGCGCGCCGCAGCAAGTCGTCTTCACGGTACGTCATCATCATTGCAGCCAGACGTCCACTGCTGGACATAGGCTTCGTGTGCCGCATGGCGGACGCGTGCGAGCTGCAGCTGGCGCTGTACGACGCGGCAGGCAAGCTCACCGAGCACCTGACTCTTATGCCAGGGCTATTGAATGAGGTTACAGATTAGTTCACAAGACATGTATCTGTCCATTAGCCCAGCTAAGTCCATCCTTAAATGTTTTCTTACTCTTTCTCTGCGAGTCTCGCTTTTTAGTGATGCTAATTAGTAATACAGAGTGTATCCGTGAATATTTACATCCATTTAACCATGTGTTCTATCAAGCATTTGGAGCAACATTTGTTCAACTACTTTTCGAAATTCATGGAACTTTTTTGTCAACTCCTCGTACAAAATGACCGAGTCAGGTGACCGACTTTGTATGAAGAGTTTTTTAATACAAATTGTCAAAACTCATAGAACAAATTTTGTTCATAATAGTTGGTAGAACTCGTCGTTAAAAGGATTTACTTTTTTTTATATAAGACTAGCGGCCGCCCGCGACTCCGTCCGCGTGGAAAAGTAACTTTTTAACCCCCTTTTCGCAATAAAAAGTAGCCTATGTCCTTTCTCAGGGTCTAGATTATCTGTATACCAAATTTCATTTAAATCCGTTGAGGAGTTTTGGCGTGAAAAAGTACAGACAGACAGACAGAGTTACTTTCGCATTTATAATATTAGTATGGATGGGTTTGCACTTGACCTCATCTCACCTGATGGAGAGTGACAATGAGGTCTAAGATGTAGCGTGCTTTCCCAGAAGAAGCCTATTCACTCTCGACTTAAAGACACCTGAATTGCAATTTACTTTCCTATATGTTTAGTTATACTCCCTGCACTCCTTTCGATCTTGCAATTTTTTTCCTCGTCTTCCAGGAAACGACCCCCGCCACCCAACCAACAACAAGCCCCGGCACCGCCCGCACGTACACGGTGGCGGTGCGCGTGCACAACTTCGTGTGCCGCATGGCGGACGCGTGCGAGCTGCAGCTGGCGCTGTACGACGCGGCAGGCAAGCTCACCGAGCACCTGCTGCTGCAGCAGCTGGCGCCGGGGGGCGCGCCGCAGCAAGTCGTCTTCACGGTAATCGCTTCCTCCGAAGAACAAAGTCCGATCTCCTATATTAAACACATTGCAAAACGGACTTTATTCTTTGGAGCTGAAAGCCCGATCTCCTTTATACATATTGCAAATCAGACTTTATACTTTAGAGCAGTCGATGTAGCATTATAAATTGTCCTACACGTAAAGTTAAAATCATTTTACAGGCATGGTTGATGACATTAAGCTATGATGAAACGGAAAACCTTATTAAAACATAAATCTATTATGAGACCATTTATGATAGCAAGACAAATTGCAATGTTAAAGTTCCTGATATACTTATTTATTATCTATATAATTTATATATCTATATACTATTTATCCTTTTATATGTGTACAATATGTATATAATTTATATTCTTTATTATGCCTAATATGTATTTAAGAGCGCATGAGTCTTTATTTGTTAATTCTTTGCCAGGTCCTCACGATACAGGTTAGCCTAGTGTAAGGACCAAAGGTAATCTTGACTGGATTAGTCATCCAGTAGCAACAAAAGTATGCAACAAAATGTTTGACCAAGCACATGTCATTGTCGTTTATGTATGTTAGGTATTCTCATTTTTTGTTTCTCATTTTGTTGAAAATAATATATTTTTCATTTTTCATTTTTTTTTTCATTTTTCATCTCGAACTATACTATATAACATGGACAACATATACATTAAAACTACCAACGAAAATTAGTTTGAGCGAGATCTGGTAAGTAGTTTTTTTAATAATATGTCTTAAATCGTAAACAGCAAAATGGTACGGAACCCTTTGTGCATAAGACACGCCCTTGGACGGTTATTTTAAATATACAGAGTGGAAAAAAAAGGGTCATGGAAGAAAACTACCTTGAATCTTTATGTGAACATGTTTTCCTTTAAAGCTACTATTTTTAATAATTTAGTTTCTTAACATGTTGATTTTTGTTCCAGGACCTGTCAAGTGATGTAAAAAGAGAAAAAATCTTCCTAGTGTGCCATGTAGTTCGGATAGGGTCAATGGACCCACAGAATATTGATCACAGGTAAGAAAAATATTCCTTTAAGTGTATTAATTCAATAAGAAGTTATTAAGGTCAGTATCAGGTTTAAATACCGCGCGAAAATGCTTGCTTGGCAATATGGCGTCATCTGCGAGGGTATGACGTAATTTAAATAGGACAAGTTTAATTTAGGTAACAGCGGTTATTGTAATTTTATCATTGAGTATATTGACAAATTTTAATTATTGGATATAATAATAATCGGTCTAATTATGTACTTAAAATTATCAGTAATCCGCAAAGATCTATGGAAGCTAGTAATTTTCAGATCGTCAACTAGTTAACTGATGGCAGAGAACCAAAGTTAACTCGACTAAAGTTATATCGACATAGCTCTCCGGATTAGCAAGCTGAAGTGGCAGTGGGCTGGCCATATCTGCCGCAGAACTGACAACCGTTGGGGTAAACGAGTTCTGGAGTGGAGACCGCGTCTCGGTAAACGTAGTGTAGGACGACCTCAGGCCAGACGGAGTGACGATCTGCGCAAGAGGGCTGGCTGGAGCTGGATGCGAGTAGCCGAAGATCGATCAAAGTGGCGAGCATTTGGAGAGGCCTATGTCCAGCAGTGGACTGCAACAGGCTGATGATGATGATAACTGATGTATCCCTATTTAGACGCAGTTCGGTGGCGTGCGCGCCGGCGGCGGCGGCTGAGGGCGGCATGCGGCGTCCGTTCGGCGTGGTGTGCGCCGACGTCACGCGCCACCTCGCCGCCGACAACCCCGACAAGCAGATACAGCTGCCTTTCTACGCGTGAGTACACCTCCCCTTGCTCCTACACGCCTTCTTGGCACACCTATGCCAAGTGGCTTGGCATTGGTGTAAAAGAGAAGACTCCGATTCAGTCGTCACGCTCACTTTGAATTAGGCCATCTTGCACGCAACTATCGGGACGGATATTCTTTCTCAGAATGAGGGTTTTTGCAAATAAAAATCCGCTAGAGGGCGTTAGAGGGCGACTGGTTCAACAACCAGTGGTTTGGTTACATTTTTACGTATATATTTCTTATAATAAAAAATGAACACCAATAAAACAACCTTTTTATATCTAGTAACATAATGCTCCTAAGTTATATAGTTTTTGTGACAGCTTGTAAAGTTCGTTAACGGGTACAATATAGGCAACTTTACCCTAATTATGTAACGCAACTTTTTTATTCATTAGTTTTGTTTCATAAAATTTTTATTCCAATGAAAAACAACGGCTTTGACACACACACACAATGCCCCAAATGTTGAGAACGCTAAAGTCTTGTATAATGCCAATTTAATGTATTTTTATGTTTGCAGTTGTGAGAAAGAAACCATGGACACGTTACTAAAGAAAGTGTTAACCAATCGAGATTTAAAAGACGCGAAACAAGGCCAAGGGCTCTGGGTGTCCATGCAACTCGTCGAGGGAGATTTGAAACAGGTATGTTTGAGACCACTGGTCAAAGAATCCTAGGGGCCGAGAAGTAATTCTAATTTTGTGATAACAAAATTATCGAATGGCATTTAAAGTATTATTGGACATAGTTATGCAATTTAGAGTCAAACCACTAAAAGTTGATTTGACCTTTTGATGTGAAAAGTCCATTAAAATATGTAATTTGCTGTCATCGGAAAATGAGTCTCATTTAAAGAGGGTTGGTTTTTGTTTGCAAAACTATGTCCATTTTATGTAACTTACTACAATGTTATCATACAGTAACAGTAACACACATAGTACCGGTAACAGTGAATCCTATTCGTAGAGTCAAGTCTGACAGCTCGACTTCACTTCTATCACCTATCAAGTTAATTAATTTGCCAAATAATATTGCAATCACCAGATCCGAGAAGAGAACCCGCACATAATGGTCGGCAACCCATTCGTGGCTCGCAAGATGGGCTTCCCCGAGGTGATCCTGCCAGGCGACGCGCGCAACGACCTGTACGTGACGCTGGTGGGCGGCTCCTTCTCCAAGGGCGGGAAGACGTCCGAGCGGAATATAGAGCTGGCCGTACGCGTCGTTGACAAGTGCGGCCGGACGCTGCCGGTGAGATACGTCATCATCTGAACTCAAATAAATCTCCATTTGAATAGGCTTGTACAGTCAACTCCAAAAATATGTATACACTTTAGAACCTTGTCATAATACATCGTCTTGTCATAAGAAGTCGTTCTTATACATTATGTATTGTGACAAGGTCTCAAAGTGTATACATATTTTTGGAGTTGACTGTATATATCAGTTCGTCATAGATTGAAGAAATAGGGTATTTGACTAAAATTTTTTATGTGTTTAATCAAAAGACCTCTCAATTTAAGAAACATTATTGAAAGAATTACTCGATTCTGATTTGAATTACCTGAGATATCATAACTTTAAGAGCACATATTTTGGGCAAGCCCAAAAACACTCTGTACAAATGACTACAGGCGAGTGACGTCACATGCTCGTATCCTGTATGCGCGACTAGTAAATTTTGTTTGGCAGCTATATCAAATGTTTCGTTTAAGTAAATGGTTTTATAATAAAAGTTGGTGGAAAATGTACGGATAGTTCAATGATATAATTAGTTTTTTAAATTGTAATACTTTAAAAATGGACTTGCCCATGAAACTTTGAATGCTCATAAAACCAGCTAGACGTTATATTTTTTAACTGAAAATTTTGGCCATTGGTTCTTATTTACCAGTATTTTGGAAAAGTATAAATATTTTTAACTATATTGAGATTAGTCAAATACCCTATTGTCGACGACCAGGGTATCTATTTTTGATTCACTCGTTGCTAGTCGAGCGCACGCTTTCTAATGATTTTCGTTCGACATACGAAACTCAGCATTTTTTAATCACTCGAGCGCAACGAGCGACCTCACCCACTCGTAGCTAGGCGAGTGATCAACCAAGGGAGCGATAGATTAAACGTCAAAATAAACGTTTGTCACTGTCATTACATACACGGATCCTTGACATTTCTCTTCTTCTCAGTCTCATCTTCTATTCAGCTCGCTTGGGCCTAGTCAAGATTGATTGAATCTGGTAATTACAATGAATCAACGCTTGTGTGATCTGCGCAACCCTTAAACTGAAGGGACATATCAAGGCGTCAGTTTTTTCGTCTGTTTAATACCTCAACAGTCGTTAAGATTAATTTTATCAAAAAATATATATCTACAGAAATTAGCATGTGTATAAACGTTATGATTTTGTCGGCAGGGTGTTATATCGCTTGGCGCTGGAGTGAACCTGGCGGACGAGTATACATCTATCGTATACTACCATGACGATAAACCCAGATGGCAGGAAGTTTTTAAGGTAAGATAAGTAGGAATTTTAATTGTATAGATATTTTGATTTCAAATATATCAGCGTCAAAATAGGTGCTACTGCGTGTGATAAATTAAAATGCGGCTACAATCAGAAAGCGTTTTAATGATAATGACCCCATAATATATTTATATAATAAGTGTCCCGCCCTCACTTCGCTTCGGGACCGTAATTCAGAAATGAACTAATAGATGGCGCTGTGCTAAATTACATCGCGCAAGCGTTTCTTGTTTTCGGTTTACCTATAAGTCTTGTCGTTGTCTATAGAAGTTATCTCTTTATAAATAGTATAGATATAGATATAGAAGAAGATATAGATAGTTTGTCATGATTTTTAACAGATTTCAAAAAAGGAAAAGGTTCTCAATGAGGATTTTTGCGAAAATCCGCTAGATGGCGTTAGAGGACGGCTGGCCCAACAACGAGTGGATTGCGTCAAAATTATAAAGTTATGTTATGAAACAACAAGTGTCGATAAAGATGGACCAGGCTACGTAACGCCATCTATCGTATGTTTTAATTTAAAACTCCTCGTAAACTCCTCGTCCACAGGTGTGCCTCAACATCGAAGAGTTCAAGGAAGCCCACCTGGTATTCCTATGCCGGCACCGCAGCTCCAACGAAGCGAAGGATCGCGCCGAGAGACACTTCGCGCTGTCGTACCTGCGTCTCATGCAGCGGGAGGGGACCACCACACCTGACACGCATCACCATCTCTGCGTCTACAAGGTTAGTCTTCATCATCAGTGTTAACACTTCGCGCTGTCGTACCTGCGTCTCATGCAGCGGGAGGGCACCACCACACCCGACACGCATCACCATCTCTGTGTCTACAAGCTTAGTCTTCATCATCAGTTAACACTTCGCGCTGTCGTACCTGCGCCTCATGCAGCGAGAGGGCACCACCACACCCGACACGCATCACCATCTCTGCGTCTACAAGGTGAGTCTTCATCATCAGTTAACCACTTCGCGCTGTCGTACCTGCGCCTCATGCAGCGAGAGGGCACCACCACACCCGACACGCATCACCATCTCTGCGTCTACAAGGTGAGTCTTCATCATCAGTTAACACTTCGCGCTGTCGTACCTGCGCCTCATGCAGCGAGAGGGCACCACCACACCCGACACGCATCACCATCTCTGCGTCTACAAGGTGAGTCTTCATCATCAGTTAACACTTCGCGCTGTCGTACCTGCGCCTCATGCAGCGAGAGGGCACCACCACACCCGACACGCATCACCATCTCTGCGTCTACAAGGTGAGTCTTCATCATCAGTTAACACTTCGCGCTGTCGTACCTGCGCCTCATGCAGCGAGAGGGCACCACCACACCCGACACGCATCACCATCTCTGCGTCTACAAGGTGAGTCTTCATCATCAGTTAACACTTCGCGCTGTCGTACCTGCGCCTCATGCAGCGAGAGGGCACCACCACACCCGACACGCATCACCATCTCTGCGTCTACAAGGTTAGTCTTCATCATCAGTGTTAACACTTCGCGCTGTCGTACCTGCGCCTCATGCAGAGAGAGGGCACCACCACACCCGACACGCATCACCATCTCTGCGTCTACAAGGTTAGTCTTCATCATCAGTGTTAACACTTCGCGCTGTCGTACCTGCGCCTCATGCAGAGAGAGGGCACCACCACACCCGACACGCATCACCATCTCTGCGTCTACAAGGTTAGTCTTCATCATCAGTGTTAACACTTCGCGCTGTCGTACCTGCGCCTCATGCAGCGGGAGGGCACCACCACACCCGACACGCATCACCATCTCTGCGTCTATAAGGTTAGTCTTCATCATCAGTGTTAACACTTCGCGCTGTCGTACCTGCGCCTCATGCAGAGAGAGGGCACCACCACACCCGACACGCATCACCATCTCTGCGTCTACAAGGTTAGTCTTCATCATCAGTGTTAACACTTCGCGCTGTCGTACCTGCGCCTCATGCAGAGAGAGGGCACCACCACACCCGACACGCATCACCATCTCTGCGTCTACAAGGTTAGTCCTTCATCATCAGTGTTAACACTTCGCGCTGTCGTACCTGCGCCTCATGCAGAGAGAGGGCACCACCACACCCGACACGCATCACCATCTCTGCGTCTACAAGGTTAGTCTTCATCATCAGTGTTAACACTTCGCGCTGTCGTACCTGCGCCTCATGCAGAGAGAGGGCACCACCACACCCGACACGCATCACCATCTCTGCGTCTACAAGGTTAGTCCTTCATCATCAGTGTTAACACTTCGCGCTGTCGTACCTGCGCCTCATGCAGAGAGAGGGCACCACCACACCCGACACGCATCACCATCTCTGCGTCTACAAGGTTAGTCTTCATCATCAGTGTTAACACTTCGCGCTGTCGTACCTGCGCCTCATGCAGAGAGAGGGCACCACCACACCCGACACGCATCACCATCTCTGCGTCTATAAGGTTAGTCTTCATCATCAGTGTTAAACACTTCGCGCTGTCGTACCTGCGCCTCATGCAGAGAGAGGGCACCACCACACCCGATACGCATCACCATCTCTGCGTCTACAAGGTTAGTCTTCATCATCAGTGTTAACACTTCGCGCTGTCGTACCTGCGCCTCATGCAGAGAGAGGGCAACCACCACACCCGACACGCATCACCATCTCTGCGTCTACAAGGTTAGTCTTCATCATCAGTGTTAAGTTAACACTTCGCATTGTCCTACCTTCGCCTCATGCAGCGGGAGGGCACCACCACACCCGACACGCATCACCATCTCTGCGTCTATAAGGTTAGTCTTCATCATCAGTGTTAACACTTCGCATTGTCCTACCTTCGCCTCATGCAGCGGGAGGGCACCACCACACCAGATACGCATCACCATCTCTGCGTCTACAAGGTTAGTCTTCATCATCAGTTAACACTTCGCGCTGTCGTACCTGCGCCTCATGCAGAGAGAGGGCACCACTACACCCGATACGCATCACCATCTCTGCGTCTATAAGGTTAGTCTTCATCATCAGTGTTAGTGATGCGATTATACTCTGAAATTTTTGTTATGGCTGCTATCGTGCTATAACGAGCACATTTAACTCTGCCAACATCGAGTGATTAAAGAGACACGTTAAAAATAAAATTGACCGGTGTGACGAGAGAATAGCTCTTCTGGATTTTATTAATCTTAAGTCTTTTTACACCATCTAGAACAGAACAAAACAACAAATAAACAAACACATGGACGGCACAATGTTAAGAGGGAGATTCGTTTTACTCTGATTTTTAATCATGTGGAGTAAACTGACACTTGCAAAAGTCATGTTTCTATACATTTTGACATTTTGCATCTGTCAAATTGAGTGATAATGTATGGGGATGACACATTGACATTTGTCAGTTTACTTCACATGATTAAAAATCAGAGTATAGGTTTTATTATTTTCCGTAAAAAAGTTCGCATGGTGCTTTAAAAAAGTAAATTAACATCTGTCCAATAACGTCTTCTCTAGAATAAAATTCCGAACACCGGATGGACGTTTTAGTTTTAATGTTTGTTTTGAATATCTAAAGTCTCAGTTATTTCCTCCGATTCGCCTTTTCACTACACAGTTCCCGTCCGCTTCAATCTTAAATAGACATACATATTTTGTTTTCGACTTTCACGGCATTAAAATTCAAAATATTATCTACAGCTGTAAAACTACTAACGACACCGGCGATGTTGGGACCACTTTTTCAAACGCTTTCAGGAGGTCAATTCCGGTTTTCGCCTTCTATGTCGAATTGACTTCATGGAACGCATAAACCAATAGAAGAACAAGATAAGGAATGGCGACTATAATCTGTGTTTTGTGGTGCGTTCCATGAGGTCGACTCGACATAGAAGGCGAAAACCGAGAATTGGCCTCCAGTGTAGAGTTTTTTTTCTACTCTCTACTCTCTCACCACAGATGACGCCAAACGATCGAGCCCAACGAACGTGGACGTGGAGGCGGCGGCGGCCTGCCTCGGCCTGCCGTCCCGGAGAGACGAGCTGCCGGCCGGCGCCGAGAGGGGACTGACGCGCGGCGTACTGTCGTTGGTGCACCGGGACACGCTCACTGTGGCCACCAAGCTGTGCTCCACCAAGCTTACACAGAGAGGTACGTAGCCAGTGATAGGATCCTATTAATTGATATCATCATCAGCCTGTGGCAGTCCACAGCTGGACGTAAGCCTCTCCAAATGCTCGCCACTTCGATCGATCTTCGGCTACTCGTATCCAGCTCCAACCAGCCCTCTTGCGCATATCGTCACTCCATCTGGCCTGAGGCCGTCCCACACTACGTTTACCGAGACGCGGTCTCCAATCCAGAACTCGTTTACCCCAACGGTTGCCAGTTCTGCGGCAGATATGGCCAGCCCACTGCTACTTCAGCTTACTAAACCGGTGAACTATGTATAACTTTGGTTGTCTGCCGGATCTCCTCGTTTCGGATTCGATCACGCAGAGAAACGTGGACGTGGAGGCGGCGGCGGCGTGTCTCGGCCTGCCGTCCCACGGGACGAGTCATGCCTCTTTTATTTTTACCATATTTACGATCAATATTATGGAAAAGACATGTAGAACTTATCACCTACATGTGTGTGTGCTATTATGAACCTTAAGCACAGAATACTTAATAGTACAAGTCAGAATGCCCACTTCTAAAACCGTTTATAGAAAAATAAGGCTCAAGCTACCATACATAAAGTTTAACAATTCCGGCCGCCCAGCGTTCAACACCTACAATTAATTTATACCTAGAAGTGCTGCGTTCATCTTTCGTCATCGCACGCAAACTGTCGCAGCAATGACCCGTCGCCGCTTCTTTGCTCGTGATTTTTCTACTCGACATGGCCCCTCCGGAGGGGACGACGCATGTACTTGCAAGTTTCGATACTTACACGCCGGATGTGACCAGGCCTGCCTTAAGGTGATAATAACGCTTTTTGCACACGTCGACCTCCGTACATACAACCTGGGTATTAATGTAATGTATCGTTTTCTTGCCTCAGAGGAGATCTGGCGGCTGCTGAAGTGGAAGCACGCACCACGCCGCGGGCACGCTGCGCACCGGCGCTCAAGCGGCCTGCTGCAGGTTGCCCAGCGAGGAGCTCTGTCAAGTTCCTGCAGACATCCTGGATCGCGCTGTTTCACAGTAATACTGCACTCACGCGTAATCTGGTGTGAAGGAGGCCTAAGAACGCCAGGGAGGAGGACACAGGGCAAGGAGGGGGAGGAGACGCCAGCTAAACGTGCGTCTCCCTCCTCTCCGTAGAGGGGGGCATTCGGCGATTGGTGCGGGTATTGACGCTGACATTGCACAGGTCTTGCAGTCTTAAAACCTGCGATTTCGCCTATGCCGGATCTTGAGGAGCCTCCGTTCATGCTTCTACCAATCGAAACGTAGATCGGGCAAATGTATCGTTTTATTGAGTGACTGATTTAGACTGACTTTACAAAGCAGTCATTGCAGACAAGTTAAGAGAGAGAAATGGCGGCGAGCAGGCCCTTTTATAGGAAAATGACAGTGCCATCTAGCGGTGATGAGAACAACAGCTGCTAAACACTAATGAGGGATACCGTGTGTGGAAAATCTGTTAGATGGCGTACGTGTAGACTGACGTCCAAATTCAACGTCATTGGTCGTTTAGTGACATTTTGACATCTCACATCAAAAATAACCAATCACCGTGTAGTTGGACCTCAGTCTACACGAACGCCATCTAACAGATTTTCCACACGCGGTAGCCCCCATTACAGGCGTTTGTAGCATGTGAAAACTAGTTATACCCCATCGATGCTAGATGGCGGTCTATAATGATTTTATCGATTGTAATTTATTTTATTTTAAATATTATAACGACCTCTCAAATCCCTCTGTCCGCAGGTGGAAGAAGACCAGCACTACAACGACAATAGCTACGCGGTTCTAGTACTAGAGTGCCTACTCCGAGTGGTCTCCCTAGTGGCAGACCATAAGTACCAGCATTTCCAGCCTGTTTTGCGCGTCTATATAGAGGAGAGTTTCTGTGACGCGCTGGCTTATGAGTAAGTTGTCTTTTTTTTCAGCTCAAATTCGGGTTGTTTTATTTATTTAAGATTTGCTGTACAGTTATCCACTGATTGATATGATATAACAACACGTGATAGTCTTCAATGATTAACTCGTTAACATGGGCGTGTTTTACAACGTACAAATTTTTGCGATCTTTAGCTTTATTGAGGAACGCGGTCGCTGTGCTAACTCGTCTGCCTTTGTGCTGACCACCCCTTATTTTACCGACTCCCAACTGTGTGGGCCCGTTGATGTCATCTAAATAATTTAGACCCATTTCTTTATAAGCGTGCGTTAATTTATCTGCTATTTCAGGGTGTGTGAAATTAAGCTGATCAATGATGTATTCTCCTTCGGTTCCATAGTTGTCTCTAAGGGTGGCATTGTTAAGTATGAAAGGGTCGACAATTTTCTCGCTTTTTTTGAAGTATTTTTTAATGACTTTCCATGGCCATTCCAGGTCGAAGTTCCACTCTTGGTAGTCGTCGGGGCCGCCGCGCATGTGCAGCATGCCGTTGATGGAGCCGGTGCCGCCGATCATCCGGCCTCGAGGCCAGAACGACCGCCCGTCGACGCTGCCTCGATTCGTGTCGTTGCTCTTTTCTGAGTAGTATTGCCATACGTCAGTACTTCTATGGGTTGCCCCAGAAAAGTTAGGCACCTGAAATTGATACAAGAATTGATATTAAAAAGAATAACTTTAATGTTCGCCTTAGCAAAATCAAAAATATTATTTTTTAGCCTCGGCCTCCTAAGAACCCTCGAATTAATAATTTTTTACATTTAACCAAAAATTACCCTAAGACACCTTTTTTATGTCCCAGGGGAAATTGTCGGATTTATGTGGGACACCCCCCGCGGCGACGGGGGCTTACCGACTAAAGCCCCCGGGCACCCACTCATCGTCCTTAAGTGGGGAGAGACCGTGATGACCGGCACGAAGCTTCACTCTCCACGACCCTCCCCGGTCGGGGCCCGCCAAGCCGGCGAGCAGGACGCACACAAGGGTCTACCTTGACCTGATACAATAATAACAATGAAGTGGCGCT
>CM026298.1:7627002-7721038 GCA_014851415.1 Cnaphalocrocis medinalis | reverse complement strand
CTGCATAAGTTCACAAAAAACCCCAAAACACGCTTTATACTGGCAGGCGATATTAATATTAACACATTAAAACCATCAAGTAGCAGTAGATATTTATGTGATTTGGTCAAAAATTATAATCTTCTCTTACATATAACAGAACCCACTAGGCAAAATACATGTATTGATCACATAATCAGCAATATCGATGACGCCAAAACAGAACTCGTTCCATTACAGTTATCTGACCATAACATGGCACAAGTAATAATTATACCCGTTAATAAAAAAGAAGTCGCGCCGGTACAATACTACATTTATAAGAGGGATTATAGTAAAACAAATCTAATTTTATTTAAAAATAATTTAAAGCGATTATCATTTGCAAACATTTACAACGAATCAGATGTTAATAAAGCTATGCAGTCTTATCAAGATATAATAAAAACACTTTTCGATTTAAGCTTTCCTATAAGGAAGATCAAAATTTCAAACCAATACAGAAAACCTCACTGGATTACCAAAGGAATTATCAAAAGCTGTAAGACTAAAAGATTTTTACGATATCAATACTATGAACAAGCACCAATTTAGTTATTCAAAGTCCAAATTATTCCTTCATGTAGTTTGAGGTTACGTAGATCTCCGATCCGATCTCTCTCAATCGAGACATTTGCAATCCTTCACCATTACCTACTAAATTTACAAACAACTACACAATGTACAAATTTATCTAAAAATTAAATAAACTAAACAAAAGTATTTTTTATAGTTTTGATTGATCAGCTGTCACTTTTTTTTAGTTTCTTTTTTCTTTACAGCTTTGTTGAGTATAAGCAAAGAAAACAAACGGTAAACTGCCAAAGCATCTATTTTTATAAAAATATGACTAATTTACATGTTTTCATAATGTGAAATCCTTCTTTCAAACATATTAAGCAACAATCTGTTTATATAAACAGTCAAAACATTTTTATTTAAAAATTTCATTGTTTATAAAATTCAATTGCTTCAATTGATCAAATGTGTGGAGACGCCATAACATAATCTTTCGGCGGCACTTTCAATTGATTTCAAAACTCTATGGCTCCGATCGTAAAAGAGTGTCCGTCTCAAAGACATTTCGTTATCGCAAAACAAATTACGTTTGGTTGACTCTCAGCTCAACCGAACGAAAGTATTTGCCACTTCAAATTAGACCCCAAGTTCTGGGCTGTGTAAGTACTCTTCTGTTTAATAGCGCTAGCGGCTGCCACATAGTTCTTAATTTTTATAGCGAACTGTACTAGATCTGTGTGATAAGCTGTGATAATGGAGGTACTTTCTTTAATTGTGACATGATTTTATGCATTACGATTTCGGGCCTTCCGAATCGAAGTTCAAGCATCTTCATGATGTCATCAGGCGAGGAACAGTCTATGAGAAGTGACGAGACTGCCTCTCTTGCTTCACCTCGTAAGCATTTACGAAGGCGCCACATATTTTCCGTGTAGGTATAATTACAGAGCATGGTTGACTCGTAAAATGCGTTGCGGAACTGCAGCCAGTCGAGGGGGTCCCCGTAGTATACCGGCAGGTCTTTGGATGTGGCTAATCTGGAGAGTATCTCTCCGCTGTGGTTTTAGTAGCGACGGAGGTGGAGATTGCTGCCGTGAGTGCCGCCGCCAGCTCTTGGATATCAGTTCGCTGCTGGGGGGCCGTGGGGACCGCACTCTCATCGCGTTTCACTACTTCACTTTTTGTAACCGATTTATTAAGCCAATCCTGCACTTTTTCCTTCGAGGACACTGATGAGCACTTTCCATCAGAGCCGAGGTCCGCCAGATTAGCGTCGAGTCCATATTTACAAGCGACTTTTCAATTTCCGCTTTCTTTGCAGCTGCTTCAGCCGCGGCGTCGATAGCTTTTATTTCGATTGCCGCCATTTTCTAGCAGCTTCGATTTCCAGTCGCCGGGCCGCGGATGACGTGCGGGAAGACCGGCTGCACTCACTTGCACACGTTGCCTGTTTGTGCTGATGCTCTGATTTAACTTCGGCGTCTTTGCTAGTCGCTGTTCCTTCAACAGCCCGCGCGTGGCGCGTGTTTGAACGCCACGCGGGGTACGCAACAACGACATCCTGCGTACAGGTCCTGCTTCTTCCTGGCAAGATCCGGCTCGAAGGACCACTATTGTGCACTACAGCACAATCGAGAGGGAGAAACAGAAGAAAAAGACGTTTTTTATGGCGAAGTAAAATGGTGAGCTCCGGGCGAGCGTAGCGCGGCCGTGTTCGCGGGAGGTTGGCGGGCGACTACAGCGCCGTGCGCCGAGGCGGCGCGGGCGCGCAACTATAGGTATAGCTATACGTATGTTTATAACTGCACGGTGGACCGAAAAGGTACGTGCACCCGGGTTTCACTAAATATTTATTTATTTATAAAAACACACCGATACAAATCGTTAAGGTAGGTTCTCTTTAAATATTTAAAAATAGAAATAATAACACAGAATTACATAACAACACAGAATCAATAGTTACATAAAAATATATAGGTAGTAGGTACAACAATTTCCGCATTAAATTATTATTAAAGTTACACTAAATCAAAAGATAGGTTTAACAATTAGTTAAAATCAATAAAGTTAATTATTCTGGCTGCCATCATCAACATCTTCCCCCCTAGTGTCGTCTCTGCGACACTCATCACCGAATAACAAAGCTACGCGCGTCACGGGTCGCTTCAACACTCCAGTTCTAGATTTAACATCAACAACCCTAACTCGTCCGTCCTTACCTGGGTATACAGCCTCGACTAACACCCTTAGGCCAGTGGTTGCGGGGAGACGCAGGGTCGACTACAACTACCACGTCACCTACCTTGAGCTGTACTCCTTCGCGTTGCCATTTTTTGCGCGTTACCAGTGTGGGCAAGACTTCTTTCATCCACCGGCTCCAGAAGAGGTCAGCAAGGCGCTGTGCAGTTCTCCACTGCTTCCGCAGGTAAAGGTCTCCTTCGTGAAAGTTACCGGGTTGGGGTAAGTTAGATGGACAGCCTATGAGCAAATGATTAGGTGTAAGAGCCTCTTGGCTACTGAGGGTCTACTGACACGTGCGTCAAGGGACGGCTGTTGATCATATTTTCCACTTCAGTCATCAGTGTCAGTAGAGTCTCCTCCTTAGGGGATCTCTCTTTTAAGACCACTTTGAGCGCTGTCTTAACGCTGCGAATCAGCCTTTCCCAGGCGCCACCCATATGGGGACTCACAGGAGGTATAAAGCGCCAGTCAACTCCCTTGTTGACTGCTTGAGTGACTAGAACATCTTTGTCTAGCTCCTGGAAAGCCTGTCGCAGTTCTTTATCTGCACCTCGCATGTTTGTTCCGTTGTCGGAATAAATAGTCTTCGGCCAGCCTCGGCGTGCCGCCATCCTGCGTAAGGCCATAATCAAAGCGTCAGCTGTTAGGGACGACACGAGTTCGATATGAACAGCTCGTACAGTAAGGCACGTGAACAGCACTCCGTACCGGGGTGGCTTTGATCGTCCGACTGTGACTTCTATGGGGCCAAAAAGATCAACTCCACAAACCGTAAATGGCCGCTGATGGTGGGTCAGTCTAGCTTCAGGCAGGTCTCCTAGCCTCGGTGGTTGCGGCGTTGCTCGTCGTATACGGCAATAGGAGCATTTAGCGGCCACGGTACGAACGGTGGGCCGCAAACGGAGCAGCCAGTACTTTTGGCGCAACTCATTCACCACCAGTTCGTTGCATGAGTGTGCGGCGCGGATGTGGTAGTGCTTCACTATTAGCCTCGCGATGTCATGTTGACCGTCGAGTATTATGGGAGCCTTCACCTGGTCGCTCACATCTTTAGCAGCGTCAATGCGTCCACCGACTCTCAGCAGTCCATCATTGTCCAGGAACGGGGTAAGTGTTCGCAGGCGGCTATCAGCTCGTAACGGCTTACCTTGCTTGATAAGATTTATTTCTTCTTTGAAACTTTGCTCTTGTGCATGGCGTAGCAATAGCTTTTCCCCCCTATGCATCAACTCGTCACTTAAAACGGTAAGTTTCTTTTTCTTACATTTTTCTATAAATAATAGAACATTTGCAGTGGCACGCAGCAGACGTAACCAGCTGGAGAATCGGGATGGATCTGGTACAGGTGAGTGATTTTTATTATTATTATTTTGCTCAGATATTATATTTACCTTTTCTAAGATGTCATCACTAATCTTTGTTTCTGTTTCAGGTGCTGCAGGATCTCGAGGCCACGACGCGCGCGCATCACGGAGGAACAGCGGACCGGTGAACCACACGCAGTCGCTGCTCAGGTCGCAGTCGGTATTCTTCGTCACCAAGTCAGCTACGTTCAGTTCGGAAGAAACATGATGCCACTCTGAAATCTTGCTTAATTCATCAATCTCTCCAAGTCTATTTGCAATAAATGTCTTGTAATTTCTTGTCTCATTTCTAATCCAGTATAACACGACTGTCGAATCTGTCCAATAAAAGGTAGCAGTAGGTTGCAAACGGTGCTCCTTTTTTATACCATCAGCCAAGCGACATCCAAGCAACGCGCCTTGCAGTTCGAGTCTGGGTATTGTGACAGACTTTGTCGGCGGTGTCACTCTGCTCTTGCTGCCTATAAATGAGACAACAACTTTGCCATCTGCACATTCCTTCCGCCAATATGCCACGGCGGCGTACGCCAGCGGGGAGGCGTCGCAGAACACATGCAATTCTAGCCTTTCTGCAGTGGTACTTACGTCTGCGGTTGCGTTGTGCGCATCTGGTAAGTTCGTAGCGCTCGTAGCATCAGCTACGACGTCGTAGTCGCTAGTAGCACTGCTGTGTTCGCGTCGGCCATCTTGAGTGCGGAAATACCACCGGGGTATGCGCAGATTGTCAACCTTTTGAAGTTGGGCAATCCAATCGGAAAACAATTAAATAAATCTTCATTTATTTCTTCGTCCCAGCCAATGTTCAACTTCCAAGTTTGCTGGACTAGAATCTTACCTTTAATAGTAACAGGTCCCAAGAAACCGTTAATGTCAAATATTGACATTACAATGCGCAACAACTCTCGCTTAGTCGGCTTCCTGTCAAAATTTAAAATATCCTTAGGGATACGCTTTAAAGATAAATCGAAAGCTAGCGTGTCAGTAATGGGATGCCAAAGTAAACCAAGCGTGCGTTCTGGTGAATCATTAAGTAGAACTTTATCAATATTGTCGCTTAAGTTTTCCTTAGGTAATTCTTTCAGTACTGACTGCTTATTGCTCATCCAACCACGCATCTGAAAACCACCCTGTGAATGAATATATGACACATCTTTAACTATTTTCTTTGCTATGTCTTCATTTTCCAAACTATCAATATAATCATCCATGTACTGGTTATTCTGTATCGCGTGAACAGCATTAGGCATTTCTTCCTGAAAACGAGAAGCGTTAACAGTCTGGTTAACATACTGCGCCACAAACGGTGAGCAGTTGGCGCCAAATATCAGTGACGTCATAGCATATTCTTTAATAGGACATTTTGGCGCACCCCATAGAAAACGCAAAGCATGTTGGTCTTCTTCTCTAATTTTTATGCATAAAAACATATCTTTAATATCTCCTACGACCGCAATAGGAAACTCACGAAATCTGTACATAATTCCGTATAAAGAATTTAACAAGTCTGGACCCTGTAAAAGAAAATCATTTAACGAACAACCTTCAGTTTTAGCTGCCCCATCGAATACCAAACGCATCTTCTTTTTGTTGGGATTATCCACTCCGAAATGTGGCAAGTACCAGACTCGTTCCCCAGTCTCACCTGACTGTACAGCACGGGCGTAGTCATTTGTAAACAAATGATCTATCCTATCTTGATACCGGGACGAATACCCGTCGTCCGCTTCCATCTTCCTAATTACAGACCTTAAACGTGTAGAAGCGGTTTTATAAGAATTCGGCATATCAACATTTTCGTACCTCCACGGCAAACCAACAGTCCATTTACCATCTTCCAGTTTACAAGTATTATTTAAAATCTCAATAGCACGCAAATCATCTTTATTTATACGCGGTTTATTCATAATTCCAATTGATTCCAAAGAGAAAAAATGACGTACTAGTTGCGACAACTCTAAATCATTATCATGTTCAACAAAACAAAGATTTAAAACATTAGATACGTTCGGTGCGCGCGACGGCAAAAATCCGTTCGCACGCCAACAAGTCGAAAAGATCGGCAAAGTACTTACCCGTTCGGAATCGAGCGCGTGCAGCGGTGTAGGTATGGAGTCCGCCGAGCGCGCAGCTGTGCTTGCGGCAAGATGGCCGCCGCCGCGAGCGAGCGCCGAGCTCGGGGGGCCCTCGTGGGCGATCGGCGCCGCGGTGGTTGCGCTCGGCGCGGTACACCCGCAAGGCACGACGGTTAGGGACGATGATAAACACAATGCAGTGTTGAAGCGATCACATGACTTTTTAGTTACTTTGTGCGAAGTACCGTGTATGCACCAACCTAACGCAGTTTTTGTGATGTATGGCTCACCTTTTACACAAACAGTAGGAGCGATTAAGTCATAATTATCCTGTCCGATTAACAACATAGGCTGTGTATCACACTCACAAACATCAAAATTTGGATCTAAATGCTTATACTTATTTACATCAATTCTAGGCAAACATTGGGTAGGTAAATTTAATGAATGAATCTTTCTAGCAGTTACATTGAATTTCTCATTTTGACTATTTGACACATCGAAAGTTAAAATCTCAGAATTACAGACCAGTTCTCCTGAGTCCCATGCACCTCGGGCGCGCATGGTGACGGGTTGGCCGTGCAGACCCACCTGATCAGCGAGGTCCGCTGCAATGAGCGTGACCGTGGACCCGTCGTCCAAAAGCGCGTGCGTGTGTACGCTTCCCTTCGGACCGTGAACACTCACTGGCACTACTTTTAATAGCACTTTAGGGACATTTTTAGACACGTTTTCGCACTGTAACGCGGTAGCATGATTCACTGTCTCACTGGTCGGCGCGTCCTCTTCCGCTGCCGGTTGGCGCGGGGGTCCGGGCCTCTTCCAGTGAAGAAGCCGGTGGTGGTTGAGGCCGCATCCCTCGGCGTCGCACTCGGGGGCTGCGCACGTAGTAGCATCGGCGTGTTGTGTATTTAAACATTTGAAGCACAACTTTTGCATACGAACGAATCGCCAGCGATCTCTGCGTAGGGCGCGCTTGAACTTTATGCACTTTTCTAGTAGATGGTTCGATGTTTTACAGAATTTACATTTATCACTTGTCTGTTCGGCGTTAGCAAGCATTACTACGTTATTGTTGTAGCTTCGGTGGTAGTCTGGCTTCCGTCTGGTCTCAGACTGATTATGAACGAAGCTAACACCGGCGGTAGCTACCTTCTGTGCTTCTAGGTATAGAAAGTCCGACAAACATTCCAACTTAGGTTTTGTGTCAAGCTCACTGCTGTAGGTATAAGCGAAGTCGGCCCACTTGGTAACTAGGAGCGTAGGTAACTTGGAAATTATGATGGAAACAAGGGGGTCTAATTTGAAGTCATTTTGAGACTCAACCAAACGAATGAGAATGCCATTTCCTAATTTGAAGTGACCATTCTTTCGTTTGAGACCGATGGAAGTTGTTTTGACAGAACTTGTCTCAAACCCTAATTTGAAAGCGTAAAATGACATTCGTAAAATTGAATTTGACAGCTCAAGTCTCGGGGTTTTATGTCAAATTTTACGATAACTCGAAAGGTGTTTTACTTCGGTTGAAGTATTGAACATTTCATACATACTTACATGGAAGATTAGAAATTATATTATATTAGTCATATAAAAGTTACGATAAGAGTTTACTAGCAAATTAGGTACATAACAAATACCTGTAGGTAAAGTTAGTTTATAGGAAATAATAGGTAAATAAATAATAGTTTTTGTGTCTAGAAGAGAATGGTCATGTACCAGCTACCTATCTTACCTTACTTAATAATTTGTGATTTTTTGCAGTGAAACGTCTGGTAGACTTTTTAGAGATTCCTTTTGAAGAGCCATTGTGAGGTGCCCTAAGTAATATGGACTTAGTTGTGGTTGTGGGATGCATCTGGTCGAGGTATGTACCTTACCTAAGTACTTCTATTCAACCTAACTTAAACTAGAACTATACCTACCTATCGTTTTATTTCATTCAACATCTCATATCGAAAGGTTAAATAAAGTTATGGATAGGTACTTACTTAAACTAAGAAATTTAAGAACTTACCTAACTATTCCTTAAATAAAGACAATATTTTACGGATCCATATAGCACTCAACTACTATGCATCTAAGTAGGTTACCTACAGTGTAAACACACAGCAATAAAAGTATTTTGTTTGTTGTTTGTTTGAAAGTTATGGACTAGAAAGTCATGAGCCATCCAAATGATGTTCATAGTAAAATTCACAAAATTCCAATGAAAGAAATTGTTTAGGTACCAAGAGTAAATAATGAACTTAAAAATTTTATTAATAGATCTCCGGTGTACCTAGTGCATTTTTTGGTTGATACTTTTATGTATTTATTTATGTTTACAGATTTTATGAGCGATGATGGCATTACTTATGGCAGATGGATGTATTGATTGACACGCCCACCCATGGACACACCCAACACCATTTGGAGTCACTACAATAGAAAATAAATAAAATGATAATTGTTGTATGAACTGCGATTGTCAACATTTTTTTTATATTCTATGGCCTATGCTGTACACAAAGATTATGTATCTAAATACCTAATTTGAGATTAATTTGAATTATTGATCTAATAGCTTGGGTTAAGTTGTTACTGTTAAACTTACTAATAAAATATCTTTAAATAATTAAATTGTTTTATTTTGTCAAGCCTGATGAGGCTGATACCTCAGCTTTTTTTAATACCTCATAATTATTGGAATTCCTATATTTTAAACACCCCATTGGTCTAGTGGTTTAAGTACCGGGCCATAATCTTCGGGTCCCAGGTTCGATTCCCAGGTCAAGCATAGCACGGGTTTGTGATCAACAATCTGAATTAGGCAAGTGTGGTGATTAAGCCTAATCTCATCTTAGTAGTGTAGACTTGATTTCTATGATAGAGCCCCTTGCCCTGCAGTGGGACAGTATATAGGCTGATACCTACTAAAGTATTAGTAGTAAATAATTTTCAATTACTTAATTATAAATATTGTAAAATATTTATAATTAGGTAATTAAAAATTCTCAAAGCAGCTGTGTATTAAGCATATCATAATGCATGAACACTAAAATCACAAGACAAGAAGCTAACTTACTGCTCAAATGAAAAACATAACATAAATAGATACTTTTTATTGCACAAAGTTTACAAGTCTTCTTAAACTAGGTAATAAATTTTGCTAATATACAATAGCTTGTAGTGACATCTTCCTGTGTTCAGTTCGTCGCAGGTTGTAGAGAGAGATCTGTAAGTAAGAAAATTATGGTATTATTGATAAAATTATAATGATAATATCTACTCTGTTATAATAGTGCAGTGGTAGCTCAATGTATAAGAATGGGAAGTCGTGGTTTG
Source organism: Cnaphalocrocis medinalis (assembly GCA_014851415.1). Taxonomy (NCBI): domain Eukaryota; kingdom Metazoa; phylum Arthropoda; class Insecta; order Lepidoptera; family Crambidae; genus Cnaphalocrocis; species Cnaphalocrocis medinalis. Next base: position 7,711,500 of record CM026298.1, on the reverse strand, counting down.
AATCAGAGATAAATGAGAATACCAGTACATATTGGATAGTATCTGAAATATGTAACAGTAAATCAGTTTGTCTGGTACCTCTGTTAAAGGACAGCAAAGGTCAGATGGCAGTCGCTTGATGATAGTTTATCAAACATTCCGGAATCATTCTCTAAGCATACCACGGGTTCCAGACTAAGTTTTGTATGAATCTGGGATTCATATGCTAAGTATGGAAATAGATCCCTATACCTAATATGCTCTATAACAATAGATCCATGTAACTTTTAATTTTTAAAGAAATTAAAAGGAATTAGGAAGAAATTTGATTTTTAAAGAAAACCAAATAAGACAAAACTTTACATGCTCGGATCAATGGAAAATACTTAAAAATTACATACCTTTTGATACAACAAGCCAACAAGCACCAATTTTAGTTATTGAAAGTCCAAATTAATTCCTTCATGTAGTTTGAGGTTACGTAGATCTCCGATCCGATCTCTCTCAATCGAGACATTTTTGCAATCCTTCACCATTACCTACTAAATTTACAAACAACTACACAATGTACAAATTTATCTAAAAATTAAATAAACTAAACAAAAGTATTTTTTATAGTTTTGATTGATCAGCTGTCACTTTTTTTTAGTTTCTTTTTTCTCTTTACAGCTTTGTTGAGTATAAGCAAAGAAAACAAACGGTAAACTGCCAAAGCATCTATTTTTATAAAAATATGACTAATTTACATGTTTTCATAATGTGAAATCCTTCTTTCAAACATATTAAGCAACAATCTGTTTATATAAACAGTCAAAACATTTTTATTTATGAAAAATTTCATTGTTTATAAAATTCAATTGCTTCAATTGATCAAATGTGTGGAGACGCCATAACATAATCTTTCGGCGGCACTTTCAATTGATTTCAAAACTCTATGGTCTCCGATCGTAAAAGAGTGTCCGTCTCAAAGACATTTCGTTATCGCAAAACAAATTACGTTTGGTTGACTCTCAGCTCAACCGAACGAAAGTATTTGCCAACTTCAAATTAGACCCCAAGTTCTGGGCTGTGTAAGTACTCTTTCTGTTTAATAGCGCTAGCGGCTGCCACATAGTTCTTAATTTTTATAGCGAACTGTACTAGATCTGTGTGATAAGCTTGTGATAATGGAGGTACTTTCTTTAATTGTGCCATGATTTTATGCATTACGATTTCGGGCCTGCCGAATCGAAGTTCAAGCATCTTCATGATGTCATCAGGCGAGGAACAGTCTATGAGAAGTGACGAGACTGCCTCTCTTGCTTCACCTCGTAAGCATTTACGAAGGCGCCACATATTTTCCGTGTAGGTATAATTACAGAGCATGGTTGACTCGTAAAATGCGTTGCGGAACTGCAGCCAGTCGAGGGGGTCCCCGTAGTATACCGGCAGGTCTTTGGATGTGGCTAATCTGGAGAGTATCTCTCCGCTGTGGTTTTTAGTAGCGACGGAGGTGGAGATTGCTGCCGTGAGTGCCGCCGCCAGCTCTTGGATATCAGTTCGCTGCTGGGGGGCCGTGGGGACCGCACTCTCATCGCGTTTCACTACTTCACTTTTTGTAACCGATTTATTAAGCCAATCCTGCACTTTTTCCTTCGAGGACACTGATGAGCACTTTCCATCAGAGCCGAGGTCCGCCAGATTAGCGTCGAGTTCCATATTTACAAGCGACTTTTCAATTTCCGCTTTCTTTGCAGCTGCTTCAGCCGCGGCGTCGATAGCTTTTATTTCGATTGCCGCCATTTTTCTAGCAGCTTCGATTTCCAGTCGCCGGGCCGCGGATGACGTGCGGGAAGACCGGCTGCACTCACTTGCACACGTTGCCTGTTTGTGCTGATGCTCTGATTTAACTTCGGCGTCTTTGCTAGTCGTTTGTTCCTTCAACAGCCCGCGCGTGGCGCGTGTTTGAACGCCACGCGGGGTACGCAACAACGACATCCTGCGTACAGGTCCTGCTTCTTCCTGCGGCAAGATCCGGCTCGAAGGACCACTATTGTGCACTACAGCACAATCGAGAGGGAGAAACAGAAGAAAAAGACGTTTTTTATGGCGAAGTAAAATGGTGAGCTCCGGGCGAGCGTAGCGCGGCCGTGTTCGCGGGAGGTTGGCGGGCGACTGCAGCGCCGTGCGCCGAGGCGGCGCGGGCGCGCAACTATAGATATAGCTATACGTATGTTTATAACTGCACGGTGGACCGAAAAGGTACGTGCACCCGGGTTTCACTAAATATGTATTTATTTATAAAAACACACCGATACAAATCGTTAAGGTAGGTACTCTTTAAATATTTAAAAATAGAAATATTAACACAGAATTACATAACAACACAGAATCAATAGTTACATAAAAATATATAGGTAGTAGGTACAATTTCCGCATTAAATTATTATTAAAGTTACACTAAATCAAAAGATAGGTTTAACAATTAGTTAAAATCAATAAAGTTAATTATTCTGGCTGCCATCATCAACAACCTAGTTGGATAAAAGCGACAGCATAATTTTTAATCCATGACTAACTTTAGTCTTCGTTTTGTAATGTGAAATGTGTGTTAAATAAAGCTCAAGTGACCTTTAGACGCCATATTTGACATTTTCAACATCTGTGTTTAAAATAAAATAGTATTGGATACTTTGTGTTATTCTGGTTATTGGTCGAAGCATTTTATGTTGACCATTTGTATTGAAATCTATCTATCTTCTTCTATATCTTCTATACTATTTATAAAGAGATAACTTCTATACAACGACAAGGCTCATAGGTAAATCGAAAACACGAAACGCTTGCGCGATGTAATTCAGCATAGCGCCATCTATTGGTTCATTTCGGAATTACGGTCCCGAAGCGAAGTGAGGGCGGGCCACTAGTCCATAATAATATTATTAATGGGAAAGTGTGTCTATCTGTCTGTACATTTGTCTTTCTTTCACGGCAAAACGGAGCGACGAATTGACGTGATTTTTTAAGTGGAGATAGTTTAATGGATGGAGAGTAACATAGGCTACTTTTTGCTCCTCCGTCATCATCATCATCATCAGCCTGTTGCAGTCCACAGCTGGACATAGGCCTCTCCAAATGCTCGCCACTTTGATCGATCTTCGGCTACTCGCATCCAGTTCCAGCCAGCCCTCTTGCGCAGATCGTCACTCCATCTGGCCTGAGGTCGTCCTACACTGCGTTTACCAAGACGCGGTCTCCACATCACACGGTCAAATTTTCATTAACATGAATTGCTGAAGGCGCCAAGCTACTAGTTTGGAATTTTAGACAAAATTAGCATTTAATACTAATAATACAAACTCTACATTTGTAGAGTCGGTCTCTACCAGTCGACCTTCGCGACACACGGCAAGGTCACACAGAGCCGGACGCTGGAACTAGTCGCGGCTAGTAATTAAATACTATTTATTTCATTTGGACTCAAAAAAGTCAATAAACTAGTATAGAGCTGCCTCTTTACTAGTATATTGACTTTACTAGTATGTTGACTTTTTTCCCCTCTAATAAAATGGCGACTAAAGTTAGTCATGATTGATGCTATCACTTATATATTTTTATTTTTTGTATATAATATGGCTCTACCCTGCTTTATGAGGATAACTTTGCCAATTTCGTGGGAGAGCCACGCTTCGGCATAAATGGGCTGGCTCAATCGGAGTGATACCACGGCTTCAGAGAAGACCGGTGTAAAGCAACGCCTGCGCTGTTTGGTCGAGTGAGTGAGGGTACCGGAGGCCCAATTGGGAGGAAAGGGGGTTAAAGGTTGGCAGCGCACTTGTGACTCTACTGGTGTTGCAGGTGTCTATGGGCGGTGGCAATCACCTACCATCAGGTGACCCGTCTGCTCGTCTCACTACCAATCACATAAAAATACTGTAGAAAAATTATCTTCATACGATTCTCGACCTTAAATCAAACAAATAAGCTTCAATATCATTTGAAGAAATTTATAAGATTGGAGTACTTAACATGCGGTTGTCTGTACGTCTGTCTTCATTCAAGTCTTTTGTATTTAATACATAACGAATGACCTAACATACAATTATATAAGCCCATTGTGTTACTATGTCGAAATGAGTGAACATCGATCCATACATACTAATATGTATGTCTGACAGTGTTGCCATAGATATACAGGCTGTATTCATGTTATGGCTGCACTCTGAGACGTTAATTAAACCTTAATTGTCACTTAACTAAAAATATTGACCTTTATTTATCCATACTCCATACTAATATTATAAATGCGAAAGTAACTCTGTCTGTCTGTCTGTCTGTCTGTTACTCTTTCACGCCAAAACTACTCAACGGATTTAAATGGAATTTGATATACAGATAATCTAGACTCTGAGAAAGGACATAGGCTACTTTTTATTGCGAAAAGGGGGTTGTAAGGGGGATTAAAGGGGGTAAAAAGTTACTTTTCCACGCGGACGAAGTCGCGGGCGGCCGCTAGTGTAGACATAAAGCATATCAATAATTAAGATAATAAGGGAGCATTAAGGTTAATGGACGTCTCTGAGTGGGACAATTAATGCTTGATTTCCGGTTTATTTATGTACAGGTGGCAGACAAGCAGACGGATCATCTGATGGTAAGCGTTGGCCGCCGACCACATACACCCCCAACTTTTAAGTTATTTTTTTTACCCCTATTGGGCTTCTACAATCATTTTGCGAAACACAGCGCAGGCGCTGCTTCAGCCGATCTTAAGTGAGGCCGTGGTATCCCTCCGGTGAAAACCCAATCATGCCGAAGCGTAGCTCTCCCATGGTTGCGTCCAAAGTTGTCTGTTCGGAGCCCGGGTATGCTTAGAACATCCAAGATTTGGGGAGTCATTTGAATTCTACCTGGCTGGGTTGGTGCATTTAGTCACTACTCACTAGTTACCTAGCCTCATACGCCAAAGGTCGTGGGTTAGATCCCCACCCTGGACAAACGTTCATGTGATAAACACTTGTGTTTGTTCAGTGTCTGGGTGTAATAATATGTATTTAAGTATTATACCTATTTGTGATCCTCTGTTGTCTGATATCTGTAACACAAATGCTTAAGCTACTTAGTACGGAGTCAGGTCAATGTATGGGGAAAACATCCCATTTGAATTTAATTTAAAAAAATATATGATAACGGCTTCTGTAACGCAGCCGAAACGTCAAGCAGTAAGTACATAATTATGTGCTTCAAAAATTCGCGTTAATTCCCGTCTATAATAATAATAGTTTATAATTGAACGCGAATATTTAAAGTGCTAATGGCAACACTGAACGGTGACAAATAGCTTATGCCCATACAATCGTTAGATGGCGAAACTAACAACTTAGTTATAAATAGCGTCTCTTTATAAGGATATCTTTTGTTAATTTAAAGAATATCAACAAACATTTGTTTTTGGATAAGAAATCTAGTCGTGATGTTTCATAACCGGCAATGTATGAGTCAAACTTATGCATGGAAGGTTCAGTACAAATATGCAAAAAAAAAACGTTTTATTCATCTTCAATATTTATTTTATTTTCAGTATTTTGATAGTTTAACTGTGGGAGAGCCACGCTTCGGCATGAATGGGCCGGCTCGGCCGGAGTGATACCACTGCCTCACAGAAAAACGCCGTGAAGCAGCCCCTGTGCTGTGTTTCGCTGAGTGAGCGAGGGTACCGGAGGCCAACCCGGGGGGGAAGGGGATAAAAGGTTGGCAGCGCACTTGTAACTCCACCGGTGTTGCAAGTGTCCATGAGCGGCGGCAATTGCTTACCATCAGGTGATCCGCCTGCTCGTCTGCTACCTATCACATAACAAAAAAAAAACTTTTAGTGGCAAACCGAACTCAGACGCATAGCTGCGAGCGATCACCGGCAACACAATAAAAAATATCAAAACCAGACAATATACAAATAATAATATGTTATTATTACTCAAACCCTATGTTTAAGTATCATTCCATACACACAAAACAGTTACTTCATACATATAACATTGGATTATGGTCGTATTCGAGTTACGTAACGAAAAAACAAACTCACTTATACAGATAATAGTATAATTAAAATCATCTATTTATAGAACTCACTAGCTTTTGCCTGCGGCTTCGCTCGCGCCCCCCACGTCCCTAAAATGGGGGCTTAGAAAGGGGCAAAAAGTAGCATACGTTACTCTCCGTCCCTTCAAGTATCTGCCGTGAAAAAAAAAACAAACATACAGACAGACAGACAAACTTTCCCATTATACTTAATATTAGTATGAAAGTATGAATATTCGTATGGAGAGGGCTATGCTCGGAATCTCCTTACGTGATCGTGTCAGAATTTCAGAAATGATGAGATCCGCAGGAGATCTAAGTTCGCAGACATAGCCCAAAGAATTGCGTGGCTGAAGTGGCAATGGGCAGGGCACATTGCGAGGAGAACAGTCGGCCGTTGGGGTGGAAAGGTCCTTGAGTGGAGGCCACGCGCAGGAGGCTGCAGTCGTGGCAGGCCTCCTATCAGGTGGACCGACGATCTAGTGAAGGTCGCGGGAGTCCCTTGGATGCGGGTGGCACAGGACCGATCTATGTAGGGAAATTTGGGGGAGGCCTATGTTCAGCAGTGGACGTCTATTGGCTGAAATGATGATGAAACAGACAAAAATAAGATGTCAGACACCCTGTATAAGAGCTATTTTCTAGGTTTCAAAAGAGCTACCGGTTGGCAATAATGTATGATTCGATTAGCTTGTCTCGCTCTTACACCAAAGTATAATATTGCTTAACTCTATTAAAGAATAAACACGACATCTTGTTATTTTGTCATTAAGTAAGTATACCTACTCTATGGTAATGTTACCACAGTATGGGGATAGCCAGAAAGACTATACAGACAGAAAGATAACTGGTGGTATGAAAGAATAGCGATGACCGTTAGTTTTGCGCACTTGTAGGTACGAGATTAATGAAGACTCGCTCAATCTCTCTTCAGTCGTGTCAACTGGTGTCCTATCGAATTACCGGTAAGGGAATTCACATGTGTTTGCGCAAACACTTGAGCACTAACTATAACATATTCTGCGTATGTAGTGGGAGAGCCACGCTTTGGCATGAATGGGCCGGCTCGACCGGAGTGATACCACTGCCTCACAGAAAACCGGCGTGAAGCAGCCCCTGTGCTGTGTTTCGCCGAGTGAGTGAGGGTGCCGGGATAATAGGTTGGCAGCGCACTTGTAACTCCACTGGTGTTGCAAGCGTCCATGGGCGGCGGTAATTGCTTACCATCAGGTGATCCGCCTGCTCGCCTGCTTCCTATCACATAAAAAAAATCATGGCTGACCGTTAAGATTGGCTGCCATAGCCGAATATCAATACGCATTAAGCAAGCGGTGATTAAGCCAAATCCCATCATAGTAGCGATGCAATGACTTGATTTCTGAGGCTTTTGCCCTGCAGTGGGACAGTATACAGGCTGATAATTTACTGTCTATTTTAATACTGTGTTACTCGTCTCACACGCAACTCCAAGTTACATTGACAAGCTTCAAGTAGGTAAAAAGGTCAAATTGGATAATACTTACTGAGCAAGTGTTTCTGTCTGTGTGTATATGTTAATGTTAGTAATGAATAGCCCGAGCTTTTCAAGTATACATTGGGTATATGTTGGCCTTGAGCTAAAGAAGCTGTTAACTACATAATTACCCTTGTAATAAATCTGTAGAGACGTCAATTTCGTAGGTACATCCTAACTAATATTATAAATGCGAAAGTAACTCTTTCGTGCCCAAAACTACTGAACACAAATGAACTAGACACTGAAAAAGAACATAGGCTACTTTTTATTGCGAAAAGGGGGTTGTAAGAGGTTAAATAATCACAAATGCTACCCAAAGATTACTATTCCACGCGGACGAAGTCGCTGGTAACAGATACTTTAAATTAATCTGTAGAGAGGTCAATTCTGTATATGAAATACTTATATTTTCAAATTAACTCTCAGGGGGTTGTTAGTGATCGATACTGATGCCATAAATGATATCAGTAAAATTTTTGTCCGCCTGTCTGCATGGTTTTCTTTGCTCAACGACTTTTTGAAATGCACCGATTTTTTTTCGACTCCCCAAAACATGCTGTCTATCTGTAAGTTTTTATTTGTTTAACGACTTTTTGAAATTCATTGAATTTTTGCCATTCAAAATGAACTAGAACGAATCTGTCTACTTTTTTAATGTACGACAGATTATATCTTTCCAAAATCGGCCATGAACAGCGGCCAGTACTGAAGGAATTTACCATCGTTAGAGTATCTATGATTACAGATCTCCACACCTAATATGAAAACTATATACTTAGGCCTATTATACCTCATCATCATCATAATTTCAGTTAATAGACGTCCACTGCTTGACATAGGCCTCCCCCAAAATTCTCCACACAGATCGGTTGTGTGCCACCCGCATCCAAGGGACTCTGGGGGCCTGCCACGACTGCGGCCTCCACTCAAGGACCTTTCCACCCCAACGGCCGTCTGTTCTCCTCGCAATGTGCCCTGCCCACTGCCACTTCAGCCACGCAATTCTTTGGGCTATGTCCGTGACCTTAGATCTCCTGCGGATGTCATCATTTCTGACACGATCACGCAAGGAGATTCCGAGACCTCTCCATTGCCCTCTGAGTGACTTTGAGCCTTCTTAAGCGGCCCATTGTAAGCGGCCACGTTTCAGTTCCATATGTCATCACTGGCAATACACACGCATTAAAGACTTTCGTCTTAATACACTGTGGTAAATGAGCCGAAAACACCTACTATTATACCTACATACATATATCTTGAATTCCAGTATACTATACAATGTATATTACATAATACGTATATTTACTATTCAACGCACACAAATCCTTGGAATTAAATCTAAAACCGCAGAAAGTAAACGTTTTAACTTTTTTAACAATTCAAACACAAACATTTATCCAACTATGAACCTTAAACTGTGTGTATTACAATGTATATTGGAATAAGGGGGTATGGTCTTAACTCCTTATGGCTTTTACGTCGTTTAAGTATTTACGGTAATGTGTAGGACCTTGCATTGTCTCTTAATAAGGATGGGGTGAATTTATCGATAAAACCTACGATAGAATTTACAAGTAATACCTCAATTGTTACAATATAAACAGATATATGGCAAGATTTCGAACATAGCTCGGGTTTGTGATCACCGCACCGCATTAGGCAAGCGTGGTGATTAAGCCTAATCCCATCAAAGTAGCGATGACTTGATTTCTATGATGGAGGCCTTTGCCCTGCAGTGGGACAGTATATAGGCTGATACATATACTTATTTTAAACAGATACGTCCCACTGGCCCTTACAACGCTTGCTAAACAGGCGACGTAAGTACCATTGTTAACTCGGCATGGTTCGACGTGAAACAGAGACAGACTATAACGTGTGTGGCTCGGCAGTATTAGCGGTTAGGTCAACGAACTTTTCAAAGTCAATGTCAACTAGAGCCTACCTTCTTTATCTACTTGTTTTGGGCTTTTAGTAACTTACACGAATGAGGGCAAATGCAAAACGTTAGACGTCAACGTAACGCCATCTATCGGATTTTGCATTAGCAAAGCCCTCATTGGGATAAAACGGACAAATCAACAAATCTATACTAATATAATAAAGCTGAAGAGTTTGTTTGTTTGTTTGTTTGTTTGTTGTTTGTTTGTTTGTTTGTTTGTTTGTTTGAACGCGCTAATCTCCGAAACTACTGGTGCGATTTGAATAATTATTTTTTTGTTGGATAGTCCATTTATCGAGGAAGGCTATAGGCTAAATAACATTACTTTTCCACGCGGACGAAGTCGCGGGCGGCCGCTAGTACATCTTATATTGCATAAAAATTACAAAAAGTGACTTTTACAAACCAGATTCCATTTAAAAATAATCGTGTTAAAATGTACCAAATGAAATCAAAATGGCTGCTTTTACGACCGAATATTATCCAATAACTATAAAAATAGTTATTGAACTTTTGTTATTGTTATTTTTATTAGAACGATGGGAAAATTGTAATGTCACAGTTTAAAAGTTCAAAATGTCGATTGCCTCAACGTATTATTCTTGAATATGTTTTTTATTCACTTAATAATAATTTGATATTCATATGTAAAGTAGGTTTTGACTCATTTATATAATAATAAGTAGTACACAATCTATGTACGGTGGCCTGCACATCAAGTTACTACAATCTGTAAAATTTTTTCAATCGAACCTCATTTTTATGTCAAACGTGTTTGGTTCAATATCAACTGAGGAAATTTGACAGATTGTAGTAACTTGATGTGCTGGCCACTGTACGTATGTAAATGTGACGACCCGTTTAGCGCAATGGTTTGAGCGCCGGTTGAGACGTAAGGGTCGCGGATCCGATTCCCGCACCAACACAAATGTTTGTTGATGAAACAGATATTTGTGTTGGGTCTGGATGTTTGTAGTACCTTCGTTGTTTCTGGTTTCCATAGCACAAGGGAAAACCTTAGTTTGGGGCCAGGACAATGTATGTGATGTTGTCTCAATTAATTTATTTATTAAATTATACTTGATTTTTTTAAGTAGTCCTTTAATGCTTCTAGAATCTTATTATAGTTTGACGTCGTAAGGTCGAGACAGCAAACACCTGTTTTAAGCCTTTAAATAAAAAGCTTTTGGGTCTCACGACGTTAACTAGCGGTAAATTTTTAATTTAATATATCGATAACTTTTTGTTTAGATTCCCATCACTAAACCGCATACGCACGAACAATAGCCCCGTAGTGATATGGCGTTCGTTTCCTATAATTGTTGGTTTAAGAATATTTTACTTTTTTAGCTTCACTTGAACAGGTCTGCAGTATTGTTTACTAGTATCAAGGATATACTTGCGAGCTCTTTTTACATCCACTGGGAAGTGAAATATAACTAATCTATACTATTCATAAAGAGATAACTTCTATAGACAACGACAAGGCTTACAGGTAAACCGAAAACACGAAACGCTTGCGCGATGTAATTGGACACAGCGCCATCTATTGGTTAGTTTCTGAATTACGGTCCCGAAGCGAAGTGACGGCGGGCCACTAGTACCTAATAAAAAGTATCAGCCTATATACTGTCCCACTGCAGGGCAAAGGCCTCCATCATAGAAGTCATCGCTACTATGATGGGGTTAAGCTTAATCACCACGCTTGCCTAATGCGTAGAGATCACAAACAAGAGCTGTGTTTGAAAATTCAAAAACACTTTTTGCTCCGCGTCGGTACTTCTTTTTAAATGTTACAGGTGGCAGACGAGGATACGGATCACCTGATGGTAAGCGATTGACACTCATAGACACCTGCAAAACCATTAGAGTTGCAACTGCGCTGCCCATCCCCCAATTGGGCCTCCGGCTCCGGTGCCCTCTCTCACTCGTCAAAACACAACGCTTGCTTCACGCCGCTCTTCTATGAGGCCGTGGCATAATTCTTGCCGAAGCGAGGCTCTCCCACGGTGATAGTAGATTTTATATCATCATCAGCAACTCACGCTCGTCCACTGCTGGACATAGGTCTCCCCTAATGCACGCCCACCGCTCCGATTTTCGGCCACTCTCATCCAGCTCACTCCAGCCAGCCTTCGAATGTCGTCATCCCATCTTGTAGCAGGGCGTCCAACACTACGCTTACCGATCGCGGTCTCCACTCAAGGACACTACGGCTCCAACGGTTGTCAGTTCTGCGCTAATGTGACCAGCCCACTGCCACTTCAGTTTGCTAATTCGGTTGGCTATGTCGGTGACTCTGTTCTCTGTCGGATTACATCATTTCTGATGCGGTCCTTCAGATACTCCGAGCATAACCTTTCCATAGCTCTTTGAGCGACTTTGAACCGGTGGATTAGCCTAGCCGTGAGTGAGTTATAATCATATTTTATTAGCCTGAACACGTTATTTTTACTATTTGTGTTTGACCCATACATGCTCACAACATCTCATCGACCTGACTCCGTACTAAGTAGCTTAAGCACTTGTGTTACCTATATCCAGAAGTCCCCGACCCACCAGACCGACCAGAAGTAGACGACCCGGTTGGTTCAGTGGTAGTGAATGCTGCGTCTGGGCCAAGGGTTGCGGGTTCGATCCCCGCACAGTACAAACATTTGTGTGCATGAACATGTCTGTTTGTATTGGTCTGGGGTTTCTATGTATTATAAGTATGTATTTAGAAAAGAAAAGTATTATATGTATATATTTGTAATCCCACTGGTGGTTCTGATATCTGTAACACAGGTGCTTGAGCTACCTATCTCAGAGTCAGATCAATGTATGTGATGTAGTGAAATATTATTAAACCAAGAAAATTTAGAACTTAAGAAGTCCCACAATGGGCCTAGAAGGCTTAGCCCTTCACTAGTACCGCTCTAGGTAAAAGTACGCAAGGTCGGCGCGCGCGCAAGGTGAACGACCGCCATTGTGCTCGGCAAACCAAGATACTATAGTTTTGTTCTTATTTAACTTCTTAGCTTTTGCTTTGGATAAAGTATCAGCCTATATACTGTCCCACTGCAGGGCAAAGGCCTCAGAAATCAAGTTACATCGCACTAGATGTGTTCTAATCAATACGATCCTAAAGCGAAGTGAGGGCTCCAAACTATTTTCAAAATCGAACATATTTTGAGGACACCCTTAAAAAAAATTAATTTAGGATCGGAGAACCTTAAACAGGGTGAGGTCTAAAGAGACAATCTTGTTAATGTCGTTTGTAGCCCCCTTTTCATAAGTTCATAAATCACAAAAAAATTCTAGCTTAGAGCGTTATCCGTAAGAGTCACACTTAAGTCAAAATCATTGATTTCCGATGGAGAATAAAATGATAATCTATACAGTTTGTAAATAAGATATTGATGTCAAATTATTGCAGATTTCATAATCTAATGCATAATTTCAAAATATTTTCAAATGATCATTTAGTTTTCTCGTTAGAACAGTTTTAATACAATCCCTTTTTGAAACTTGTGGTCGAAGGTCTACGCAAATGCTCGATAATAGTAAAACTATAAACGACAAACTTATGACAATATTTCTATTAAAAGAACAATAACATATATTAGGGCATGGCTACAAAACAATAGTGATTACTGTAAGTTTTCATACAAGAAAAGTGTACTCAAAAGTATCATTGTTAGTAATTTTTCGAGTTATTACACGTATTAGTTTAGGATGAAATAAAAGGTATTCTTGATTTTTTTTAAACCTAATAAATGAAGAAATTTACGCTTTAAAACGTGGTATTTTTTTAACTTTAATAACTTGTTTTTTTATTTTATTATGAATCATTTAGTACTACTATATAATCGGCGCAGAATCGCACCAGCGCTCAGTGCCGGCCGAGGCCTTTCCGAGGTAGGACCTATGTCGCTCCCGGTCACCGCGTGCTACGTAAAATTTTATTTGAAATTGGAGATTTTTTGACGCGACTGAGACGGATTGATACTTTTTGTTTTAAGAATATTAATTTGTTTTAACCAAACAAAATTTTGGTGAGTACGAAGGTAAAGAAATGCAATTCTAGTAACTTCCATAGATTAATATATTATATTCTTTACATTTTACATAATAATATAAAATGTGATATAAAAGGCGCTATTCGGGGAAGAAAAGGAAAAGTTATGGTACTTAATTTGGCCAAAGCTAATGAAGCTAAAACGTAAGTTACCGCGAATCCACTTTTAATGACATAGCTGGTCATAATCTATTCACATTTTTCTTTTACGATGATTTCATTACGTTTATTGCTAAAGGCAGAAAAGAGAAGGTCAAATACATGAGAATACCACCGAAGAATTGGAAATAGTTGAATCGCAAACTACAGAAACATGACTATGATTTTAAAGTAGAATTTCATCATCATCATCATCAGCAACCCACACTCGTCCACTGCTGTATTGGGTTTTGGGAGTCAATGACAAACTTATTTGTTGGTACTAAACGATATCTTTATTAAATCGTTTTATAGGAGAGTACGCATGTTTACAAATGTACAGTTAGCAGAGTAACAAGACTCACAGACAGAGCAAGACTAACTATCTGAGTCAACAGACTCCACAAGACGAACCGGCCGAGTCGACAAGACTCGCTGGCATCTCAAGACTTACTAACATCTCAAGACTTACTAACAGAGTGATCCCTCAGGATTCAAGGTCGAAATATGTATTCGTAAAATGAACCTTATTAACAAGTGCAACAAGAGGAACTCTATTACTATGCAATTAAGTGCAGATTAGCATGGGACGAGTTTGAGTTATTTTTGATGTATTCCAACATGCTGGACATAGGTCTCCTCTAATGCACGCCACTGCTCCCGATTTTCAGCCACTCTCATCCAGCCCACACCAGCCAGCCTTCGAATGTCATCATCCCATCTTGTCGCAGGGCGTCCAACACTTAACCGAGTCGCGGTCTCCACTCAAGGACTTTACGGCTCCAACGGTTGTCAGTTCTGCGGCTAATGTGACCAACCCACTGCCGCTTCAGTTTGCTAATTCGGTGGGCTATGTCGGTGACTCAGGTTCTCTGTCGGATTACATCATTTCTGATGCGGTTCTTCAGAGATACTCCGAGCATAGCCCTTTCCATAGCTTTTTGAGCGACTTTGAACCGGGTGGATTAGTCCAGCCACGTCCACGTCTCGGCACCGTAAGTCATGACCGCGAGGACGCACTGGTCGAAGACTTTCGACTTAAGACTTTGAGGGATGGATGACGAGAAGACTTGACGAAGCCTACCAAATGCTGCCCAGCCTAGCTGAATTCTTCTATTGGCTTCTCTCTCGAAGTTGTTTCTGCCTAATTGGAGCGTTTATCTTAGATAGACATATTCCTGGACAATTTCGAGAGGTACTCCATTAACAGCGACCGGTCCCGGATCAACGAGCTCGTTGAAAATGACCTTGGTTTTATCCAAGTTCATCCGAAGATCGAAGTGATTGGAAGATTCAGCCAGGCTGCTCGCCTGTAGGCCATGTAAGGTTTCCGTCAAGATGACGATGTCGTCTGCGAATCGTAGGTGTGACATGTACCCGCCATTAATATTGATTCCGCGCTCTTTCCAGTTTAGCGTTTTGAACAAGTCCTGCAGCGCAGCGGAGACGAGTTTCGAAGATATAACATCTCTTTGTCTCACACCACGTCGTAGCAGGACAGGCTCGGTTTGGCCATTTTGGATTACTACGGACATATTAGCGACGTTATACAGACACCTCAACACCTCGTGCCAAGTCGATATCGCCAATCGACTTGGCACCTCTGCAAGGCCTCGAGAACAGACCAGGTCTCGACGGAGTTAAAAGCTTTTTCATAGTCCACAAATGCCATGCACAGGGGCTGGTTATATTCTTTGGTCTTCTGTATAACCTGTCTCACTGTGTGAATATGGTCTATGGTGCTAAAACCGTCGGAACCCGGCTTGCTCTGCAGGTTGAGCTTCGTCAAGTCTTCGTGTAAGGCGATTCGAAATGACTCTTGAGAACAACTTATAGACGTGACTTTGGTCGATAGTTCTTCAGTAAGGTTTTGTCGCCTTTCTTGAAGAACAATACGAACAAGCTCCGCGGCCACGCCCTAGGAGTTCTCCCGAAGAAAATAACCGAGTTAAATATACGTCAAAGTTCCTTCAACACCGGCTTGCCGGCAACTTTCAGAAGCTCGGTGTGACTCCGTCTTTTCCCGGGGCTTTTCCATTTTTAAGTTGTCCAAGAGCTGCCTCGATCTCCTCCAAGCTGATGTCGGGTAGATCCTCCGTCGCATGGCGTAAAAGAAGGCAAAAAGTTTCTGGCTTTGATGTGACGACTCCTCGATTTGTTTTGGTTAACTTCGACAGGTGGCTCCTGTCAAGCTGTTGTACGAAGACTTTGGACCCCCCTGGTTCTGCTCAATTGCTCTCTGTATTGAGAGTGAATTGGAGCTTCGGAGGTCACGTCTTAACAGCTTGGAGATGGACTTATTTAGAGCCCGTTGTTCTGCCGAAGTGACTGATGGATCTTTCCGCCTCTTGTCCATTAAATCCAGAGTATAGACCGCTTGCTACTCACAGAACTTTGTGCCCTCGTCCCGAAGGATTTCCACCACTTGGTCGAATTCTTCGTCGATATATACGTCAATTGTGGTTTCCAAGGCAGTGAATCGATTTTCCAATTTCAGTTGGAAGGCATCGGAACCAGCGAGTGATTGGAGCAGATTTGGCCGGAGCGTGGACTTCATCAACCGAGAACGTTCAAGCTTAAAATTGATATTCAAAGTGCCTCTGAGAAGTCGGTGATCACTTCCGGTTTTAAACCTATTGATCACTGAGACATCTCTGAATATTCGCTTAATGTCCGATATATATTATGAAGTCGATCTCATTTTTAGTCATAGTATCTGGGCTCTGCCACGTCCATTTCCTCTGGGGCTGTTTCTTAAAGAATTGATCCCAGAAAGGGATCAAATTGAGGGTTTGCAACTGTTTTATAATGTATAAATACAACTGTTTTATAATGTATAATGTTCTTTTTTATTAAATGATTTATTAAACAAAACATGATATCTTTAAGTATTTAATTGCTTACCTGTCCTGAGTAAAAAAGGTAGGTAGGTATCTAAATGATATACCTATTTTTTTATTTTTCTTAAATCAAAAAATCAAAAGAATAACAATAAATCAACGTTGGATTTATTTTATTTTATTTAACTTGCAATTTAATTTTACAACAATACAGTAATTTACTTTGCTATAAAGCGAAAGGATCAAAATTTGTCAGTCTAACTATAAAGAAAACGTACGCGGCAACTCTATGCAAACAGTAACACATGCTTATGTGTGAGTGAAATTTTGCAAATCAAAACCGAAACATGACATTCCGCACTAGCCGAGAACGCTCTTAATAAAGATCGCATATTTACTTAGAGTGTATTTTTCTAAAGAAATACTGTTTATTTAGGCTACTATTTTATCAAAAGGAACGCGGACCGAATTTGATTTTAAAAGTTTCATACGCCAAAGGTCGTACATTCGATTCCCACCCTGGACAAACATTCGTGTGATGAACATTTGTGTTTGTTCAGTGCCTAGTTGTAATATATGTATTTAAGTAATATATTTGTGTTTCCTCTGTTGTCTGATATCTGTAACACAAGTGCTTAAGCTTCGTACGGAGTCAGGTCAATGTATGAGATGATGTGTGAATTTTAGATTGGTTCTAAGCATCAATGATAAAGAAATATCGTATACGTTACATTGATAGAGTACCTGTATGTTCAGTGAAAGTGCCAAACGAAGCGTAGCTGGTTCGATTCCAGTGGAGCGTGAGTGGGTGTTGTGATCTCTGGTATTTTATGATGCAATTTTATTTTGCACTATTTAACCTACTTTTGGTATAATCTAGATTAATCTTCAATAATTTAAAGTTTAAGTAAAGTATCAGCCTATTATACTGTCCTACTGTAGGGTAAAGGCCTCCATCATATAAATCAAGTCATTGCTACTATGATGGGATTAGGCTTAATCACCACGCTTGCCTAATGTGAATTGGTGATCACAAACCCGAGCTATATTCGAAACATAGGTACTTTTGCTCGATCCCGGGACCCCGAGGGAAATTCGCTAAAAAAAACATACAAACGCCCCGTTGGTCTAGTAGTTTACATACCGGGCCTTAATCTTGGAGCTCAGTTCGGGTCTCAGATCGGGCAAAAAGTACGTTTAAAATTTTTCGAACATAGCTCGGGTTTGTGTTCACCGCGCCGCATTAGGCAAGCGTGGTGATTAAGCCTAACCCCATCATAGTAGCGATGACTTGATTTCTATGATGGAGGCCTTTGCCCTGCAGTGGGACAGTATATACTTTTTTATACCAATCAAGAACACATCGCACGTAACTTAACCGTTATAAATGGTTGGCCTAATGGTATACTATAGACCAGTACCTGTCAAAAGCTGTATTGTATTTTGATTAAAATGTCTCCGGTTTTATTGTATAGTCACCCTCGGTAATTTGGCTTCCGCCAGCCCTAAAAGTACTATGATTATTTTATGTGATAGGTGGCAAACGAGCAGATGGATCACCTGATGGTAAGCGATGGCCGCCGCACATAGACACCTGCAACACCAGCAGAGTCACAAGTGCGCGGCAACCTATGCCCCACCCCACTCGACGAAACAACTATACGGTATCACTTCGGTCGAGCCGGCCTATTCATGCCGAAGTGGCGCTCCCACAGTTATGTATGTAACTACATTTTTATGGAAATGTAAATACCGTAAGTCATCAAAATCGTAATAATTTCGTGTTTTTTTTTTTTTATGTGATAGGTAGCAGGCGAGCAGCGGATCACCTGATGGTAAGCAATTACCGCCGCCCATGGACACTTGCAACACCAGTGGAGTAACAAGTGCGCTGCCAACCTTTTATCCCCTTCCCCCCCGTGTGGGCCTCCGGTACCCTCACTCACTCAGCGAAACACAGCACAGGGCTGCTTCGTGTGATAAACACTTGTGTTGTTCAGTGTCTGGGTGTAATGTAAGTATTGATTTTTGTTCCCACTGTTGTCTGATATCTGTAACACAAGTGCTTAAGCTACTTAGTACGGAGTCAGGTCAATGTAAGACATGTTGTGTGAATTTAATTGTTTTATGCATTTGAAAAGGCTATTGAGTCTTACGAAGTTAAACAAACATTGCACTCACCTTTTTCGTCAAGTTGTGAGCTAGTCTGATGATGTGCCTCTAATCTTCATTGATAAAAATTGGTTGATTGCTATCATATCATTTTGTAGGTATATGTAGTATTAAATATATATTAGGAGGTATATTATGTTCATATAATTCCTCCCATATATATTTTATTTAATGTATATCAATATAATATATTATTATTATTTTACGCCGCTACAAAAATTTTCTGATTCGCCCAATGGTTGACTGGTAGAGAATGCTGTAAGGCATTAAGTCCGCCAATTGTACTTTTTATTTTGTGCAATAAAGAATAAATAAATCATTGCAAATAAGTGCAACGAGTCCACTTAACTGTACAAGCGTAAATATATGCAAATGATTCACTTAAAAAGGCCCAAGCGACACATTAGCTCCCTTTTTAGCCAATGGGGTTAGGTAATGGGCCCATGGGCCTTATAAGAGGGCAGGGACCTTGAATGGCCAATTGCTTCCTAGTTTTAATGACCTTGGTTCACTTTCTTGGCCGTACAGACGACTTCAGATTGAGTTATTTTTTTAATTCGGCATGAATGGGCCGCCTCGACCGGAGTGATACCACTGCCTCACAGAAAACCGGCGTGAAGCAGCCCCTGTGCTGTGTTTCGCCGAGTGAGTGAGGGTACCGGAGGCCCACCCGGGGGGAAGGGGATAAAAGGTTAGCAGCGCACTTGTGACTCCACTGGTGTTGCATGTGTCCATGGACGGCGGCAATTGCTTACCATCAGGTGATCCGCCTGCTCGTCTGCTACCTATAACATAAAAAAAATATCAGCCTGTAGGTATACGGTCCCACTGCAGGGCAAAGGCCTCCATAGAAATCAAGTCATCGCTACTATGATGGGGTTAGGCTTAATCACCACGCTTGCCTAATGCGGTGCGGTGATCACAAACCCGAGCTATGTTCGAAAATTCGAGACCTACTTTTGCTCGACCCGGGAATCGAACCCGGGACCCCAAGATTGTGGCCCGGTACTTGAACCATTAGACCAACGAGGCGTTTAATAATAATTAACAAAAATTCACACAACATCTCATATATCGGCCTGACTCCGTAGCTACTTAGTTAGTAGCTTAAGCACTTGTGTTACAGATATCAAAAAATATTGCATTACTTAAAATGATTTACTTTTAAAATATAGGCGTGCATGATACGAACATGACATGTTAATATGAAAACTAGGCAGATGTGCGACTTTTTTGACGCCGAGTTAGTACTTAAGGGGTTACACGAATGAAACTAGCGCCGCCAACCTATTTACACTGATTGTGGCGAAAATATGATATTTTTGAAGAAAATAAAACATTACAGACTTAGATCCAAGTAAATTGGATTTCTCAAGATGCAAAACAATATTTCTATCACGCGACAAGTAACAATAATGTTAATTATTGCTAAAAACGGCCACTTTTAGCGTTAATGGCATTATTGTTACTTGTCGCTTGTTAAAATATTGTATTGCATCTTGAAAATTCAATTTACTTTTATCTAAGTTGTAATGTTTGGCTTTCTTAAAAAAATATCATATTTTCACCACAATCAGTGTAAATAGGTTGGCGGCGCTAGTTTCATTCGTATAGCCCCTTAAGCACTTGTGTTACAGATATCAAAAAATATTGCATTAAGTACTTAAAATGTTTTACTTTTGAAATATACGACGCCGTGTATGATATGATACGAACATGACATGTTAATATGAAAACTAGGCAGATGTGCGACTTTTTTGACGCTTTTTTGTTAGTACTTAACTCATGTGTTTGTCTGTACACAACACCTACGCAAGTCGCTTCGTCTATCAATATTAAATAGTTGGTCCCTTCTAAATCGTGACCAAGCATAAAGTCGCTTCATTAAGTTGTTGGTCACAGTGCTACGTAATTTCTTACTAAAATTGTTTTTCGTGCTACGTTCGTCTTTTATAGTTTATATTGACATTTTATTACATTTTCGAGGTTTATCAGACAAAAAATAATACTGTGTTTTGTTAAATGAGTGTGGGTACTGGAGGCCTAATTGGGGGGAAAGGGGGGTAAAGGTTATCAGCGCACCTTTGATTCTACTGGGGACCAATTCTCGTGTACTCGACATTGAAGTCGAATTAGAATTTTGTATGAACGAAATGTATGAAATCTCTAAATTCGACTTCTCTTCATGCATCGAATGGTCATGTTTGAATTGCTCACCACCAATATGAGAACACAGATACAGTCGACATTCCGTATCTTGTTCTCCTATTTGTCTATGCGTTCCATGAAGTCGACTTGACATAGAAGGCAGAAAAATTGGCCTCCAGGTGTTGCAGTTGTCTCAACATCAGGTGATCCATATATTTGTGTGCCAACTATGACATAAAGATAATCCAAATTAATAATTTATATCAATTAATTAAAATTCAAGAATTATTATTGACATTGGGCATTGTACTTAATGTGTAATTAATAAATTGTATCAAAATTGTGTAATATCATTTAGTTTCAATATTATTTAAAGCAAACTAATTATGGGGATATGGTTGCAGTGCCCCCACTCGGGCCTCATGGTTGTTAACCTGATTTATTGTTTAAGATCCTAAGTAACTACAAAATGATGCAATAAATAATAATGACTATGAACTAAATTCCATTCACTCTTTCTAAAAGAACGGCTATGCATTTGAGTAGCGTCCGCCTCTGATTAATAGTTACAGTGTACAATAAATTAGGCCAAAAAAACCGGTATTCACATTATAAATTCGCAATAACAGCTTCATACAATTGTTGACCGAACTCCGTAACTGAGTACCTAGCTTAAGCACACTTGGTGTATTACAGATATCAGACAACAGAAGATCACAAAATATCATTACCTACTTAATACTGAGTACTATACCCAGAACACTGAACAAACACAAAGTGTTCACAGCAACGAAAGTTTGTCCAGGCGTTATTATTACCTACTACTAGTATAAAGGCGAAAGTTGTATGATGTATGGATGTTTGTTTACTTCTTTCACAGTAAAAACTACTGAATTGATTTGAAATAAAACTTTACCACAATAGTAGCTTATACATCAGAATAACACATAGGCCTACCATTTACAAAAATACTATTGTGTGGATTGTCCAAAATATGACGGTAAAGTGTCAATAATTAACTCCAAGTTCCACGCGACGAAGTTCGCGGGCGGCGCTAGGTGCTTTATAAGTTTGAAGATCAATGGTATTACCAACACCTACAAATAATGTTTATGATTATTTTTTTATATCAGATGGGTTTTGCACTGACCTATCTCACCTGATGGAGAGTGACAATGAGGTCTAAGATGTAGCGTGCTTCCCCAGAAAAAAGCCTATTAACTCTCGACTTAAAGACAACCCAAATTGTAGCTCTCTGGAAATACAGAAGCCGGCAAGTTGTTCCATTCCTTAGCAGTTCGTACTAAGAAAGAAGAAGCGAAACGCTTAGTACGAGCTGGTGGAACTTCCACAGAGAATGAGTGAATGATTGATTAATAATTGATTCACTAATAGTGTTACTTATAATAGCTATAAATACAGTAGATATAGCTATATATTACGTAGTTTTTATACGTAACACTGTAAAACTACCAACGAAAATTGGTTTTAGTTAAGTTTTAACAGCTTTATGTAAACCCTAACATCCTTGGGAGTGAGGCAACTTGTCACGTTTGCATCCGAACGAGGTTGGTAGCGATTGCGCCATAAGATGTTCTAAGTAATCCGATAAAAACTTGCTTGGATACGACTTAAACATCTCGTGGATTAAGACAAACATAGTAAAGTATCAGCCTATATACTGTCCCACAGGGCAAAGGCCTCCATAGAAATCAAGTCATCGCTACTATGATGGGGTTAGGCTTAATCACCACGCTTGCCTAATGCGGTGCGGTGATCACAAACCCGAGCTATATTCGAAAAATTCGAAACACACTTTTGCTCGACCCGGGAATCGAAGGACCCTAAGATCACGACCCGATGCTTAAACCACTAGACCAACACGGGGCGTTGTGGGTGTTAAAAGGCAATCAGGTGGTTCGTCTGTTCATTTGCCACCTATCGTACTTCAATAAAACGTTCCTATAGAACCAAGAAAGAAATCTAAAAATATTATGTTGTTTAAAATCCTCCTTCCACAAAATTTTATTTTCAATTCAATTTTACGATTCCTGGCATGTTCAAAGGTTTTTAACCTTAAAATATTCAATTCTCTTTGTTTTTTATTCAACAAAGAAATTCTTAGAATTATCCATATAGGTACCTACGTAATGGGTACGAAATACTGCATAGCGTTTAGGTCAATGAACTCTTCGTTAGAAGTTTAAGCTAGCTAGATAATTTCGAATTTTTTGAACATAGCTCGAGTTTGTGATCACCGCACCGCATTAGGCAAGCGTGGTGATTAAGCCTAATCCCATTATAGTAGCGATGACTTGATTTCTATGATGGAGGCCTTTGCCCTGCAGTGGGACAGTATAGGCTGATACTTTACTTTACTAAAGAAGTCACATTTAAACTTAAAAAAACGTATGACCCTAATATAAGTGGACGTTTTGCAAAAACCTGTCTTAATGTAATTCGACATTATCGAACCAACTTACAAAATGAATTAATATATTAAACATTAACTAACAATAGCTATTTGTCCCCTGGTCGGACTAGTTTTTCCGCCCGGTTTCGCCTGACCGGTTCTGTTGTATGGCTGTCTTAATTTGTTGTTGTGTAAGTTTGTGTGTGTCCATTGGATTGTCACGTCTAGATTGTAGTTTTTTTTAATATAATCCGTTGCTAAAAAAAATGGAGAAATTAAACTTTTCATACCTACAAAGTATACCTATATCTTCTTCTTCTTCTTCTATACAATTTATAAAGAGATAACTTCTATACTCAACGACAAGGCTTATAGGTAAACCGAAAACACGAAACGCTTGCGCGATGTAATTGGACACAGCGCCATCTATTGGCTCATTTCTGAATTAAGTTCCCGAAGCGAAGTAAGGGCGAGCCACCTAGTAATAAATAAATTCACACAACATTTCATACATTGACCTGTCTCCGTAGGTAAGCACTTGTGTTACAGATATTAGACAACAGGGGAAACACACCTAAATATAACAACACCCAGACACTGAACAAACACCAGTGAGTATCACTACGCGAATGTTTAACCAGAGTGGGGATCAAACCCACTACCTTTGGCATGATGAGGCATTGTCCAAACCAACTGCGCCATCCGGTCAGTCCAATAAATCACGTGACTTGTTTTTTTTTTTTTTTATTTAGAATCTTTATTGCACAAAACTTCGTACAATAGGCGAACTTAATGCCAAGAGGCATTCTCTACCAGTCAACCTTTGGGTCAAGCAGAAAGGGCAAAGGTGCGGCGAAAGGAGGACTTTAAGTTTTAATGCAATTCACAGATTAAAGAAATGGTTACTACATACGAATAATGATTCAATATAATATAAATACCTGTAACTATAGACAAACGTATATACCTAAATACAATTATAATAATACCTACTAATAATAAAGATACATATATAAAATACATAAAATAAAATAGTATACTTGTTCATTTAGTATGGGGAATAGAAAACGCTTATAGACTGTCCCACTGCAGGGCAAAGGCCTCCATCATAGAAATCAAGTCATCGCTACTATGATGGGGTTAGGCTTAATCACCACGCTTGCCTAATGCGAATTGGTGATCACAAACCCGAGCAATGTTTGAAAAATTGGAAACATACTTTTGCTCGACCCGGGACCCCGAGATCACGGCCTGATACTTAAACCATTAGTGGTAGTAGTCCTAGGACCAACGGAGCGTTATAATAGGTACTCACTTTTTTATGATATAGGTGGCAGACGAGCCGATGAATCACCTGTTGGTAAGCGATTAGAAATAGAAATAGAAATATTCTTTATTCAATTTAAGTCCTTATAGAACATTTATGAATGTCAAATATTATGTAAGCTACCGCTGATTCGAAAGTTGATTTCTACCTGAGAAGAATCAGCAAGAACCTCAGTAGTTACTCTTTTCAAATTATAATCATTACAATTTTCATTCTGTTAATATTAAAAAAAAAACATTATTAAGATTACAGTTACAATATGATAAACAATGCTCTTATCGTTTAATTATACATATAAAATAATAGGCATAGAAATTAACAAGTCCAGGAATCCACTTCATTTAAATAATCTTCTATATTATAGTAGCCTTCCTGCATTAAGCAGTTTTTAATATGAATTTTATTACCGTCGCTCATGGACACCTGCCCACTTGTGATGCCACTGGTGTGGTATCACAAGTGTTAACCTTACATTTTAACCCCCCTTCCCCTGGATTGGGCCTCCGGTACCCTCACTCACGCAGCGAAACACAGCGCATGCACTGCTTCACGCCGGTTTTCTGTGAGGACGTTACTACTACTATTACTCCGGTCGAGCCGGCCCATTCATGTCGAAGCGTGGCTCTCCCACTGTGTCGTGTCGTACGCCGTGTGACAACGGACACAAACGGTCTGTAATTAGAAAGATTACCAAACTGCCACTGGAATTAAACCCATTACGCTTGACTCACGAAACTTCATAGTTACTTTGATCAATTAACTTTTAACAATAACTAGGAGTTCGGTTTGCCACTAAAAGTTTTTTTGTTAATCCATTGGTCTAGTGGTTTAAGTACCTAACTAAATCATAAAAAAACGCTTTCAGTATCGAATTGTGTATCTACAGATTATATTACTTATATACTAAGCTTATATACTGAATTGACAGTAAAACCACAGTTAAAATGTCAGGCCATTCTGTGGAAAAATATTCCAGTCTATAAAATATTCTAATAATGTTGACCCATTCATTAATCATTTAATTAATTGATGTATTTAACATTTTTATAAGCCGGTTGTGTAAAGTTTACCAGGATTCTAGAACATACTTGTCAGAATGCTAACTGCTGCACTCAGAGAATCCATTTAACCGTAATAAATGGATAGTATTTATATCTATTCATCGCTACTATGATGGGATGTGGC
Source organism: Cnaphalocrocis medinalis (assembly GCA_014851415.1). NCBI lineage: Eukaryota > Metazoa > Arthropoda > Insecta > Lepidoptera > Crambidae > Cnaphalocrocis > Cnaphalocrocis medinalis. The sequence goes on along the minus strand of CM026298.1, from coordinate 7,685,723 downwards.
TTCACCACGCTTGTATAATGCGGATTGGTGATAACTGATCACAAACCCGAGCTATGTTCCAAAAATTCGTAACATACTATTTGCTTGACCATCAGTAGTGATGACGTCTATTCAAATAAAGGTCCATATTTTCACTTAAATGACAATTAAGATTACATTAACGTCTCTGAGTCCGACAGTAAGTCTCAAGAAATTTACCATAGACAGAACCAAAGCCAGGGGTAGACCATGATTCAGAATTTCGTAAGTCTGGCATAAATGACAATAAAACAGCGAAACCTGACGAACTAAAATAATGTTTAATTAACTCATTAACCCCTTTTCCCCCCAATTTTTTGACGACCAATAGCGCAATGGTTTGAGCGCCACTTGAGATGCAAGGTCGCGGGTTCGATTCCCGCACCAACACAATGTTTGTTGATGAAACAGATGTTTGTGTTGGGTCTGGGTGTTTGTGGTTCTTTTGTTGTATCTGGTTTCCATAGCACTAGGGAAAACCACGACGTTTGTGATGTTGTCTCAATTTCGACGCTGCTTCTGTGAGACCGTGGTATTACTCCGTCCGAGCCGGCCCATTCATGGCGAAACGTGGCCCTCCCCCGGTTAAAATATCATGTAATGTAATGTTTATGAGTGTAATGTGATTTTGAATTGTTTTTTGTTTTGTTTCAGGTTACAGTAGCATAATGAAGAGAAAGCACAGATGGCTGGGAATCAGTATATTGTGTAAGTTATGAATATATATAATATAGAGGTATAATGCTATTTCACTACGCTGACAATTGTCAGTAACATATTATATAGAGAGCGCCAGTAGTACCTTACACTATAAATATGTGACAACTTGTAGTCGAGCCATTTTGAACTACGCGTGTGTGCATCACGGAATTTGACAATTGTCACGCAAATCCGAAATAACTTCAATCTCATATCAAGATTTGTCGAATATAATTAATTCTTGTTTCAAAAAATGCCAATAAGACTGACAGCTGAGCTGACACTTGGCTATTGACAGTATATTGACAAATGTCATTATTAAGTAGAGAATGATGTTATTCATGCACCGATTAAATTGCCTGTCGTTATATTTTCTGAAACTATAGGATGTCTACAATAGGTTATCAGAATTTAACTAGGTAAATTCTAATCTTCACCATTGCAAGCCCAGAATTAAATACCAGATTTAATGCTAGTCTTGGTAACAGTTGCGTAGGCGTTGTATTCAACTCATCTCGTATAAAATGTCAAGGATTTAGTTATTTGTAAACTAGAACTATAATCCTCCAACCGATATTCGGCTACGGCAGCCAATTTCAACGATCAACCACGTACGCAGGATATAGTGCTCAAGTGTGTGCGCAAACACAGGTGCACTCTCTACCCTTACCCTCTTAATTTGATGGGACACCCGTGTGATATGACAGATGAGAGATTGGGCGCAGGACCAACATCTTACGATAGCATTAATCTGTTCATTGACCTTGGCACCTGTTTAGATATCATTTCTATTGACGGTGGACTCGATAAACAACACTCTTTTTACCTTGGCTACACACTCCACATGTATGTTTTTGATGGGATTAGCTGTTATGCGCGACTTCGTCCGCGAAGAATACAGTGTCTTTGGATAGCATTTTTAATTATTTAATAATTTTCACCCCGCCCTTTTAACCCCTGGGTTGTAAGGGGTTGCATGCTAATTTTCGCAATAAAAAGTGGAATGTTCTTTCTCAGGGTCTAGATCATCTGTATACCTACCAAATTACATTCAAATCGTTCAGTAGTTTTGTCATGAAAGAGTAACAGACAGACAGAGTTACTTTCGCATTTATAACATTACTTAGTTTGGATTTTTGAGCGCAGTGTCGCTTATGCCCTTTTTCCTTTTAACCGTCGAACAATGTTACTCTCAGTCTAAACTTAAACTAAATGATTATGCAGGAATTTAACATTTTCGCGTCATTCGCGTTATTATTTTGTAGTTTCCAATACTTAAGAGACTATTCCATTCACGCATAACACCTTGGCATATTTCCATGTCATTTCGGACTTTAATGCTCAGATTTGCATCAAGATACAATTTGTGACATTTCCTTGTGTTAATTCATTTTGATTCTGTGGTGACTCTGACTCATAAAAACATCTAATACTCCGAAACTAGCGCCGCCTACCTATTTAGATTGATTGTGGTGACAAAATGATATTCTCCACAAACTTTGATGCAAGTACATTGAATTTTTTGAGATGCAATCAATATTTTTTACACGTGACAATGTTCAATATTGCTAAAAACGGCCACTTTTAGCAACAATTAACATTATTCAAATACTTCATATAAACGGGACTAAACACGACGAAAATTAATAAGCATTTAAAAAATTAATTAATTAACATTCTAGCACTTTCTGAGTTCGTTTGTGATCACGGCTGTTGTAACGCAGTCGAAACGTCAAGCAGTAAGTGCTAGAATATACTTATTAAATTTCGTCGCGTTTAGTCCCGTTTATATGAAGTATTTCTTTAATGCAACGCGAAAGTTAAAAAACATATAATTAACATTATTGTTACTTGTCGCGTGTTACAAATATTGTATTGCGCCTTGAAAAATCAAATTTACATCTAAGTTGCATCTAAGTTTGTAGAGTTTAATTTCTTAAAAAATATCATCTTGTCACCACAATCAGTGTAAATTAGTGGCGGCGCTAGTTTCGTCGATATAGCCCCTTAAAATGCCGGCAAGGTCCCATCGAATTAAGAGGGTAAGGGAATAGAGAGTGCACCTGTGTTTGCGCGCACACTTGATCACTGTAGTGCTATTATAATATATCCTGCGTACGTGGCTGATCATTATGATTGGCTGCCGTAGCCAAATGTAAGTTGGAAAATTTATTTTTTATTTGTCGTCGTAAGACCCAAAAGCCTTTTAAAAGGCATAAAACAAATTGATTTTCCATTGTCTGGGCTTTACGATGATAAATCATCTTCTAAGATTTGATTAAAAAGTTGAAAACTTAGATATTGATCACCTAAATCAAATATTAGAGACAAAACATACTTTTTTTATGTCTTACGAGGAGGATAAAACGACTTTAAAAAACGATGCTTTTTGTCAAGTACTTCAGAGAAATATGGCCAAATAAAATATAAGGAAAATACGTTTGAATTGCCAAAGTTTATCTTCGCGGTCGGGTCAGGTACAAATATGTCAAGATGATCTTCAAGCTAAAGGTCACAGAACTTGGCTCATTTTTAACATCGTAACATAAACGTTGGTTTTTTTAAAGATATTTTTTTTATTCAACGACCGACAAGCATTTGACCTCGATCACAGAATACTTAATAGTACAAGTACAGAATGCCCACTTCTAAAAACCGTTTATAGAAAAATAAAGGCTACCATAACATAAAGTTGAAATTCCGGCCGCCCAGCGTTCAACACCTACAATTATTCATGCCTAGAAGTGCGTTCTCTTTCTATCGCACGCAACTGTCGCGCATGCGTGATTTTCTACTGACTGGCCCCTCCGGAGGGGACGCCGCGTGTACTTGCAAGTTTGATACTACACGCGGAGTGGGACAGGCCTGCCTCGATCACACTTGATGTTAGGTGAAGATGAGGTCTAAGGTGGGCCATGCTTGCCGTGAAAAGCATATCACTCTTGCTTTAAAGAGGTCCTGGTTATCATCATTTTAGCCAATAGACGTCCACTGATGGACATAGGCCTCCGCCAAAGTTCTCCAGACAGATCGTTCCTGTGCCGCCTGCACCCAAGGGACTCCCGCGACCTGCACCAGATCTTCGGTCCACCTGGTGCCTGGCACCTGGTTAGCTAGTGGTTTTATATTACACTCGGCGTCAAAAAAATCGCACATCTGCGTAGTTTTCATACTAACGCGCTCATATCACGGCTTCGTATATAAAAAAGTAAAACATTTGATTGCAATATTTTTTACGCTAACGCTACGCTTAATCATGCTTCTTAATTAGTCGTGAAAACTTCCGAATTTTCCCAAAAACATAAAAAAGTAAATCAATGTTCTTGTCCCACACAATGTTCTATGGAGCTGAAAAACTGATTTACTTTTTAATTTTTTTGGACGAATCAAGTAAATTCCATGGATGATGAAAATGTTGGATTAAAAGGCGAGCATATATTGGTAATGTTACCTTAAAAATATTGTAATAAAATGTTTTACTTTTTAATATACGAAGCTGTGATATGAGCGCGTTAGTATGAAAACTACGCAGATGTGCGATTTTTTTGACGCCGAGAGTATTATCCTGATGATTCCCTCGTTCCAGGTGCCTTCGCCTTCAGCCTGCCGGCGGCGGAGGCGGTGCGCGCCACCTCGCTCATCTTCGCGAAGACCACCAGCACAACCCCTGCCCCTGAGGAGCTGCCGTCAGGACCCGAAGATGGACCACAGGTGAGGGGAACTGTATCCACTAAGCAATAGGGTTAAAGTGAAGTGAAACGACCAGGAGACCTATTTTTGAATTTTCGCTTCGTCCAAACAAAACTACTCGTTTTGCAAGTCACATCGTCTCGTGAGTCGCATGATTCATAATTTTCCCTATTTTTGAAATCACTCGCTTAGTGTGTCGCCAATCTTGTCAAAGTACCTATAGTGTTAACTCGTTAATATTTGACGTGTGATTTGACGTAAATGCGACCACTCGCCTAGCGGAAACGAGTGGTTTATACCACTCGTTGCAAATCGCTCGTTTTCGAATGATTCAAAAATGCGGATGTCAAAAATCATGCGAGTCACACATCTCCTGGTCTACCCTGGTCTACCACTTTTGACAAAAGTTTCTGCAAGATGTAAAGATCGCTAAGGTAGGTTGTCTTTTCTAATCAAACTTGACACTTGGCATGACGTATCGTAAATAACAAAGCGAGCAGTCACTGACACAATCTTATTGCCAGGGGAAATTGACCTTGCTGTTTCATGACTTAAAACGAATCTAAACCGTAGGGTGGTAGATTATATTTTTGTCTGACTGTACCTACTGCCGTCCTCTAACTATAATGCCGTTAAGTGCCAAAACCACATTTGGAGAAAAATGGATTTAAAGAGCGCAAAAGAAAAAAAAATTGCTGTTTCTAAAGTAAACTGTTTATATACAACTTGTATATATCATTGCATTGGTATTTGCAAGAGCTTTAATACACACAAACTTTCACAACTCTATGTGTCATATATTTGATAATATTTAAATTTAAACGTTTTAACGTTGTATTATTTTACATATAACATTATAAAAACATAACTAGAATGCCGTTTCGACTACCTTAACGGCATTTAAGTCTTGGATTTTGAATAACTTTCATAAAATTGGAAAATGAGTTGGTGTATAATAGATTTACTGAACTTAAATGCCGTTATTTTTACTTAACGGCGTTCAAGTCTAGAATTAGTACATAAATTATAGATTTTACAGAATGTGTTTTTAAATAATGATTATTACTAGACTAAAATGCAGTTAAAATAAAAACCTTTTATCCTAACGGCATTTAAGCTAAGCACATACTTAGCTAACAATTTTGGAAATACAACAAAATGTATTTATGTTCAACATAATATAATGCATTTGAGTGTTTTAAATCACGATTTATTTAAAAAAACTCATTGAGATCAATTTTATCGATATTTAACATAATTACTTACTTAAAATTAGCAGGTAAATAATTAACTGCTTTAAAAAAATAGTAACTGCCTTTATTATGGCACTTATTTTAACTTTATGACAGTTTACCGTAATAATAATATTTAAAATATTGTATCGCACTTTTCAGATTATAGAGAAAATTAAAAAAATGCCAAAACTATTTTGTGTTCTTTTAACATTTCTGAGTAAAGCGTCTCGATTTCCGCGATCAGCATCATCATCATCAGCCTGTTGCAGTCCACTAAGACATAGGCCTCTCCAAATGCTCGCCACTCTGATCGATCTTCGGCTACTCGCATCCAGCTCCAGCCAGCCCTCTTGCGCAGATCGTCACTCTATCTGGCCTGAGGTCGTCCTACACTACGTTTACCAAGATGCGGTCTCCACTCCAGAACTCGTTTACCTCAACGGTTGCCAGTTCTGCGGCAGATATGTCCAGCCCACGGCCACTTCAGCTTACTAATCCGGTGAGCTATATCGATAACTTTGGTTCTCTGCCGGATCACCTCGTTCCGGATTCGATCACGCAGAGAAACGGTGAGCATAGCTCTTTCCATAGCCCACTAAGCGACTTTAAACTTGTGGACTAGCCGTGCTGTTAATGTCCACGTTTCGGCCCCGTAAGTCATGACGGGTAGCTGACGCACTAATATCTTTAGGCACTGTGGAATCGACGATGAGAAGACTCGACGTAGTTTTCCGAATGCTGCCCAACAGGTACACATACTTTTGAACAACTTCGAGGGTGGCGCCATGGATCGCAATCGGTTCCGGTAGAACATGTTCATTGAACATGACCTTGGTTTTGTCCAACTTCATCCGTAGACCGATGCGTTTAGAAGAGTCCGCCAAGCTATTTAGCTTCTTTTTTAGGTCCTGTATCGTTTTGGCCAATATTACGACATCATCTGCGAATCGCAAGTAGGAGATGTGTACCAACGCCATTTATGTTGATGCCACGTCCTTTCCATTTTGGGGAGATAGACGTCCCCTTGTCTCACTCCTCGATACAATAATATAATGGTATTTAGGTTTTATTTGCTGATTTTGTACTTGGACGGACATAGTGGCGACTTCGTAAAGACTTCTTATTACTTGAATATATCGCCAATCTATTTGCCAACGCTGCAGGGACTCCAGAACAGACCAGATTTCAATCGAGTCAAAGGCCTTATCATAGTCCACAAATGCTCTCAGTGGCTGATTACACTCCTCGGTTATCTATATAATCTGCCGCACTGTGTGAATGTGGTTTATGGTGTCATATCCGCTCTGAAATCCAGCCTGTTCCGGTGGTTGAAATTCGTCGAGTTCGCAAGACGGTTCGTAATCACTCTTGAAAAGAGCTTATAAACGTGATTTAGAAGCTAAATGGGTCGATAGATCTTCAGCAGGCTTTTGTCACCCTTTTTGAAGAACAGGACGACCACACTTCTACTCCACGCCTTCTCCCTTCAAATAGGACAGCGTTAAAAAGCACCCTCCCTCTGTACGAGTTTACCTCCAGCTTTGATCAGCTCTGTTGCTACGTCATCGTCTCCGGGGGCTTTCCCATTTTTTAGCTGCCCAAGAGCAATTTCGATTTCGCCAACGTTGACTTCTGGCAGGTCTTCGGTGAAGTGGCGTGTTAATGTTGCTCGAGAGTCCTTATTTTCAGGATCAGGTTGAGATGCATGCAAAGCGTAATCGGCTATAGAAATCTTTAACCACTGAAAGGACTGCTGGCTTTGAGGCAACCACTTCTCCACTTGCTGTAGTCAGCTTCGTTAGGTGGCTTCTTCCGAGAGATTGTACGAACACCTTTGATCCCCGTTTCGACTCGATAGCTCTTTCAATGGAAAGAAAGGTAAAAGACATGACCATTTGAGGCTACTTTTTGAAGAAGGAATTTATCAAAAAAGCCCCTCTCGCTCGAGGAAGTTAACAGATCTGTCAAGTCTTGTGTAAGAAGTTTTATAATTTTGCTATTATTTATGACCGATTTTGTAAAAATACAGGGACTCAAAAATCTTTGAACGCGTTTTCCCAACAAACAGTTTTTTTAATTGTGCCGATATAGTGTTTATTGAGTTCAAGTGCGTAGCAACCTGCAAAAGTCTGCCCTTGCAAATCTTGCACGGAATTCTGCGAGGCGTACGCGACTTCTAACACTCTGAGTCTCGTCTCTCCGCAACGTTTGGCACATAGCCGCATTATAGTTAAGCAATGCGGGTTAGCCGCATTTAAGTCTTGTAAACGTTTAAAATACTATAGCATTTTACATTTGGTCAGCGTTAAAAGTCAACTCATTTTTGCAAATTTTAAAACAAGAAACTTATTTTACCAGTCTTAAATGCCGCTATTGGACTTTAACCGCGTTTTTGTTTAGTTTTTTTCACTTAACGGTGTTTTAGTCTTGTAATGCCATACATAACCTTTCCAAAGAACAGCCGAACAATATTGCCATTAAAGTACTTTAACGGCTTTATTGAGACGGAAATTCAAATAACGGCAATTTAGCTATGTAATTTCTGAATTTTTTCATCATTAATAAAAAAATTAAATCCCTTAACCGCGTTTTAGCTAAGAAATTTAGGTAACTGCATTCTAGCTATGTAATCTTGCAAAAATATTGCACTGACTCGTAGTTAATGACATACTATCTCAGAAACTAAACAAGATAGAAAAAATCGGGAAAGATGGTTAGATGCGGAATTTTTTTCTTATTAGGATGGTATTCATAACTCAAAAATGACCAAATGTTAGTTAACGGCATTATAGCTAGAGGACGGCAGCCTATCCCTCGCCAAGCCGACCCATCCTAATGCCGAAGCGTGTCTCTCACGGACTTTTTTTTAAACCCTGATGTATAAATGTATAACATGTTTACAAGGAAGTGAAAATAAAAGTAAATCACCTTGATATATTGGCTCACGTCCTACATGCAAACTCATACATAACTCATACATACTAGTTGCTACACTTCCGATATATACTCGTATATGTACTATACAAACTTGGAAATTATATGGTTTGGGTACTATCTTTCCGTGTTCCATACAAGTACTTATTTTATTACGTCTACTAGCGCAATCATTTGGTTTTTAGGGTTCCGTAGTCTACTAGGAACCCTTATAGTTTCGTTATGTCTGTCCGTCTGTCAGTCCTGGCTCGTTCTCCGCCGTTTCTGCACCGATTGCCACGAAAATTGGTGGAGAGATGTATACCTACTGATAATCCAAGAATTGGTTTTTAAAATTATCGAAAAATAATTATTTTTCACCCACCAAATACAGCGAAAAGTGCATTCGAAAAAAAAAATTTCGACTTACCCCATCGTGTGGGGTATCGTTTAAAAGGTACCTTTAAATACAACAAAAAATGCCTTGAAATCATGTAGATCAAAACACCCAGTCTCGAGATATACTAATACAAAGTTAAAATTAGAGCGTCCCCTCCCCCCCCCCCATAACTTTTTAAATACTATTACAATAATTCTGAAAAAAATGTGCTGTATACCTCCAAGAAAGTACTTTCAACGAAATCTATAGCGGACTCTGTATCATAACATAGTGACGTGACGTGAACTTATGACGTGCAGTTGCCCTAACTAAATGGTAATGTATGAAAATAACTAACTAGAAACTATGAAAATAAGGTCGGCCCATCTTAAGGCTACGGAACCCTTTTATGTGCGTGTCCGACACGCTCTTGGCCGGTTTTTTTTATAAATTTTAGTTATTTTAGTTGAATGAAGAATGAATGAATATATAAGTACTTTTTATTGTACACAAATATGAAATATTTATTTGTTTTAACCCACTTATCCCTGAATAACGTATTTTTCAGTAATTGATCTGAAACTTTGTGTACCTAATATTTATGTGATTAACAATCGCAGAAAAATATTAAAAAAAATATATGATTTCCAGAAAAGCTAGAAAATGCCGTGTCGTAAACGACACAGTAGGGGAATCTACTACTTTGATAACAATACTCATGTAGATTAGAAAATAACAAACCTAACAAATAAAAACCTAATGAAATACAAATATAATACCAAAAATATTTTTATTTGTACTATTTTATAAAAAAATACTTATTTAGAGTATGATAACATTCAAAAACTTTTTTTGGAGGCAACGTTACATTACATTTTAGGCAATAGAAATTAGCACTTTTGTGACAAACACCGCATCGCAGCCGATCCTCCCTGTACTTCACTAAATGTCCATTGTGAGTATATCGCAATGCACTAGAAACACTTTTTGATGGACGTCCTCCTCTTTTACTCTCAGTTTTCTTGTTCTTCTCAAGTAGATTTACAGCGACATTTTCTTCGGAATTTCAGGTGATCCAACTGTCCACCATAATGCATAAACAATTGCCATGCATTATGCGTGGCAATGAATGAAATGTCGAAAAAGGTGCTTTAGAATCTATTTTCTGAAGTTCATCGGCGAACTGCAATACAATACTAGCACCTAGGCCCAAACTTTTGTACTCACTTTGATTGCTGCCTTGTTGTCCCTGGTATGGTTGAAACCAAATAACATAAGCATAAGGCATCCTAGACGCGTTGCCCCAACCCAAAACTTGTTAACCCATCTTATATGTTTTCCACGAATGAACTGTTTGCATGGATGCCCACCATAATAGGGTATCATGACTTCATCAATGCTTGAGCAGGAGTAGAACAATTTGTTTCTGGATCTGGTGGTAAAGAGCCCATGGAAAAGCTTTCAGGAACAGAGTCGATGCGCCACCGTTGCGATGGCACGTTGTATCGTCTTCCCTTTCGTCAGAATAGAATCTTGCTGAATTTCAGCAGGTGCCCTGAGTTGAGATCCCGGTAGATTTTGAAGGGACACACAATCTTCATCTCCAGAATCCTGGTCCGTAATTTCAGCATAAGGTACAATTTTCCGGAGGCATGATGGTTATGGAGTCAGGGACTTCCACCTGATCATTTTGCTCTAACTCCTCGATTATCTCATGCAAAGTGAGGGGTCTTCATGATTTTCTGTAGATAAATAAAAAGTATTACTTATAGTAGCACATTTCCCTACCGTGTCTTTTACGACACGTATAAAGAAAACGTAAACTACTGGCTAAAAATTTTATAAAATAAACAAGTTTTTTTATTTTGAGAAGTCTATAGAAATCAAGCTATCATAATTACATAATATATTAACAAAAATATGTTTATAACAGTATGTCATCTTACCTCGAATAACTCATTGTAAAAACCTTAAAATTCGTCGTTATTCAGCACAAAAGGAATTAACTGCAGCACACTAAAAACACTTCGTAACTGCTGATGGAGTCTTCGATAGCCAAACGCGACGTAAAAAAAAATTTTCAAGGGCCCTCATAACTCTAAAATTTTTTTCAAAGTTGGTGTGTCGTTTACGACACAGTAGGGTTAAGTGGGTTAATCAGAGGTATAAAACTTAAAATAATTACACACAGAAGTTAGACTTTGACCTGATTTTGAATTTAGAAGAGTTCGTTGACATATGCTAGGGTTGTTGCCCGGTATGAGTACATAAGCGCGCGGCCACACCACAGACCTCGACAGTTTGACAATCTTATGTCATAAGTTAGGATTAATGTGGTCGAAAAGGCGTTTTTGCCCGTTAGTGCGCATGCGTGAGTACATGACATATTTTTAGCCTACTTTCTGTGTGTAATTATTTTGTGGTATAAAACTTTTTAAGATTTTTTTTTTAAATAAAAAAAATCCCCCATTCCAGACAGAGACAACAGCGGAAGGAGGCGACCTCCCCGCCAACGCCACCAGCAAACTAACAGGCATCCCCCAAATAGACTACATCTACGACCCGAACCTCCCCCGAGAACTGAACGGGTACAACCTCACCGAGTACCCGTTCTATGAGACGGTTCCGCCACCAGAGACTATGGACTTCAAGTGCGATGGGCTACACGATGGATTCTACGCTTCCGTGCCGCATAAGTGCCAGGTAAGTGACAAAAAAGTGCCAAAAAGTAAGTAAAAATAAACATAAAATCACTAAAAACAAAAGATTAAATCAAAAAAACAAAGGGCTAAATCAAAAAACAATAAACTAAACAATAGTCACTAATAACAAAGGAATAAATACAAAAAAATGACAAAAAAAATAAAATCACTAAAAACAAAAGACTAAATAAAAAGACAAACAAACAAAGTCATTATGACGGACGAAAAAAGTGTCAAAAAACAAAAGACAATTGTAAAAGCCACTAAACTCCATAAACAAAAGACGGATAAAATCTGTAAACATGCGAACTTGGCTTTTGCAATATCGAATCGAATGAGATTTTGAATCATCAAATTAGCGCCATCCGTTCTCGTGATCGTCTTTAATTTAAGTCAAAAAAAATCATTTTATTTTATTTTATTATTTATGTACCCCTAAATATCAAATACCAATAGTTCCATAAGTTATTGTCTTACTAACATAAATAATATGAATGTATCGTCTGTAACAAATTACTTGAATTTGAATTTTGTAGGTTTGATGATACTGAAGTGGCGAACTTCTTTCTTCAGCCTGTAGGTGTCGCCACACGTTTTTCATCTTCCTCTTCTCTCAATTCCAGGTATACCACCACTGCCTGTTCGGCACTCGCTACGACTTCCTGTGCGCTAACTACACGGCTTTCGATCAGAAGACTTTCATCTGCCACTTCGTGTCCGAGGTGGACTGCAAAAACTCGCCGAATTATTACAATAGGTACACGCCTCCTTTATTTTATACACTGTTAAATTTTAGTCGTTTTAATCCCGATGCCCTCGTGATAGGTAAAACGAATAAAGCCCCTTTAGCTTGTTAGATCATCAAAATAAGGAAAATAAAAAACAGGTGTTCCATACAAAAAAGAATGTTTTACCGGGCAAATTGCATGGAACATCAAAATAATTTTGCTTATTTGATGACCTAATAAAAGGGCTATACGAATGAAACTAGCGCCCGCCAACCTATTACACTGATCGTGGCGAAAATATGATATTTTTGAAGAAAGCAAAACATTACAGACTTAGATCCAAGTAAATTGGATTTTTCAGATGCAATACAATATTTCTAACACGGGACAAGTAACAATAATGTCAATTATTGCTAAAAGTGACCGTTTTTAGCAAAAATTAACATTATCGTTACTTGTTGCGTGTTAATGTGATGGCCTCAATGGCGCAGTGCCTAATGTGTTGGCCCGAAGCCTAAAAAGTCCCGGGTTCGATTCCCGGTCAAGTCAGTTTAGGAAACTACATTTTCAAATTTTTCTTGAGTCAGGTTGACGCCCCCAGTTAATTATCGTCACCTGGTACTCATAGTACAGGGGTTGCCCTAGTTTGTATGAGACCAGGTTGATTGGTTGCCTGGCGCTAAATGCGCTTTTTTTTTAATTTAATTTTTTTTATTGACTAAATCCTTTTTTTTTCAGAAACGAAGCCCTCTACAAGCAAGCGTCCTCCACGACCCCCCCTCCTCCCCCACCACGTCGACGACCACCACGACGACCACCGCGCGACCACCGAGACCCCCCCGCAGGAGACCACATCCAAGATATGACTATTACGATGAGGATTACTACTATGGGAGAGACTATGAGGATTATGAGGACAGGTAAAGTTTTTTTTTATGTGATAGGTGGCAGACGAGCAGACGGATCACCTGATGGTAAGCGATGGCAGCCGCCTATAGGCATCTGCAGCACCAGTGGTGTCACAAGAGCGCTGCCCGCATGCGCCCGCGCGGAACGTGGAATATTATCTTTGGGTAGCATTTTTAATTATTTATAATTTTCACTAAAATTATTAATAAAAAATAATATTAATTTTCGCAATAAAAAGTAGCCTATGTTCTTTCTTATGGACCACCTGTATACCAAATTTCATTCAAATCCGTTCAGTAGTTTTGGCGTGAAAGAGTAACAGACAGAGTTACTTTAGCATGTATAATATTAGTAAGGATATTCTCTATGGTTGCATAGAGAAAGCCTCTGGAAAAAGTACGTACCTACAGCCACAGATTGAAGTATACAAAACTGTCAATTTTATCACATTAGCTTGAATATCAAATGAGTAAATTTGACAGGCTGTGGAATCTTGATGTGTGGCTGACTGTAACTATAATAGCAACTTTTTTTAATAAATAAATAAATAAAATCCATACTAATATTATAAATGCGAAAGTAACTCTGTCTGTCTGTCTGGCTGTACTCTTTCACGCCAAAACTACTCAACGGATTTAAATGAAATTTGGTATACAGATATCTAGACCCCGAGAAGGACATAGGCTACTTTTTATTGCGAAAAGGGGGTTGTAAGGGGTTGAAAGGGAGGTAAAAAGTTACTTTTCCACGCGGACGGAGTCGCGGGCCGGCCGCTAGTAAATAAATAATTGAGACAACATCACATACATTGTCCTGGTCCCAAACTAAGGTTTTCCCTTGTACTATGGAAACCAGAAACAACGAAGGAACTACAAACACCCAGACCCAACACAAATATCTGTTTCATTAACAAACATTTGTGTTGGTGCGGGAATCGAACCCGCGACCCTTGCGTCTCAACCGGCGTTCAAACCATTGCGCCAAATGGGTCGTCAATAATAAATAAAAATAATGTTAATAAATTCTTTGATTCCAGGGTCAGACCAAGAGCTCGGCCGCGTGGGCAGGGTAGACCAGGGAAGAGAAGACCAGCCGACGATTATGAAGACGACAGGTAAGGAGACACACCAACGATATATCTATACTATTTATAAAGAGATAGCTTTAATAGACAACGACAAAGCTTATAGGTAAACCGAAAACACGAAACGCTTGCGAGATGTAATTTAGCACAGCGCTATCTATTGGTTCATTTCTGAATTACGGTCCCGAAGCGAAGTGAGGGCGGGCCACTATACCTTTAAGTACTTGAAGGAGACACTCTTTGGCATGAATGGGCCGGTTGGACCGGCGTGCCACGGTCTCAGAAGACTGGCTTGGAGCAGTACATGTGCTATTTCGTCGAGTAAGTGAGGGTACCGGAGGCCCAATTGGGGGAAAGGGGGTTAAAAGGGCTGGACGCATTTGTGACTCTACTGGTGTCTATATGCAACTGTCTCGATTTTATCGATTTTCTCGAGAAAAAAGTATTATTTTGTGTTTTTTTTTTGTAGCTATTAATTGTAGTTAAAGTCATTCAGCTGAAATGATGATGATATCAAATTTCTTATTCCAGATATGAAGCCCGCCGTCCAAGACCAAGAGACGAACCCGAAGAAGACTACGAAGACCGTCGTCCTTACGCGAGACCAGCCAAAAGACCGTACGACCAGAGAAGACCGTACGATGAGGACGAAGAGAGAAGACCTGGCTTCAGAAACCGTCGGCCCATGAGACCGAGAGAAGATGAAGAGGATAGGTATAGAGACGAGGAGGAAAGACCTAGGGCTGGTCAAAGAGACCAGAAGAGGGATGACCTTAGGCCTAAGAGGCCAAGAGATGAGTACAGGCCGAGGGAAGAAAAGCCTAGAGAAGAGAAGAGACCACGAGGATTGAGGCCAAGAGATGATGTGAGGCCAAGAGATGATGTGAGGCCAAGAGATGATGTGAGGCCAAGAGATGATGTGAGGCCAAGAGATGATGTGAGACCAAGAGATGATATTATAGGTCGCGAGATGAAATACGTCCAAGAGACGAAGTAAGACCACGTGATGAGATTCGTCCTAGAGATGAAATCAGGCCTCGTGATGAGATTCGTCCTAGAGATGAGATCAGGCCCCGTGATGAAATAAGACCTAGAGACGAACGTCCTAGAGAAGAAAAAAGACCCAGAGAAGAACCGAGACTCAGAGACGATAAACCAAGAGACAGTGTAAGACCGAGGCCTTTAAGAGATGAAGTTACTTTACAAGATTCTAAAAGAGAAGGCACCAGATCTAGAGACGAGAGGTATCCAGCTAACGAAGGTCGAAGATACAAAGACGAAAGACCATATAGGAATAGAGATGAAAGACCTTACAATAGACCAGAAAGGAACTATGATGATGAGCGTCTTCCGGAAGAAAAGAGAGAGATCCCTACAGCTCCAGAAGGTCAAGGCTTGGTAAAACCTAGTGGACATGGCATCTTCAGCAAACCAAGAATACCGCCGAAGATCAAAAGACCAGTCCCAGCCAATGAGAAAGAGAAATACGAATACGTCACTATGACAACTACAAAAACGCCACCAAGGGTAGACGATGATGAATATTACGACGATTATGAAGATGAGACGAGTAAACCATCGTCTTCTGGAAAGACAAGTACAGTACAGCAAAGACCTAAGTTGGAGCCTGTAGAGAAGGAAAAATTTAAGCCTTCTAGACCTCATTTTACCACTGGAGGATATAAGGAAAGACCAAAAAAGCCAAGTTATGATGATGATTACTATTATGATACTCAGTATAAAAGAAGACCGCAGAGAATACGCCAGAAAGAAGTAAAAAAAGACATAGATGATTATTACTACGACTACGAAGATACGAAAGAGAAAAAACCTAATGTAAAGTTAGAAGAAGACATCACAGCCAAAATTAAAGATATCAGACCCAATGTTAAAGTCTTCAAACGTCCTTTTTTACCCTCTAGGGGTGGGAGTCCCTACTTACCACGGGGCCTACACCCAGTTGCCGGCAGAGACATGACGGCACCTCTCAGCACCACCCCTAAACCTACCACCACTACCACTACAACGACGACAACGACAACGACAACTACTACAACTCCTCCCCCTCCCCCAACAACAACAACACAATTGACCACAACAACAAGACCAACAACAACTTACAGAAAAGAACAGACGACAGAACATGTATCAGCGCCTGAAGAGGAATACGAATATTATGATGAAGAAGATATAGAATACGAAACAAAAAACAAGAAAGAACTTTCAACTTCCCAACCAGAATCCAAAACACATCCATCTGAAATCAAAACGAACGCTCCTGACACAAAAACATACGAACCTGAAGAACTAGAAACAGATGAGCCAGAACTAAAAACATACATGCCAGAAATTACAAATTTAGAACCAGAAATTGAAACACATTCCCCAGAACTTAAAACACACCTGCCAATCGTAAACACACCGACGCCAGAAATCAAAACGTACAGCCCAGAATTAAAGACACACATGCCAGAAATAAGGACACAACCGCCAGAAATTAAAACTAGTAGACCAGAAACGACCACTATATCTGCTGAACAGAGAGCTAAGAAGCTTGCAACAAAAGTTCTGAGAGTATATAATGATAATTATGAAGCTATAAGAGAACAACTGGAATCTACTCTTTCACCTGGTGATTTCCTTAAACCTTATCTAGCAACTGCTATGCCACTCGACAATGGACCTGAATACACCGTCACACAAACACCATACAAGCCCAAAGTGGAACCAAAACCAGATATATCCAAACCATATACAGCAACCGGCAAACCTTTGAAAATACCAGAAGTCTCTATAAAACAGAATTTAGCAGATTCTATAGAAAATGATTATGATGTGAGGTTAAACGAAGCTATTGCTCCAAATCTGCCTAATGTTAACATAAGGATTCCCAGCGGCTTCGTAGTCCCTAATGATAGGGATTACACTTTTGCAAGATTTAGACATAATTATCATCCAGAACCTCAATTTGCAGCATCAGATATCTCTAGCTACCAAATTAGAAAGAGACCGCAGGTATCTGGAGTAAGCATAAGGACACCCAACTCTTTCTATTTACATCCACAGAGGGTTGTAGGGTTCCAAGATGGGGGGCAAAGGTACCCTAGGCAGTTGATGTATAGACAAGTAGGTGATTTCTTTTGAAAATGTGATTTTTGGTAACCGCAAAGGGTAATGGTTACATGGAAACCTGTAAGAGTATATCTTTGAGAAAAAAAATCTTGATCGTGTCTTGATTGGTATATTTGTAGATAGCTATATTTTTCTCAATTTTTAATGTCTAGAGTTACGTATCGTATTTTTATTTTATAGCCTACAATTTTCTACTTTTTTTTGTTTTTTCTTCTTTTATACGACTGCCCAAAAAAAGGAGTATAATGTAATTAGGCCTCGCGTATATTTTTTTTATTTTGCCTTGAAGTTTTCTTCATGTCGCCAAAACTTCTAAACAGCTTCACTGACTCAGAGACGATAAACCAAGAGACAGTGTAAGACCGAGGCCTTTAAGAGATGAAGTTACTTTACAAGATTCTAAAAGAGAAGGCACCAGATCCAGAGACGAGAGGTATCCAGCTAACGAAGGTCGAAGATACAAAGACGAAAGACCATATAGGAATAGAGATGAAAGACCTTACAATAGACCAGAAAGGAACTATGATGATGAGCGTCTTCCGGAAGAAAAGAGAGAGATCCCTACAGCTCCAGAAGGTCAAGGCTTGGTAAAACCTAGTGGACATGGCATCTTCAGCAAACCAAGAATACCACCGAAGATCAAAAGACCAGTCCCAGCCAATGAGAAAGAGAAATACGAATACGTCACTATGACAACTACAAAAACGCCACCAAGGGTAGACGATGATGAATATTACGACGATTATGAAGATGAGACGAGTAAACCATCGTCTTCTGGAAAGACCAGTACAGTACAGCAAAGACCTAAGTTGGAGCCTGTAGAGAAGGAAAAATTTAAGCCTTCTAGACCTCATTTTACCACTGGAGGATATAAGGAAAGACCAAAAAAGCCAAGTTATGATGATGATTACTATTATGATACTCAGTATAAAAGAAGACCGCAGAGAATACGCCAGAAAGAAGTAAAAAAGACATAGATGATTATTACTACGACTACGAAGATACGAAAGAGAAAAAACCTAATGTAAAGTTAGAAGAAGACATCACAGCCAAAATTAAAGATATCAGACCCAATGTTAAAGTCTTCAAACGTCCTTTTTTACCCTCTAGGGGTGGGAGTCCCTACTTACCACGGGGCCTACACCCAGTTGCCGGCAGAGACATGACGGCACCTCTCAGCACCACCCCTAAACCTACCACCACTACCACTACAACGACGACAACGACAACGACAACAACTACAACTCCTCCCCCTCCCCCAACAACAACAACACAATTGACCACAACAACAAGACCAACAACAACTTACAGAAAAGAACAGACGACAGAACATGTATCAGCGCCTGAAGAGGAATACGAATATTACGATGAAGAAGATATAGAATACGAAACAAAAAACAAGAAAGAACTTTCAACTTCCCAACCAGAATCCAAAACACATCCATCTGAAATCAAAACGAACGCTCCTGACACAAAAACATACGAACCATGAAGAACTAGAAACAGATGAGCCAGAGCTAAAAACATACATGCCAGAAATCACAAATTTAGAACCGGAAATTGAAACACATTCCCCAGAACTTAAAACACACCTGCCAATCGTAAACACACCGACGCCAGAAATCAAAACTTACAGCCCAGAATTAAAGACACACATGCCAGAAATAAGGACACAACCGCCAGAAATTAAAACTAGTAGACCAGAAACGACCACTATATCTGCTGAACAGAGAGCTAAGAAGCTTGCAACAAAAGTTCTGAGAGTATATAATGATAATTATGAAGCTATAAGAGAACAACTGGAATCTACTCTTTCACCTGGTGATTTCCTTAAACCTTATCTAGCAACTGCTATGCCACTTGACAATGGACCTGAATACACCGTCACACAAACCCCATACAAGCCCAAAGTGGAACCAAAACCAGATATATCCAAACCATATACAGCAACCGGCAAACCTTTGAAAATACCAGAAGTCTCTATAAAACAGAATTTAGCAGATTCTATAGAAAATGATTATGATGTGAGGTTAAACGAAGCTATTGCTCCAAATCTGCCTAATGTTAACATAAGGATTCCGAAGTGGCTTCGTAGTCCCTAATGATAGGGATTATACTTTTGCAAGATTTAGACATAATTATCATCCAGAACCTCAGTTTGCAGCATCAGATATCTCTAGCTACCAAATTAGAAAGAGACCGCAGGTATCTGGAGTAAGCATAAGGACACCTAACTCTTTCTATTTACATCCACAGAGGGTTGTAGGGTTCCAAGATGCGGGGCAAAGGTACCCCAGGCAGTTGATGTATAGACAAGTAGGTGATTTCTTTTGAAAATGTGATTTTTGGTAACCGCAAAGGGTAATGGTTACATGGAAACCTGTAAGAGTATATCTTTGAGAAAAAAAATCTTGATCGTGTCTTGATTGGTTGTAGATAGCTATATTTTTCTCAATTTTTAATGTCTAGAGTTACTACTCGTATTATTTTATTTTTATAGCCTACAATTTTCTACTTTTTTTTTGTTTTTTCTTCTTTTTATACGACTGCTCCAAAAAAAGGAGTATAATGTAATTAGGCCTCGCGTATATTTTTTTTATTTTGCCTTGAAGTTTTCTTCATGTCGCCAAAACTTCTAAACAGCTTCACTGATGGCATCGTTAGAATCCTTGCGCTTTGCCAAGTGTCAATTTGATACTTTATAGATAAAGAAACATTATTATTTTTATATAAAACATGTGTTATATTAGATAGTTTAAATAGAAAATAAAAAATGCTATTGATGGCTAGATAAAATAACAATTAAAGATTAAAATATATCGGTCTTTCGTAGTAACTGGTGTGTTTAACGCAACTTCGTATTATATTTTAAAATGTATATATTTTTCTGTTGAGCTATATAAATGTGTATAAATGTATATAATTCTAGAGATGACCTGTTAAAAATAAAGTTATATTAAATAAGAAAATAAAATTTAAATACATATATAATATTATTTGGGTTTAGGTGTCAGGAAGGTGCTCAAATTAATTATAAATATTTTAATATTAAAATTAATTTAGATGTTATATCAAGGTCATATTATATTCAAATAAACCATTTAAGTACCTTGAAAAGTACGGGCAATCAGAATTTATACAAATAATGTCAAGTTTATTCTCGTTTTATCTTAATGTCAAGATATATTTTTGGTTCAATATCATTTGAGAAAATTTGACAGATAATAAATGGTAGTGTGGTTGTCTGTACATAATTTGTGATAGTATAGAAACTATTTTCTTTTATATTTTACGATATATCTTACAGGTTTTCGTAAAAAAAACTAGGTACTAATATTAAGTACATTAATTTTAGTCATTCGATCGAAATTTATTTTAAATTAATATTTAATTGTCAAAATGATAGACAAAGAATTTGTAAATTATACAGAGAATTTATACTGGGTGTGACAAAAATATAAAGAAAAATTATATTCAGCAGATATTACTTATAATTTCACGTTAACACGTCACTTTACACTGAATTGAGCTTCCGTTTAAGAAAAAGGTTTATATTTCGCACAAACACAATATTGTGTACATTTTTTTATACTTGGTTTGTTAGGTTAGGTTGGTTTCAAAATCGTCACACCATGGAAATATATGGAAATCAAAATATTTTCTACAATTTATACTTCCAAAAGAACTTTTTATTCTCACTGCCAATCCTATTTATAAGAATTTCTATATAAGTAAAAAAATACTCTAAGTTACCCGTTGTTGTAAGTGTCTATTTTTTTACACAATCTATTGGTGTATTGTCGCACAAGTGTAAGGAAAAATCAAAAATCTGGAAAAAATACTTTGTTCCATAGCGCTCTAATGCTTATCAAATTACGTTTGATTGGATGTATTTATAAAATAAACAGTGGTTTTTTTTGGAGATAGGCGTACACAATAAAAAAAATATGAACAAAGAAATAATAAAAAATATAATATAAATTTGGCATAACTGCTGGTTTAAAAAAATATATAAATTATGATGTAATTTTAAATCACCAACTGATTTCATATTCCTAAATATAATTTAATATTAATTTATGACTTAATATCATGCCAAATTTGTAATCAATTCATTAACCAAACCTTGGATAATAGTCTACTCATTCCATGAGCTATGCATGGGAAGCCTTTGGACGTAATTGAAAATGATTCACCGAGATTTTGTTTTACACTTTTTCGACAAATACACCGGGAATGAATTTGTAAATGTTTATACATAATGAACAATTTTATTGTAACTATACATAAAGATGTAAAATGTAAGGAGATTTTTCTAAATACAAGGAAAATACAAAATTTAATTAGAATTTTCATTTCTATCATCCCAAAGAGTTTTTGTATTAAAAATAACATTTATATTAAGTGAATACAATAGAATCGAAATCGTTTATTTTTTTATGTGTAGGGAAATGAGACTCCATAATATTAAATATTTTTTTATTATCAAATGACTGCTTAAAATATACCATTCTCATACCGTAACTTATATTTATTATTTTCTTAGTACTAATTATAATCTATTTACAATATCACCATTTTTATAATGTATTTAGGCACATTTTCGGTTGACACAACGATAGAGACAAGATTATTAAATTAAAATATTTATACAAAAAAATCAACGCATCACAATATTATGTCTTGCCATCAAAATTATGTTTTTTTTCCATATAATATGGGAAAATATGAAAAGTTCATATTTTTTTTTATTCAATACAAAAAATATGATTATTTATTAAAACCAAGGCACCATATTGAATTAAAAAAGAAAATAAATATGTGAATCGATGTGTCAAACAGTATTAATGCAAAAAATATTTTTAAATAATAAGAAAGTACAGCTATCTATTTACAGAAATAACTTTTTTCCTGTTTACATAAAAAAAGCAATTACACTTTATTTTAATATCCCAAATATTATTTATGAATTGGAAATAAAAACATTACATTTTTACTGTTTTGAGCAAAAATATTGTTGAATAAATGAGAAAAAAAAATCGAAAAAAAAACATAAATAGTAGTTAATTATAAAAAGCTCATAAAAATAAAATGATTATTGTCTTTGGCTTAAAAATGGCTATTCAAATATTAATTTATGGATTTTATTTGTTTAGTAATATTAGCGTAAAAGTTTGGCAAGAATCATGGACATTATATATTTTATAATTATAATTTTTATATTAAACATTTCAAAATAATCAATTCATAAAGGATTTTAAGAATTATTCTTTAATAAAGTATCACAATATGCATTTCATTTATTTTATTTGTTTATTTTGAACTTTGACTCTCGTTGGAGTGATAGTAACTGCTAACGAAGATGGGACCAGAAAAGCCTTAGATGGCAGTCCGTGATATAGGCATAATTATAGTATTCCTACTTCCAAAGCATAGACGTACCCCAAAAGTAAAAAAAAATTGAGCAATTTTCAGAATATTAAGAATCATTTTATAATATTAAATATGTTTATATGAATAAATAATGACGATCCACAGGATACCAAAAATATAACCATGGAAAAGCTGCCATAAAATATAATATAATTGAAATCATTCATTTATATAACAAATCATAAATAGGACTTATTTTTAATAATGTAGAATCAAATTATTTTGATCGAACATCAGTAAACTTATTTGATCATCAGTAAATCCTGAGCTAACTTTAGCAACAAATGAATTTTAAAATTACTAAAAGTATCATTATACAATAGTGTCCCAACCAGTAAAGTAAAGATGGGTAAAAGGCCGTTTTAATCACTTGCGGCCCAATTTGTACTGACGTTTTTATAAAAATCCAAGATTTTGGAGTCTATCTACCTATTTGATGGATTTTTCATTTTCAAACACTCAAAACTTCAAAATCTTAAAATATTTACATAAAACATTTCATAATCTTGAATTTTCAAATTTCTCCCTCATGGATCTATACTTCAAACTCCAGTTATCTGGAGAAAACGGAGCAGCAGCGTCCATATCTGTCTTTTGCAAATTATTCGAAATTTCAAAATTCTTTGCAATATTCTGATCTGGTTTCCTCATCTCCTCTGTTTTCTGTTCACTCCCGTCTGCTCCGTCTATTTGGTCTTCTTGTTCTATTGCGGTCTTTTCAGTAGACCCGGAGCCATGGATAAGGCGGTTGATAGGGAATTGAATGTAGTAGAAGACGAAGGATGATGTCCAGATGAGGAGCTGGTAGAGGATAACTTGCCACCAGGTTAACACGCCAAAGACGTTATAAAGCCAACGGTGAGCGAAGAAGAAAATGGAGTAGTATCTGTAAAATAAATTTTATACCGTTAGCCAAGACTAAAAAAACTGAGTAAGATCTCGAATGTCAAATGCCTTAAATTTGTACGTACGTTTCGTTTTTATACAAAACCACACAATCTTTGGCAAACATTGCGTCTACGCTGTCGTTCTTATCAAAACGGAGTAGATTCTAGTTACACAACAAGAACATTAGATCTTGTTCTAGGCGGTCTTTTAAATAGACCATGATACAATATCGAATGGCAACAATCGATGTTAAGGATAATTTCACCTTCAGATACATGTTTGGTGTTTATTTCGCTTTTCTGGTCTTCTTGTTCTAATGCGGTCTTTTTATGGTCTACTAAAAATACTGTAAGTAATTTAGAGAGAAATGCTACTTACACTATAGCATAAGCTATAGCGATGTTTGAAGTCGGGGTCAGTTCCACCTTCAAATTCACAAGCCTTTGTCTTTCGAGTCTTCTTGTTTTACCGCGGTCTTTTCAGTAGAATAGATCAGACGCTTGATATTTAAGGTCTACTAAAAATACCGTGATAGAGAAATGGAAGCAACTTACACTATAGCATAAAGCTATGGCGATGATTGTAGTTAGAGTGAGTTCCATCCTTAGATTCACCGACCTTTGTCTTTCTAATATGTTTGGTCTACTGCGGTCTTTTCAGTAGACTATGAATAAGATGGTTGATATTCATGGTCTACTAAAATACCGTAGGGGTTTTAGAGAGAAATGTTACTTACACTATAGCATAAGCTATGGCGATGATTGTAGTTAGAGTGAGTTCCATCTTCAGATTCACAGGCCTTCGTCTAGCCTGCAGCACAGTCTCCACAGCTACAATGATGGTGATGTTAGTGTGGACGCAGTGGTTGAACCACCAGGGCAGGATCAGGTCGTAGACCTTCGGGAAGACCAGCTCCCGGTCGTAGAGGTACAGGCTCCAGAACATTGAGGAGACGAACTGGAATTGAAAAGTAGAGATTAAAGTATCAGCCTACAGAAATAGAAATAAAAAAAATTAACTCCTTACAACCCCTTACAGTAGCCTGGCCTTTTTAAGGGTCTAGACCATCTGTATACCACATTCAGATCCGTTCAGTAGTTTTGGCGTGAAAGATTTTTTTTTATGTGATAGGTAGCAGACGAGCTGGTGGATCACCTGATAGTAAGCAATTGCCGCCGCCCATGGACACTCACTTGCAACACCAGTGGAGTTACAAGTGTGGCCTCTCGAGTGGGCCTCCGGTACCCTCACTCACTCGGCGAAACACAGCACAGGGGCTGATTCACGCCGGTTTTCTGTGAGGCAATGGTATCACTCCGGTCGAACCGGCCCATTCATGCCGAAGCGTGGCTCTCCCACAGTTAATATAGATACTCACCAAAGTATAAGGCACAACCATAGACTGGAAGATGATGTCCCGCCAGTACGCTATCTTCTTCCCCCTCGGCGTCTCCTGCGCATCGCGCCACTCGTAGACATCATGCGCAAACGCAAGCAACAGGAATATTGCTTGGAATGTCTGGAACAAGGAATAATGTGGTTTAGAATATTGCCTTTTAAACAAGTTTTTAGGGTTCCGTAGCCAAATAGCAAAAAAAGGAACCCTTATAAATTCACACACTAACACACATTATATAGGCATTAAGTCACTATGAAATGTGACAAATTTCCGAAATAATTTAATTGAACTAGATTATTAATATTATAATAATGTTAAAACCGAGTTTGCATGCCAGATTCTGGTGAAATCGTGAGATCAAAATCAAAAGATGATACCATCTTTTTATGTACCACTTTTACGCAAATAAATTATTTTCTATTCTATTCTATTCTAAAGTTTGAGCGAGATCTGATAATTAGTTTTTTTAATACGTCGTAAATCGTAAACCGCTTATTACTGCGTAATATTTCGTATTTATTTATCTATACATATAATAAAAATGTAAAAAAGCTGTGTCTGTACATTGAAGATATTTATCTCAAAACAACTTAGGACGACTAAAAAACAGTAACAGAACATGAATCAATGATTTTTAAAATTTTTGTCTGTCTGTTTGTCTGTTTGTCTGTTTGTCTGTTTATCTGTTTGTCTGTTTGTCTGTTTGTTCGCGCTAATCTCGGAAACTACTGAACCAATTCGAATGAAACTATTTTTATTGTATAGCTTTAATATCAGGGCAACTTATAGGGTATATTATATTTTGAAGACCAGGCTCCTTGATGTAGAACCACAACAGCCCAGCTAAACTATAAGAGGTAGGTCAATGGCACCTTAACGAAAGTTGTTCAGATTGATGAGCATTTTATGATGCCATCATCAAAAATCAAAGATCATGGAACATCTGGTGTGGAACTCTAAAAGCCCAGCTACACTATAACAAATATGGAATGAAATGGAATGGAAAATTGTCAAATGTGATGAGCATTTTTGGATGAGATTCTATAAGGAAGGATATTCCGAACTTAAACCCCTAAATCCCTAATGGAGCGAAAAGGGGGTTCCAACTTTGTTCATGGGACTACCTACGTGATTCCTTGGCCCAATCTACTCCAACTTTTGCATACATATTCTTTGACAGAATTGATGGATAAAATATAAGATTCAAACTTTAATAGAATACTTACATCCCCTAAAAAAGTAAAGTATCAGCCTATATACTGTCCCACTGCAGGGCAAAGGCCTCCATCATAGAAATCAAGTTATCGCTACTATGATGGGATTAGGCTTAATCACCACGCTTGCCTAATGCGGATTGGTGATCACAAACCCGAGCTATGTTTGAAAAATTCGAAACATACTTTTGCTCGACCCGGGAATCGAACCCGGGACCCCGAGATCACGGCCCGGTACTTAAACCACTAGACCAACGGGGCGTTACACTTACATCCCCTAATGGAATAAAAAATAATTTGGGGGTTACTTTCATTAGAACTTGATATATATATTTTTTTAAATATTAAATGGGTTTGCACTTGACCTCATCTCACCTGATGGAGAGAGACAATGAGGTCTAAGGTGTAGCGTGCTTTCCCAGTAGAAGCCTATTCACTCTGGACTTAAAGACACCCAAATTGTAGCTCTCTGGAAATACAGAAGCCGGCAAGTTGTTCCATTCCTTAGCAGTTCGTATAAAATATCAATGAGCCGCCTTAAAAATCTATTAACCTATAAACGAACATTAATAATAAGTAATCTTTTTTTAAATTTCTATTTAAATAATCATCTTTAAGTCAAGAGTCATAAAGGTCACGCAAACGAAGTTGCGGGCGGCCACTAGTTATAAATATAATTATACGGGATAAACCCTATTACATAAATAATAATAATTTAATAATATAACATAAATGAAAAAACACCATTTAATTTCAACAATATAAACCTAAATCAATAGTACGGAACACTTTGTGCGTGAGTCCGACACGCACTTGGCTGTTTTTTAACCCCCGACGGAAAAAGAGGGGTCCCCCAATAGGAAGTTTTTTTAAATATTAATACATACTTATACATATAGGTACTTTAGGATTAATTTTCATTTATTATTTTTTACTTTTTAAAGGTATTTTATGTTTTTTGTGTCGGGGGTTTTTTAACATGTCGTATCATAACGTACCTAACATCCTATATGCAATTTACACAGGGTTACACAACTTTCAGGCCCATAAGTGTGCATCCACAGATCACTTCAGCATCACATTTCACCTTTGTAGATACTTTACTAAAAGGTTATCCATACTCCTGACCTCTCCTACGACTGCATCGCGTGATACTATGGCATGATTGAATGGGTGATATACTATTATGATAGATACAGTGATACGTCATTATAATCTTGACCGGAGTCATACGTACAGTAGATTATAAAATTTGACATTCATAAATGTTCTGTAAAGGACTTAAATTGAATAAAGAGATTTTGATTTGATTTGATTTGATACCACGGTCTCATAGAATACCAGCGTAAAACAGTGTAGCTGCGCTGTGTTTCGCCGAATGACTGGGTTAGGGGAAAACTCGCCCGAAAAGAACCCGCACGAGAATTTCAACATTTTTTAGCTGGTCACTGTTCTAACCTAACCTAACCAATATTTTTGTAATGATAATACTGTCTAAACTCTATATAAGCAAAAAATATTGGTGAAGTTAGGTTACAGCAGAGACTAGCAAAACAATCTTGAATTCTCGTGCCAGTTTTTTTCGTGCGAGTTTTTCCCTAACCTGAATAACTGATGGTACAGGAGCTTGTGTACGTCATTAAAAATCGTATTACACTTTAAATGAATATTATAATGATAATTTTAATTAAATTAATAATAATATTAGGTAATAATGATCGCTATGAGCCCGTTACATGACCATTACCATTAATCCAAATTTCTAAATATAATTAATTTGGTGATTGAATTATTAATCTGTGAAATGATATGTTAATTTTAATGCTATGCCCTTGCAGGGCGTCACATGTAAACCTATTTTATGTTTTAGCATCCTATTATGTAATGTGACATGCAATAAATTAATTGAATGGAATTGGATTGAATTGAAAAATAAATAATTTGCAATTAAAAGTCTATCAAAGTGAGCCCTAATTTGTTTAAGGGCGTTATCTTTAAGGTCAGTGGCTCGGACAAAGTACAGACGGACAGACGTACACGTGACCTATCTTTTTATCTGTCACGTGTAAATCAGGAAATGAACAAAATAATGGGAATGAAGCTATTATTTATGGTTACGGAACCCTGTTGCGCGAACCGATTCGCACTTAGCTGGTTGAGTTTTTCGTTTTTTTTTTATGTAATAGATAGTAGGCTGGAAGGATGAGGTCGAAACAGACTTGCGCGGACTCTCGGCAGATGACTGGCAGGAGGTGGCACAGGATCGACCAAGATGGAGGCTCTTATTATCGGAGGCCAAGACTCACTATGGGCCGGTGCGCCAACCTAGTTAGTTAGTTAGTTAATAGATAGTAGACGAGCAGACGGACCACCTGATGGTAAGCAACTGCCGCCGCCCATAGACACTTGCAACACCAGTAGAATAAAAAGTGCGCTGCCAACCTTTAACCAGGTTTCCCCAAATTGGGCGTCCGGTACCCTCAGTCACTAGACTAAACACAGAGCAGGCGCTGCTTCACGCCGGTCTTGTGTGAGGAGGAGGGTATCACTCCAGTCAAGCCGGCCCATTCATGCCGAAGCGTGGCTCTCCCACGTTAAACGCAAACGCGGTTCGTGACGTAAAGTTGAGTAAAGTTTATCATTAAATAAGATAACAATTAGTTAATCTTGTTAATAAAATATTACAGTATTATAACACCATGGAATATTAGATAAGAAATAACAGGATATAGTTAGCCTTGTAATAATTATTTGACATGAAATTTTGATAACATTAAAAAATATTTTACTAGAATAATCATGTCGTATTAAATTATATAATATTTTTTTAATATTTAAAGTTTTGTAGCGTAAAATTTTATTATACCGATTGGATTTTTTTGTAATTATTTAAAACTAGCGGCCGCCCGCGACTTCGTCCGCGTGGAAAAGTAACTTTTTACCCCACTTTTAACCCCTTACAACCCTTTTTTCGCAATAAAAAGTATCCTATATCCTTTCTCAGGGTCTAGACCATCTGTATACGAAATTTCATTTAAATCCGTTCAGTAGTTTTTGGCGTGAAAGAGTAACAGACAGACAGACATACAGACAGACAGAGTTACTTTCGCATTTATAATATTAGTATGGAAGTATGGATTTCATTTCATAAAAGTTATATAATAGGCGAACTTAACGCCAAAAGGCATTTGCTACCAGTCAACCTTCATACAGAATGATAATGGTGCAGCGAATGGAGGTCACTTGATCAAGAACAATAAATATATTACTATACAGGGTGTATCTGTGAACATTTACGTCTCTTGAACCACGTGTTCTACAAAACATTCTGAACAACATTTAATTTTGTTCCATGACTTTGAGAAAATCGCATAAAAAAGATTCAACTTTTCATACAATTTGGTCATGTGACTTGTTCTATTGGGCGTCGAAAAAAAATACTGGAATACATTTTTTATTAATTAAAAAAAATGTTTATAAATTGTAAAAATATTTGAAAACTATAGTAAATAATTAAAATTTATCAATACAATATAATAAAACTTGATGACTTTTAACTAACCTTTAGAACTAATTAGGACTTGTGAAATATAACAAACTCTTAAAATATTACGAATTTTATTAAGGGCTTTTCCGTTTCGCTGGATGGTTTTACTTCGGTCGTTTTAATTATATAATATTATTTTTTCAAATAAATTACCTTATTATTTAAATGAGCACTTAAACACACCAGTTGTTAAAAGCGCATAAGTACAAACAGGGCCAAGTGCGACATTGTGTCTGCTGTCTGGGCCTTTGTTTTTGGTTTTTACGGACGGCTTCAATATAATACATAAATACTTATATAACCAACACCCAGACACTGAACAAACACAAGTGATCACCACACGAATTTGGTCCAGGGTGGGTACAAATGTCTAAATTAAGTATATTATATATTATAGCATAAACACTACTTAACCAAATTGTGGATAATGTTGTTGATTGTACAATTAATCAATACTATTTAGTTGATGTACTTTTTTAAATAAGATAATTTGTACCGTTGTTTATTATCCCCAATAAATAAAATAAAATATTATAGTACTCACAAAATTCCACCCTGTCAAATATCCAGCTTTGAACGTGTACAATTTTCTGATCTCCTCCTCATCATGCCCTACCAGTTCCAAACTAATGGCATACGCATTCAACCCTGTATAAGCATGGTGTAACAACGCAAACATATGAGCCACAGTCCTCCAATACAATTTGGCATCACTTCTATCGAACAACTTTTCGTTTTCCGTAATCAAAAAACATAAAACATTATAAAAAATATTCGTCTCTTTCCATACAACATCCATTTTTATTAAAATTAATTTTTAAATTTAAATTAATTCAAAATGAAACGACTTTAAAATAAATTAAATTCAAAACAATTTGACACTTTCACTTATTGCAATTATTATTTGAAATTAATAAAATAATTATTATTAAATTAACTTATAAACTAAATATGCGCACGTAAAT
The DNA here is from genome assembly GCA_014851415.1 of Cnaphalocrocis medinalis. Lineage (NCBI taxonomy): Eukaryota > Metazoa > Arthropoda > Insecta > Lepidoptera > Crambidae > Cnaphalocrocis > Cnaphalocrocis medinalis. Next base: position 7,654,788 of record CM026298.1, on the reverse strand, counting down.
AGTAATAGATGACTGATTTATTAATTAGGAAGACGGTAGTCTGGATAAAAGTGTATCTAGTGTTGCCAGGGTATTTTTTAGTTTACCCATGACTATCCTACTACTATTATAAAGGCGAAAGTTTGTAAGTATGGATGTATGGATGTTTGTTTCTCTTTCACGTAAAAACTACTGAGTGGATTTGAATGAAACTTTACCACAATATAGCTTATACATCAGAAGAACACATAGGCTACAATTTTTGAGGTTTCTCATGTGAGGTCGTAAACCTAAAGTCCACGCGAACGAAGTCGCGGGCAAAAGCTAGTAAATTATATTTTTTTTAAAATGCGTTAATAAAGTCGTGACAGACGGCTGTTTGAGGAACTAATTATCACATGTTTTGTAAGAAATGGGGTTACCATACTTCTTAATATTAGCAGTGCCATCAGTTTAGTGTATTAAGTTACGTTTTAAAGTAATTGTGAAATGTATTATTTTTCTTTATTATTGTTTAAAATAATTTAAAAAGATGTCAAAAAAGTAAACTTGCACGATAGGTATACCCTATATTACTTATAGAAACTATCTAGGAGATACTTGTATTCTTACCTATTTTTGTTTGTTATTATTATTTTTGGGGCAACCTTTTTTATAACCTAACCTAACCTAACCTAACCAAACTAAAAGAATATTTTTAAATTTTACATATTTTTTTCTAAGTCATGTTATTTCTCTAAAATGTGGGTAGACCATTTTAGCTGGCAACACACATTTTATCACTATTAAAACCCGTGTTTGATTGTACTCGTAAGGGCGATAGTTCAGTTTAATAAGTACAGTATAGTAATGGAAATTAGCTTTTTTTATTAATTAATCTTCTTTATTATGATACTAGTGGCCCGCCTCACTTCGCTTCGGGACCGTAATTCAGAAACGAACCAATAGATGGCGCTGTGCTCAATTACATCGCGCAAGCGTTTCGTGTTTTCGGTTTACCTATAAGCCTTGTCGTTATCTACTTTATCTCTTTATAAATAGTAATAGATGACTGATTTATTAATTAGGAAGACGGTAGTCTGGATAAAAGTGTAGTGTTGCCAGGGTATTTTTTAATTTACCCATGACTATAAAAATCATAAGGTTTTTATAATGCGTCAAAAATGTCGTGACAGACGGATGTTTGAGGAACTAACACATGTTTTATAAGAAATGGGGTTACCATACTTCTTAATATTAGCAGTGCCATCAGTTTAGTGTATTAAGTTACGTTTTAAAATAATTGTGAAATGTATTATTTTTCTTTATTATTGTTTAAATTAAAATAAAATTTAAAAAGATGTCAAAAAAGTAAACTTGCACGTTAGGTATACCCTATATTACTTATAGAAACTATCTAGGAGTTACTTGTATTTTTTTTTTGTTATTATTATTTTTGGGGTAACCTATTTTTATAACCAAACTAAAAAAATATTTTTAAATTTTACATATTTTTTCTAAGTCATGTTATTTCTCTAAAATGTGGGTAGACCATTTTAGCTGGCAACACACATTTTATCACTATTAAAACCCGTGTTTGATTGTACTCGTAAGGGCGATAGTTCAGTTTAATAAGTACAGTATAGTAATGGAAATTAGCATTTTTTATTAATTAATCTTCTTTATTATGATACTAGTGGCCCGCCTCACTTCGCTTCGGGACCGTAATTCAGAAACGAACCAATAGATGGCGCTGTGCTCAATTACATCGCGCAAGCGTTTCGTGTTTTCGGTTTACCTATAAGCCTTGTCGTTATCTACTTTATCTCTTTATAAATAGTATAGACATATTTTTTCTGTGTTAGGTGTCTGACAGACTGATCACCTGGTGGAAAGCGATTGCACACTGCAACACTAGGAGAGCCACAAGTGCGCTGCCAACCTTTTACCCCCCTATATCTTATTTTAAGAAAAGTATTCTGCTTTATACATTTTATCCGTATTGTGTATAAAATAAATAAAGAAAATAAATATAATCAGATGGGTTTGTGATAGAAGATTACCTAATTTGCATAAATGTACTCGTATAGCATAACAAAATATATATTTTTCCTTCCTTAAAATAAAACGTTTACAATTTATCAGATACTAAGGAATACCCCAAGGATCTTAAGTGTAAAAACAAAATAATAATTTTGTGTGCATACATAAACTCTTGACTCATTGAATGGAAGTTCCAGTTTTTTGAAAAGGTAAAACAAAATCAATGGAACAGTGTTTTAGTAAAAAAAATCAATCAATCAATTTCCATCAATTGATTTTGAACAAATAATATTGACATAAAGTGTAGAGTGTAGACTCATAAAAAAAATACTTATGACAGATTTGGATTTCTCAAACCCAGGATATTTTTAGACCTATTCTAATGACTTCTCACGCGAGAAAATAAAATGATGACTGACGAGAAAATCCGGCAAGAAACTCTTTTTAATCGCCAAAGTTTTTATTACAATATTTTCTTCATACCACCTCCTACAGTCCAATAATCAAAATTAAGAAATAATCTGCGAGATCAAAGAGGCGCTGATGCGTTGCCTACCATTTAAAAAGGAATATGCTCTTCACTTGAAAGTCCTAAGTCCTAAGGAATTCAAAATAAACTTACAAAATTCCAGTTTGTAGCAAAAACAGATCCATGGTTGCAAGAATCCACTATACTTTTAGGTCCATTTTTGCTTGCATTCGCACACACCATGCTTCCAGTCACAACCGAAAATATATGATGAACAATAAATAAGATATGGCTAAATGTTTTTAAACAAAGCATAAGATTATTTAGTATCACAATTTTTTTTAATGAATTTGACTCTAAATCTACACATTCCATTTTAGAAATTGTTGCAGTTGGTGTTTTTGTGAAGAAAATCATCTTTTTTTTTGCTTTATTCTACTCATACGTCATGTGAAAGGAAAAATAATTATTTTTAGAACAAAATAGTTCGTAATTTAAATTAATAGTAATAACAGATTTCAAATAAACACAAGTCACTATTTCATTTTGAATTGTTCCTTTTTTTAAATGTAATTCCAATTTTGATTGTTCGAATTTGGAACTAAGTTTAGTAACAGTTTTATAAACGAAAGTCACTACATAATTATTCTATTTTCAAATCCCGTTCCACTTAAAATTTTTGAATGAATTGGTCGAATTCAAACTTGATACAGATTTTGGCGGTTCTGAATAAATCACAAGTCACTTTTATAATACACTTTTTTTGACACAGTGTAATTAAAATAGTCCACAGTAAGTCACAACTTGGATTTAAAGCACGTGTTTTTGTTTCCACAAAAATATCGGAACAGTTTTTTCTTTCTTATTTAATCTGTTCAGTTTTCTTAAAGTTTTTATTAAAGTATTTTGTTCAAGACGTGTGATGCGTACGGCCAGTATTCAAATGCTTGAATCTTTGTTAGCGTTTTGGTTTTATTTTCCTGTCAGGATCAAGGCCAGTTTTGGTGACGTCATGCGTCCAATTCAAAATCCCCGGGTGGGTTTTTGAGATACCATCTGGGCCGATATTAATATACTAAAAAAGTGAAAAGAAGAAAGTTTACGTATAATATATCCTCATTAGATAAACGATTGTGTTTCTGAGCAGATACAAATCAAATCAAATCAAATCAAAATCTCTTTATTCAATTTAAGTCCTTTACAGAACATTTATGAATGTCAAATTTTATAATCTACTGCTGATTCGGAAGGTCAATACGACCTAGTGATCTTCAAGAAAAGAGCCTTATTCCTTCCTTCAGAGCCGGCAACGCATTTGTGATGCCTCAGGTGTTGCAGATGTCCATGGGCGGCGGTGATCACTTACCATCAGGTGAGCCGTCTGCTCGTTTGCCTGCTATAATGTAAAAAAAATGTTAAGCGATTACCATCGCCTATTTGACACCCGTAACACTAGTGGAGTCACAATTTCGCTGCCTAACTTTTCCCCGATTGGGCCTCCGGTACCCACACTCTGCTTCACGCGTATCTTTTAATATACTAGAACTAGTGGCCCGCCCTCACTTCGTTTCGAGACTTAATCTTGTTAGTTCAATCATCACCGATAGATGGCGCTATGTGTGGATTACATCGCGCAAGTCTTTCGTCTTTTCGTGTTACATACTCGTAATATTAGTATGTAAAATGCAACTAACATGCAATAGAAATCTTTATTAATAGTATTATAATTGCATTACATATACTCGTATATAGGTAGGTATATAATATGTATATTTATCTATAGTTACAGTTATTTATATTATATAATTTTTTTATAAGTAGAACATAACCATTTCTAATATTATAATCTGTGGATTGCATTATTTTCGCCGCTCCTTCGTCCCTTTCTGCACAACCCAAAGGTTGACTGGTAGAGAATGCATCTTGGCATTAAGTTCGCCTATTGTACGAAGTTTTGTTCAATGAAGTTTTTAAATAAATAATAGCAAAAGATTATGAGGAAAATATGCGCACGCGCACTCGGAAAGATAAAAGAAACGAGCCGGTTTTAACGCGGCATTCCAAGATATAAGGGTTTCCCGATATTGCGGGGTTTATGATGTCTACAAGTTTTTGTATGGAATTCGTAAAATTTGGGGGTTTTTAACATTCGAAATGCATTAAAGACTTAAGACAGACAGACACTGCGCAATGTTGTGGTCATCATCAGCAACCCACAGTCGTCCACTGCTGGACATAGGTCTCCCCTAATGCACGCCACCGCTCCCGATTTTCGGCCACTCTCATTCAGCCCACACCAGCCAGCCTTCGAATGACGTCATTCCATCTTGCAGCAGCGTCCAACACTACGCTTACCGAGTCTCCACTCGAGGACACTACGGCTCCAACGGTTGTCAGGCTAATGTGACCAGCCCACTGCCACTTCAGTTTGCTATTTCGGTGGGCTATGTCGGTGACTCTAGTTCTCTGTCGGATTACATCATTTCTGATGCGGTCCTTCAGAGATACTGATAAGATAATGTTGTGGTATTACCAAGTTATTTACAAAATCAAAAAAGTTTAAATCCGACTTAACATACAAATTCATGCCCTTACTAGCTGTTACTCATGGCACAGAATACTTAATAGTACAAGCCCGTGGCTTCGTCCGCGACCCTCCCCCCTTTAACCCCCTTTTCTCAATAAAAAGTAGCCTACGTTCTTTCTCAGGGTCTAGACCATCTGTATACCACATTCAAATCCGTTCAGTAGTTTTGGCGTGACGGCAGACGATGGCAGACGAACAGGCGGATCACCTGATGGAAAGCAATTATCTCCGCCTATTGAAACCCTCAACACCAAATGAATGCAAGTAATACGTACTACACTAACCCCATCTAGCAGCTTAGTACCAAACTACAAACTAAACGCTTTTATCATCTTCCTTGACGACTACTGCCATCTAGCGCTGTATCTTCGAACTACGACCAATATGATCTATAGTGCTTAGCATGCTGATGAAGTTCGTTTTACAATAAATCAGTTTAATAGTTGTTTCGTTTTATTTTTCATAGATGGCGTTATTTAACCTTATTTCTTATGTTTATTTTAATTAAAGCTAAATCAATATTTTGCTGTTTGCTTGGTAACCAATTGAGATATTTGAACAATCTAAGTAGGTAGGTACTTAAGTGGATTTGGCTATTAAACCAATTGGCAGCTATTTAATTGGCTAATCTCAATAATGAGGCAAGTATGCAATGAATAATATTAAAAGTGCACAAGTGTGCATGCAAACACAGGTACAATCACTATACTAAACGCAAAAATTAACGGGAGACGGTAGAATAAATTACATTTATTAATCAAAGTGAAATAATAAATGACACTGACTATAAAGTATTACAAGTTTTTGGCTCGAGTATTAACCCTTCTGAACAACATTATTTTGTTCTACGACTATTGGATATTTCCGACTCCCCATACAAAATTCTGTGATCGATTTTGTATCAAAACTTGAAAGTTTTTAATAACCTTCTAATTTTCCAAAGTCGTTGAGCAGTAATGGTACAGAATCCTTTTTCCTTTTGTACCCAAAGATGATTAAAGGGATGTAAATGTTCACAGATCAAACCTGTATAATAAAAAGAAAATATTCCGCAATAGGAAAGGATAGAATAGGGTAGGCCGCATACTAGTTAAGAAAGTTGCGTGTATGTTAATGGGTAGAATGTCCCTTGAGACAACATAGCAAACAAGTCCTTTACCCTGTCCCGTAATTCAACTTTCCGCACGCCACAGAGCATGGAAATACAGTGAAATAACTATCCCGCCAAGTCGAGCAAAAAAGCGGCACGGCCGTACCATCCTTTTCTCGAAGCAATTCAGGCCATTTTCGACCCCGTGTAACTTCGTTGTGGATAAAACTAGAAGACTGAATTTTCAGTAACCATGCAAGCATTGTAAAGACACGGTATATTTCAAATTTCATTCAATTTGAACCAGTAGTTTAAGAATTATTACGGGTCAAAGTTTCTTAGTTTTGTCACTCACTGACTCACCGATCATCAAAATTCTAAGGCACTTTTAGCAGACCCAGAACCTTTAAAATTGAAATATAAATAGTGTTTGGGGTATGAATCAAGGAAAAACTCAAATATTTTTAAATATTGATCCAGTTTTCTAGATACATTAATTTCAATATAACTTTGTAATCCTATACAAATACCATACCGATATATAGGATTACCACGTTATATTTGCAGTTTAATAGCTGTTAATAATTTTCTACAAAAAGGAATGAGATCCCATCAAAAAAAATCATCATGTCAGCCCACATCCACCCACTGCTGAGTATAGGCCTCTTCTTTATTACGTATAAAAAACAATACTTGTCAAAAAATCAAGTCTCGCAACTACCGTAAAAAGTTGTGAGATCCATGTTTAGCCAAGTCAAGTAATGCTTTAAATTGATTCGGTTGTTTAATACGATCTCCACTTAAAAAAACATGTTAATTCGTCCCTCCGTTTTGCCGTGAAAGAAAGACAAACATACAGACAGACAGACACACAGACAGACAGACCGACACACTTTCCCATTTATAGTAAACTAGCGGCCGCCCGCGACTCTCGTCCGCGGGAAAAGTACTTTTTACCCCCTCTTCAACCCCTTACAACCCCCTGTTCGCAATAAAAGTAGCCTATGTTCTTTCTCAGGGTCTAGATTATCTGTATACCAAATTTCATTTAAATCTGTTTCAAAAAATTCCAATTAAATCCGTTGAGTAGTTTTGGCGTTGAAGAGTAACAGACAGACAGAGTTACTTTCGCATTTATAATATTAGTATGGATAGTAGGTATGGATACAGTTCTCTGACATACCTGTATTAGGTAAATAAAATAAATAAATAAATTGAGGACAACATCACATACATTGTCTGGTCCCAAACTAAAGTTTCCCTTGTGCTATGGAAACCAGAAACAACGAAGGTATCCAAACACCCAGACCCAACACAATATCTGTTTCATCAACAAACATTGTGTCGGTACGGGAATCGAACCCGCGACCCTTACGTCTCAACCGGCGCTCAAACCATTGCACTAAACGGGTCGTCTAAACGGGTAGGTATTAATTCACTGCTGTTCCATGCACTGTGGCCCACTGACCCGGATATCTACCAGTTTGCGCATGCGCCATTTTGGGCTCCATGAGGTCAAGAACCAACACCCAAGGTCCAAGACTAATGTGCATCATTTGTATATCATTTGCTCAAGTGTGTGCGCAAACACTGGTTCACTTTCTATTCCCTAACCCTCACATTCCGATGCGACCATGTGACATGGCCGAAGAGAGATCGGACACAGGACATCTAACGTGCGTTCTTTCCGAGTCATGGTGGGGGGGGGAGATGTCCCGTGTTTGGCGACGTGTCCCGATATGAACTTGAACTAATAAGGGGGAGACTAGGTCTAAAAATAGTTCACTAGACTAAAACACGCAAGTCTCATTAAAAGAACTTATACAAACTTGTATAATTACGCAACGCAAACAATAAAGACTTGTATAATTATACTTAACGATTGCGTTTTATCATTGTCTTAGTTCAAGTTTCATTAAAGTTAATTTGCAACTCAACAAAAATGAAACAAGAGTCAAGTGTAATCGCTTGTTAGGGTTCCTTAAGAAATGTAAAGTATCAGCCTATATACTGTCCCACTGCAGGGCAAAGGCCTCCATAGAAATCAAGTCATCGCTACTATGATGGGATTAGGCTTAATCACCACGCTTGCCTAATGCGGTGCGGTGATCACAAACCCGAGTCATGTTCGGAAAATTCGAAACCTGCTTTTTGCTCCACCCGGGATTCGAACCAACCTATGTTATGCTATGTAATGTAACGCCATGTTTTATATAAATAAATATCTTTTATCTCTTTAAATCTTTTAAAACAAATAAATTCGTACGGAACCCTTGGCTCTCTTGTGCGCACATTGCTGTCTGTTTTTATTCTGCAGCAACTTGGCCTTCATTTTACCTGATGGCAAATGAAGATAAGGCCGTAGGTGAAAACGTGAAACCCGGAAATATAAAATACTTGTGGACGCCTGTAGCTCCGCTTGCGTGGGTTATAGCATGCGCCTTTAAGATTAAAAATAAAAGTAAAGTATCAGCTGGTATACTGTCTCACTGCAGGGCAAAGGCCTCCATCATAGAAATCAAGTCATCGCTACTATGATGGGGGTTAGGCTTTTAATCGTCACGTATGAAAATGAAAACTTGTATTTTCAAAAAGTCATAGAACAAGTGGTTCAGAATGTTAGGTAGAAGACGTGGTTCATCAGCAACCCACGCTCGTCCACTGCTGGACATAGGTCTCCCCTAATGCACGCCACCGCTCCCGACTTTCGGCCACTCTCATCCAGCTCACTCCAGCCAGCCTTCGAACGACTAGAAAGAAGACGTGGTTAAAAGGATGTATAATGTTCACATACACCCTTTGAAACTATCACTTTTTATTTTATGTGATAGGGGGCAGACGAGCAGATGGATCACCTAATGGTGGACAATTGACCGTGGGCAGAACTGCGTTGCCAACCTTTAACCTCTTTCCCCCCAATTGGGCCAGTACCCTCACTCACTCGACGAAACACAGCGCAGGTGCTGCTTCACGTCGGTCTTCTATGAGCCCGTGGTATCACTCCGGTCGATCCGACCCATTCATGCTGAAGCGTGGCCGTCCCACGGAAATATTTAAGAGTGTGTGATATTCACAATTATTGTAGTTTTATTTTCCTCGTAGTATGAAGAGGTCAAGATCTTAGTAAGTTCATGGATTTTTCTTAATACCCGTCGTAAAACAATAGTACTTAAATGGAAGTTAAGTTTTATATACCGATAGTGTATCAGACTAACAGACTAGTGTTGTTGCTAGTAGTGGGCGTTAATAGTTATAACCATTAAATTAACACGATAAAAAAAAATACCCATTAACAATGTTAAGAAAAATTCCCGTAAAAAGCTAAATTTCACTTTTCGTAATTCTTTATGTAGCTTCTTGCACTACAGCATCACCTAGTGGATTCGTGCGGAATCATGTACCAATAAGCGCGTATTTATTTTTTGCTAATATGGCGCCGAGAATGCGACGATGCGACGAAACTCAGATAGATGGCACCAATGGCGGTAGTGTTAAAACTGTTAAAAACTGTGTTTACGGAGTGAGAGAAAATGACGTCTATTAGAAACAAAATATGGTTCATTATTGTCCGAGAGAAAAATTAACTGAAAATAAGTTAATGTTAATTCGTCTAGTGGTGTGTTAAATTTAGTGATTTGGTATTTTTATTGAATGAGCTAAAAATAACCTTTGGGTGAAATTAACTTAATTCGTTGAGTTGGTATTTTTTATTGTTTATGCGAAAAAAATACGTTTTGTGAAATTAACTGATTTCGTGTAGTTTGTTAAAATTACGTTTTGTTAAAATTACGTTTTGTTAAAATTATTGAATCCATTGAGTTAAATAGGACTAGAGAAGCAAACCGCATCAAGACGCGTCAAAAAACTCGTAGCCACTAATCAAATTTGACGACGGAGCTTTGAAACTACTAAATATGTGAAAGAAAACATATATAGACATATATCTACCTCGCTCGCGCAAGTCGCAAACACTGACGCTCATTCGGATTAGACAAAGACCGCAATGGTCACGTCATTTATGTGACGTGCAATGAGTGCAAATGGCAATGGTGTTGCTAACTTATGAATTGTTTACCCCAAACTTTAGACATATTATTAATAAATATTTTTAAAAAAATTTCAATGATTTTATTTGTATTGGATTATTATTACAAAATAAGTGTGTTCGTCGTTGTACGTCCAGTTTAGTCGTGTTTCAACTTTGAAGTCTTATGCCCCGGAGGGAATAAGCAATGCAATTACATAATTATTAATTAATTAATTATTAGGTTAAAGAAGCTATTGGTTTTCTTGCTAATATGGATAAAGATAAAGTAAGATGGATAGTTTTTTAATTACTTAAAGACATTGACATTTACCTTGGTTGGTTATTAATAAATGACTGAAAACCACTATCTGAAGATTGAAAAATCAGCCCCTACCAATTATCAGGTAATGAAATAAATAACATTTTTTTTTGTTTTCTTTGATTTATTTATAAAAAATATATATTATTAACATTCGCCCACATATTCGCCTTTTGGTCCGAGGTTGTCTTGATAACGCAAGTGCTTCAAACAAATAACGGAATATTTAGATGAAAACCAGTCCGTCTCTTTTCTTAACAATCGGATATTTGTTATCCATTTATCACGACTTGCTTCATTATTAGGCAACCTGGAAAATTTCTTTCTATTAATTTAAAATACTTGAAATCAATAAATCCAATTATTAGAATATTTTCCCATAAAATGTGGGAAACCAAAACTCGTTTTTACTTGTAACACTGAACCTTATTTCGAACATTTTATATTTTAATTACTTTTTACATTAAAATAAACAATAAAACAATAAACTTACTTGTGGAAAATTATTCTGATAACTTTATGATGTTTTTCTGATTTTGAAACGCACGTTTTAACCACGCATTTACCCATTTTCTGTATTTTTCTTTTGACACTTGACTCGTCCGTGTCTCACAGAACACTGAATGAATGTCAGCGACGCATAAGCCTGCAGGCTTATGCTAAGTGGCTACGCTTTTGCGCGGCGACTGCAGATCTAGTATATAGACATCAATGATTGAATCCGAATTTGCTTTCATGGCGTCGGTATTTTATTTCAGTAACAGAATTTATGTTGTTTCGTGAGATTCTGATGAATATGTCGTCGGCGTCGTAGAACAAAGACGGTTCTGAGTTTTTTCAATTTTTTTTTATTTCATAAATCGGCATGTAATCGAGTGTTTTATCGGTTGATGTTTCCATTTTTATAAAAAGTTACTCAATGCCTGAGATATTGTCTAGAATAACGACGTATTTGATTCTGTGAGCGTAGAACTACGCCCGATTAAAGAATCCGTCCATGTCCGGCGGAGAGTGCTCCCCCCCCGCACCCCGCTCACTGCGGCGGATCACTAGTATCGTCCTTGTTTTATGGAACGTCACGGGTAAATAATTATTATAATATTTTGTTGATTTACTAGCTTTACTAAGATTCCGTATGCTGTTAGGTTATAACTTAAGGTTTAATCTACTTATCCAGCGAACGACGACGGTTTGTCAAATTCGTCCTTGTCCTAGGAATCAAAATAATATTTTTTTGTTTTTTGACTTTTGTATTATCACAGTGTAAATATAATTTATTATATTTAAACATGTCACAATACAAACTTGTTGGACGAGTATAATTTTCTAGACGGAATTGAATGACCGTCATTGTCCTATGGACCTTCTGAGGGCGTATTGTCCGATCCGTTATTTTTCTACGGATAGCTGCAAGTCGAATATGCACATCCGACGTTATTCGTGGGAGCATTTTATAAATACGTCATTGTTCATTTCTTAATTTACTTATTTTGATATTTTTCTTTATAATTTATTTTTATTTACTAAGCCTGGCCCACACGTAGACAGATGCGTCTGCAGATATCATCCACCGATGCGCCTACCGACGTGTAGAGGGTGTAATTTGTGCGTCTGTTGTAGGTATTTATACGCCTGCAGAGCATTCGTCTCGAATGTGATTATTGCCGGTTTTTTGTAAAAGATCAAAGGGTTTCGGGGCGAACATCTGCCGTCCGTCCACACGTCTGACGACGCATCAGTTTGACCTATGTAGCGATCGAGAATGCACGCGTGATTCTTGCTGCTCATTGTAAGTAAAAGCAAAGTAGGTAATGAAACAAGAATCATGCGATTACCCTATCGCTATCTCGTGTTAAACTGAAAATGGACATTGACTAATGGACATACAGACATGTGGACGACTCTTGATGATCCATCTACTAATGCATCTGTTGACGTGTACACTATCGACCCACACTTAATAATATCCCTTTTTTGTAGAAACATGAAAGATTGTAAAATTGTAGCAAAACAGCTTGCGTTGGTAACGCACTCACTTTCCCATATGGGCACGATAAAACCGTTTGATAGTCGAATGGTGCACATAAGATTATCATCATCTTTTTACCATGTTCCCTGGTTATGTATACGTCTCTGACATTCATCGTCGAATCAGCCACCCCTTTTTCGACGATCATGTAATATTGTAATTTTTCACACAATGCTTCCATCTCTTTTTTTGCCCTCTTCTGTTCCTCCACCCATTCATACCCATAATTATTAAATCAATAAATCAATCCCAGCAATCTTGTCGAGTTCAATGCCAAGAAAACACAGGTGTGTGTATTTTCTGCTAAGGTATCATCTTTCCTATGCCCATCCCACTCTTCAGAGCACCCCTTTATCAATACAGGGATAGTCTTGAATCAACGAGACTAAATCAAGAGCGTCATAAGAACCGCTTCCCATAAACTCGGGATTCTGAATAGAGTGAATAGAGTGAGCTTTGTCTCCTGTACACGGCACATGTTCGCCCGTGTATGGAATATTGCTCTTATCTCTGAGATGGTAAACCTCCAACAAGTATTACGCGGAGAAATACTTGCTGGAGGCTCTCGACAGGTTAAAGCGACTTGCTATCCGTATTATTGGAGATCATGAGGTGATTAAGTCCTTAGAACCTCTTCAGCTACGTAGAGACCTTGTCAGTCTTAGTGTTCTCTACCGCCACTATAATACAGAATACTCTGATGAGTTATTCCAACTAATCCCATCCTCTCCTTTCCATTCCCAAACAACACGTGCTGGACAGCGTTGCCATCCAGACAATGCCGGCGCGCACCAAGAGATTTAGCTGCCTCAAGCCATCAAGTTATGGAATGTCCTACCAGTTCATGTGTTTCCTCCTTTTTGCAACCCTGGGTTTAGGCTGGGCGTGAAACAGAATCTCAGCAGGCCTTCAGGATGAGGATGACAGACTCAATCGGTACTTAGTTTGTTCTTTTGTGCCTGTCAACCTCATATTTGGATCTCTCGGCCGCTTACCATCAGGCGGAGTGAGGTCATCTTGATTGTCCTCAATATAAAAAAAAACACCTTGTATAATAATAGCATCGCATAAAGTACGATATTATTATTACTTTTATATGCGGGTATTCATTCCGAGGTTCTTGATTTCTATATATAAGATTCTCTCTTATTTTCTCTTATTCTCTCGTGCCTGATGTGATAATAAAATGATTTAACTGTGAAATAGCCATGCTTCGGCATGAATGAGCTGGCTGGATCGGAGTGATACCACTGCATCACAGAAAACCGGCGTGAAGCAGCTCCTGTGCTGTGTTTCGCCAAGTAAGTGAGGGTACCGGAGGCCCACCGGGGGGAAGGGGATAAAAGGTTAGCATAAAAGGTTAGCAGCGCACTTGTGACTCCATTGGTGTTGCAGGTGTCCATGTCCATGAGCGGCGGCAATTGCTTACCATCAGGTGATCCGCCTGCTCGTCTGCTACCTATCAAACAATAAACAAAAAAGTAAAATTATAAATTGTTGGTTATTTCATTTCCTTTCCTAGATCTACATAATCGTATTTCAAAACCGTCCCTAAAATTTTTGTTACTATCCCTAAAACACTGACGGAAAGTATTATCCGTCATGATCCAAAAATCTGACTCCATAGAATAACGTCGGTTAATCACATGCGTCACAGTGAACTCCACCGAACAACGACTGATGTGACTTTTTACAAAAACTATACATATTAGGAATTGTTTTGTTAATCACATCATAAAAGCCCTCATAGAAAACAACTTCTCCAAATTTCATGTTAATTGAATAACTGGTTTAAAAAATATGAAGTAATATACCATACAAAATCTTTAAAACGCTCTCCTGTAAAATTGCTAAATTGCAGATCCGTCTTTGTTCTACGACTGCGACGATGTGGTTTCGTAAGATTTTTAAAAACTGTTGTTTCGTAATATTTGTTTTGTTTTGAACTTTACTTGAAAATACCTAATGAACTTAGGAGTATGTGAAAATAAATATTAGTGGTGGGTGCGAGGGGGAGGGGGGAGAGGGAGGGGGGGAGGGGGGAGGAAGGGGGGGGGCGAGGGGGGGGTGAAAGGGGGTTTGAGGGGGGGGTGAGAGGGGGGGTTGAGGGGGGGTGTGAGGGGTTTTTTTTTTTTTTTTTTGCTCCTCTTGGCGGGAGCACTGCCGTACTGCATACTAAAGTTATAACAAATAACAGTTAAGATAGCCGGTTATTTTTAATTAGCATTAACTATTCACATGTTAAACAAAAATAACATTTAATCCCAAGTCTAGTTGTTGCTATAGCGATAGACTATCGATAGTATCGTGACCTCGAAAATCAGTCATACTATCGATAGCCCTATCAAAAATATCGACCTAAGATTCGATATGTGAAACTATCGCTATGGCAACAACACTACAGACAACAGTATAAGTAGGTAGTTCTTATAAGTTTCGAAAAAAAATATGACTGTGACATACGGACGAACAAACAGACTGCCATGATTGAACTATAAGGGTTCCATATTGCCATTTGGCTACGGGAACTTAAAAGTACCGTAACTTATTTACTCACTAGCTTTTGCCTGCGGCTTCGCTCGCGTTAAATTCGGGTTAGCACGGTTGGGACAAAAAGTAGCCTATGTTACTCTCCATCCCTTCAACTATCTCCGCTTAAAATATCACGTCAATTTGTCGCTCCGGTTTGCCGTGAAAGAAATACAAACATACAGACAGACACACTCTCCCATTTATAATAAGTATTAGTATGGATTTATTTGTCACTAGTTAGTGGACTTTAAAACAAGCCAATAGATGGCGCTGTACGTACTTTACATTGCAAGAGTGTTTCGGTAAGTTGCTGATAATCTCCCCCTAATAGTTACATATTTTGAAAATATGGATAGATAGATAGATAGGTAGGTACTCTTTTTTGCAAAAAATTGTACAGAATTTAATGCTTTTAAGGTTATTTACAAATACAATATCGGCGGTCTTATCGCTGTAGCGATCTCTTCCAGACATATATTTCATGTACAGAATTGACCTCTCTACTGTATAGATTACATAAGTCATTTAGGTGTAAGGATATTTCACTACATCACATACATTGGTCTGACTCTGAGATAGGTAGCTCAAGCACCTGTGTTACAGATATCAGAACCAACAGTGGGATTACAAATATATACATATAATACTTTTCTTTTGTATTTTGTAAGGATTTTCGATGTTTATCATTGAACTTACAACCTTTGATTTACGATACTATACTATGCATCTTATCGGTAGTTAAGTCACGTACGATTCAATATCATGAAATCATAAATACCACGTGTAGATAACCACATCTTGATAATTAGATTTCAAATTAGATTTCTATACTATTACTACATACATAAAATAAATATTACTACATAGATAAAATAAATTCACACAACATCTCATACATTGACCTGACTTCGTACGAAGTAGCTTAAGCACTTGTATTACAGATATCAGAAACCCGAAACACTAATTATAATACTTATAATACATTTTATATCACCCAGACTTTGAACAAACACAAGTGTTCATCACACGAATGTTTGTCCAGGGTGGGGATCGAACCCACGACCTTTGCCATAAGAGGCAGGGTCACTACCAAATGCGTCATATGTCCTAATATCCTTTTTCATGCTCTAAAATATCTGTGTATTGTAAAAAAATAAATGTCTTTCGCATTTATATTTTTTTATGTGATAGGTGGCAGACGAGCGGACGGATCACCTAATGGTAAGCGATTGCCGCCGCCCATAGACATCTACGATCAAACCTACGATCTTTGACAAATGTGGCAGGGTCACTACCAAATCAGTCACTATTAAGTAATGTCAGAAGTTATCAGTGATATATTTTTTTATTTAATACTAGTGGCCCGCCCTCACTTCGCTTCGGGACCGTAATTCAGAAACGAACCAATAGATGGCGCTGTGCTCAATTACATCGCGCAAGCGTTTCGTGTGATCGGTTTACCTATAAGCCTTGTCGTTGTCTATAGAAGTTATCTCTTTATAAATAGTATAGATATATTTTTTTATTTATAACTAGTGGCCCGCCCTCACCTCGCTTCGGGACCGTAATTCAGAAACGAACCAATAGATGGCGCTGTGCTCAATTACATCGCGCAAGCGTTTCGTGTTTTCGGTTTACCTATAAGCCTTGTCGTTGTCTATAGAAGTTATCTCTTTATAAATAGTATAGATATATTTTTTTATTTATAACTAGTGGCCCGCCCTCACTTCGCTTCGGAACCGTAATTCAGAAATGAACCAATAGATGGCGTTGTGCTCAATTACATCGCGCAAGCGTTTCGTGTTTTCGGTTTACCTATAAGCCTTGTCGTTGTCTATAGAAGTTATCTCTTTATAAATAGTATAGAAGAAGATATAGATAGATAGGTAGGTACTTACAAAGTTCCAGTTAGTGCCATAAGCAAAACCAAAATGACCTGCAGCCCTTAAGTCCTCCAATTCAGATGTCGTTGCATTATAAAATATGTAACACCCATACAAAGCTATACATCCATGGTGACACGCACATATAAAATGAAACACAGTTTTAAAACCAAAATAAAACTTGATTTTTTTTCAACTGAAGGCTGGAAACCTGATTCAATGTCTTGTGGTTTCATTTTTAAATTAAAAAAACAACAGTCTTCGATTTGCACTTTTTTTAAATTAAAATTGCAATTTGTAATTCATAAAAACATTTTGCAAAAAATTTTTCAAATAATTGAAAAATTTTAAATTGAAATTTCTAAATTTTATTTATCACTTTTTAAAACGATATCATATTTACTGGTATTACATAACAAAAACCACAACTAATTATTTTCGTGAACTCAAACGAAATAACACTTTTAACGGCCGGAAAATTGTTCCTACTAACACGTTCTCGTCACAGATTATATCGTACAGAAATAATTTCAATGTCGGCTGCATAGTACCTTTAATGGATGGCTGGGCATAAACTGGTTTTCTGCATTTAATGATTGGGCATCATTAATGAGAGGCATTATTTCGAGATCAGAGGAAAATGCCTTTTATGTCCTTACTAGCTTTTGTCCGCGGCTTCGCTCGCGACCTTTCTAGCTCCCATTTTAGGGAAGTGACCCTAAAATGTGGGATTAGAAAGGGGCAAAAAGTAGCCTATGTTAATCTCCATCCCTGAAAGGATCAGTTGAAACTGATGATTGATTCTTCTTGGTAAAAATCGACTTTCCGCGGTATTTGACTAATCTATAAGGACTTATATTTAACTAGCGGCTGCCCGCGACTTCGTCCGCGTGGAATAGTAACTTTTTACCCCCCTTGTAACCCATTACAACCCCCTCTTCGCACTAAAAAGTAGCCTATGTTCTTTCTCAGGGTCTAGATCTCCGAAATACGAAATTTCATTTTAATCCGTTCAGTAGTTTTGGCGTGAAAGAGTAACAGACAGACAGACAGACAGAGTTACTTTCGCATTTATAATATTAGTTCGGATTAGGAATATTTATATTTATATTTGTATAGTATCTCCGCTTACAAAATCACGCCAATTCCTCGCTCCGTTTTGCCGTGAAAGAAAGACAATCATACGGACAGACACACTTTCTCATTTAATTAGAATGTCATTATAAAGGTTACTATTGCATTTGGAATGTTGATAATTAGATTAATGGTTTATTAGTTTAATTGCATTTGTGGGTTTTTGTTGCCTTTATAATTTACTGTAATTATTTTTAATCAGTTTCTTGACTGACCCGATGGCGCTGTTGGTAATGATGGCCCTTTCTCGTAAATTGATGATCTAGATCAATGGTTCTTAACCTTTAAGTCATGAGGGACCATTTTACCAAAATTCTGTCGTATCAGGGACCACACACTTCGGACATGCGTCGCGGCGCCGTTTGTGTTGTTTTAACTCGACTTATCACGTCACTTGTTTGTTACGATGTCTTCGCGGACCACTTGGAATGCCTCCAGGGACCACCAGTGATCCGCGGACCACCGGTTTAAGAACCTAGATCATGTAACTACATTAGGTTACATTAGGCAAATATTCTTCAAAACAGTTTTTTTTTTATGTTAGCCTATAATTATTGTCCCACTGCTGAGCAAAGGCCTCCCCCGAGTCCCTCCATCGATCTCTATCCATCGCCATCTGTGGCCAATCGATTGCAAAGGTGTTAAGATCGTCACTCCATCGCTTTTTAGGTCTGCCCCGTTGTCGGTGTCCATCAGGTGACCATAGGGTTACGATGTTAGTCCATCTTTCGGGGTCCATTCGACAGACAGAGCCGCCCATTCCCACTTCAGCCCGGCAGTTTTCTTGCCTACATTCGGTGACTCCAGTTTTGGCACGTATTATAGAGTTCCGTATTCTGTCCACTCTCTTCACACCCAGAATACTTCGCTCCATAGCCCTTTGGCAAACCTTAAGTTTGGACTTTTGAATTTCGGTTAGGGACTATGTTTGTGCACCGTAGGTTAGGACAGGCAGAATGCAGACATCGACGAGTTTGCGTTTCAGTGACAAAGGGAGTTCTCCCTTCATGTACTTAAATATTAATATTTTTAATTCCTCTTTCGTCTGACATCCGTAACACAAGTGCTTAAGCTACTTAGTACGGAATCAAGTCAATGTATGAGACGTTGTTTGAATTTATTTTTAATATTCTGTTCTGTGGTAGTTTTCCGTAAGCTTGGAAACCATCCATGCCCTTTGGATGGGTGGCTAGGTATTTCCAAATCGCACGCGTCTATAAGGAAAAGTCTCAGTATATCTGAACCAAAGGGAATACACCGAAATCGTTTGATAACGATCTAGATTATAATTATTGCATTCAAACAAAAGCAAAACATAATTTGTGAAAGGGATGCGGATGGGGATAAAAAATCAGTCGTGAATTTTGTTTCGGTGTAGGGTCTCTGCTTAGGTTCTCAGTTCTTGTTACTTACAATGTGATAGGTGGCAAATGCTAAACGATTATCGCCACCCACCAGTAGAGTCACAAGTGCGCTGCCAACTCTTTTTTTTAATAAGCCTATACTGTCCCACTGCTGGGAAAAACCCTCCCCCAAATCCCTCCACCGATCTCTATCTAATGCCATTTGTGGCCAATCGTGCAAAAGCGGGACCGTAGTTCAAAAATGAACCAATAGATGGCGCTGGGCGTCGATTACATCGCGCTTGCGTTTCGTGTTTTAGGTTTACCTTGTCGTTGTCTATAGAAGTTATCTCTTTACAAATAGTATAGATAGAAGATTAAGATTGACATCAAAAGGCTTCGGTTTTTGTCCATTTAGCGGTCTTGGCGTGTACGAAACGGGTTTGAAAACATTTGTGCCGTTGGCCTTAGTCTAGAAAATGCAAATCATTCGAAATAACAGTTGTACTGGTTAATATTCTCCGACCGATTCGGCTACGGCCGATTTTAACGATCAGTCACGTACGCCGGATATATCGTGCTCAAGTGTGTACGCAAACACAGGTGCACTCCCTATTCCCTCACCCTCTTAATTCGATGGGACACTAGTGTGACACGACCGAAGAGAGATCGGGCGCTGGACCAACGGCTTAACGTGCTTTCCGAGGCACGGGGGTACAAGACCGCCAACTGCCAGACTTCGGGCTGACACCAGGCCTGTCCCACTCCGCGTGTAGGTATCGAACTTGCAAGTACATGCGGCGGCCCCTCCGGAGGGGCAAATTAGTAGAAAATCACGAACGAGCGGCGACGCACGCGCGACAGTTGCTTGCGATAGAAAGAGAACGCACTTCTAGGTATGAATAATGGTAGGCATTGAACGCTGGGCGGTCGGCATTTCAACGTTATGTTATGGTAGCCTGAGTATTCATTTCCATAAACGGTTTTTAGGAGTGGGCTTTCTGTACATGTACTATTAAGTATTCTGTGCTGACTGACACTGAGAATTTCTGAACAGAAAAACTCAGATAGGTTCGCATTTTTGGCCCGACCCGGGGATTGGACCTGGGACCCCAAGCGCAGCCGCATCAAAGTACGACTCACCAGTCTCTACGCCACCGAGGCAATATTGATTATTAAACTAATAATCAACAATAAATATAATACAGTGTGTATCTGCGAACAATTACATCCCTTTAACCACGTGTTCTACCAACCATTCTGAACAACATTTGTTCAACGACTTTTCTAAATTCATCGAAATTTTTTCGACTCCCCATACAAAATGACCAAGTCACGTGACCGACTTTGTATGAAAAGCTGAATTTTTTTTTATGCGAATTTCCAAAAGTGATATAACAAATTTTGTTCATAATGGTTAGTAGAACACGTGGTCAAAGGGATGTAAATGTTTACAGATACAGCCTGTATAAAGATATTGATTTAAACTTGCGACGATTGAAAATTATACTAAAATATAGATTATACACGAATAAAATTCCGTAGTTAAAACTATAAATTAAATAAAAACACTTACAAAATTCCATAGAGTACCATAGGCGAAAAAATACGTGCTTGCCAGTCTGATCTCCTTTATTGGAGACTTTATCCCTTCAAAAAACATTTTCAGGCCATATATCTGAGTGCCAACATGGTGAATTACACATGCACCGTGAAAAACTGTCAAAAGTAAAAGAAAACTAATTTGATATTTTGTTTTTGACACTGGCGGTTTCTCTATGAAACACTTTTCTACATCTCTCGACTCCATTTTGAATTTCACTTTTTAAATTGAAAAATTTAATTTAAAATTTTTCGAATTATTTTTTAATAAAATCAATGGACGTATAAGGCTATTCTATGCCAATCCGCAATGCGAACTAAAAGTGATTTAAATTTCAGATTCAATTTTAAAAATATATTTGCGTCTAAAAAAACGAGTCTAATATTGCGGTCATGAGACAGGTTTAGGCTTATACAGGGTGTCTCAGTAAACAGAGAAAGAGCTACGCTTTTGTATAAAGGTACCGGCCGCATTGACACCACGGCCTCTCAGGAGACAGGCGTGAAATAGAGCCTGTGTTTCGCAAAGTGAGGGTACCAGAGGCCAATCGGGGGCAGAGCACTTGTTGACTCCGCTGGTATTTCGGGTGTCTGAACGTCGGAAATCCATTATTATACCGGAAAACGTTCAATCCACTGAGCTACCGGTGTCGTTCCATCACTTCGACCAACCATTTTTTTCTTTAGTTTACGACTTTTAAATTCGACGTAATTTTTTTTTAAAATTCGACAAAAATGAAGTCACCGTTTTCGTTTAAAAGTTTTATTTTTGGATAAATAAATAAATAAATGCGCCAGACAATCACACCAATCAACCTGGTCTCAAACTAGAGTACTGTGAGTGAGAATTTGGCAATTATTATTTTTACACTTACTTAGTAGAGACGACAAACGAGCAAGCGGTTTACGGGAAAGTTCTGTTATGTATGTACGAAAAGTATTTTGTATTTACATAATCTTGTTTTAACACTTAATTTTTACCAAATGGTTGGTAGACATGGTACCTATTTAAAGGGATGTATTTGCCGATACACCCTGTACTTATGTTTTTATTATATCCAAGTCAAAGGGTCGAGGAGTCATAAACCTTTAAAGTTATTTCAAAATAAACAATTATTATTTTTAGTTTAAAAGATGTTGATTGGCCCGGTTTTAGGTGGACACACAAAAAACTTAAACCTACATAAATAATATGTTTCAAGTTCAAGGTAGATTCTTCGAGGTATATCAGGTAGTCTTATCAATTAATCATTTGATTTAATTAATGATTTGACGACCTCGATGGCGCAGTGGCTAAGGTGGTCGCCCGAAGCGCTAAAGGTCCCGGGTTCCATTCCCGGTCAATTCAATTTAGGAAATACATATCCAAGTTTTTTTGGGGTATGGGTGTTTTGGGTTGACGCGCCCAGTTAATTATCGTCATCTAGTACTCATAGTAACAGGGGTTGCCATAGTTTGAGATCAGGTTGATTGGTGTGATTGTCTGGCGCATTTATTTATTTCTTTAATAATTATTGGTGACCACCGCTGACTATTAACCACCTCTTAATAGTCAGCGGTGGTCACCAATCTCACCTCTTTGGTCATCTTTGTTGTTTAAGTTGTTTCAATCTTCTTTATATGAAAATAATTTCCCCCAATTGGGCCTCCGGTACCCTCACTCGCTCAACGAAACAAAGCGCAGACGCTACATCACACCGGTCTTCAGTGAGGCCTTGGTAAAGCTGCGGTCGAGCCAGCCTATTCATGCCGAAGCGTGATTCTCTCACAGTGAAAAGATCCGACCTTATAATACTAAAAGGAGACTAAAAAAAATCATTGCAAGTTTTAAAATGATGCTCGTTACTTTTATAAATGTGACAATATCACGTTAATATTCTGTCAATAAAGTGCCAAAATTTATTCTTGAGGAACTATTACTGAGTTTCATAGTATTACTAGCGGCCGCGCGCGACTTCGTACGCGTGGAGTTAATTATTAACACTTACCGTCATATTTGGACAATCCACTCAATATATTTTTATAAATTGTAGCCTATGTGTTATTCTGATGTATAAGCTATATTGTGGTAAAGTTTCATCCAAATCCATTCGGTAGTTTTTACGTGAAAGAGTAACAAACATCCATACATCCATACAAACTTTCGCCTTTATAATAGTAGTAGGATAACCAATGGCGCTACCATACTATATGACGTAAGAGGCAGTGACGTCATCAATTAATTTCATGACTTTCTTGATGCATTAAAAACCAAAACTTCAGACGACGTTTTGTAATAAAAGTCAGTGTTAGAAAAGGATGGCATGAGCTTATTAGTACGGCATTTCAAATTTGTGTTTTTTTTTCAATAAGGTGGTAAAAGTTTAGTAAAAAAAAACTTACAAAATTCCAAAGAGTTAAATATCCAAATATGAATTGTGCAGATAATTTCAGTTGTTCAATTTCCCATATTATAGTAGATCCATAAAAGTAGAAACCACCGGAAACACCCACACTGACATGATGTAGAAAAGATAAACCATGAAAAACAGTTTTGAACCATAATTTTTTTTTATTTTTTCTCGTTTTTCTTTCCTCTTCAAAATTTGCTTCGACGTCCCCTTTTAAAGATCGCCTCTCTGGTTCCATTTTTCAAAATGGCTGCCTTTTAACTTAATACTTAGAAACACACTTTAAAAATAAAAAAACTTTCAAAAATTCAAATTACGCACACAATTTCAAAAACCTTTTTTAAGTTGAAAAAATTTAAAACAAATCAAAAGTTTTTAATTATTTCAAATAAGAACAATTAAACGTTATTATGCACATTTTTATTTTAAACACGTCCTTTGCAAATCAAAAGAAACGTCTGTAATGTTTTATTTTCTTCAAAAATATCATATTTTCGCCAAAATCAGTGTGAATAGGTTGGCGGCGCTAGTTTCATTCGTATAGCCCCTTAAATAGATATCCTAGTAAATATAAAAAATATTGACGCTGGTGAATTCGACCAGTTTTGTCGATCAGGTTCTTTGCAATCAGACAAGTTAATTGATGCTTTAAATATCCTTGGTGCAGTCTTATACAACATCCGATCCAATGAAAATCGCAAAATATTACTTAGTTAACGCCCCACGAGCTGGTCATATTAGCCGCAGAACTGACAACCGTTGGAGCCGTAAAGACCTCGAGTGGAGACCGCGACTCGGTAAGCGTAGTGTTTGGACGCTGCGACAAGATGGGATGATGACATTCGAAGGCTGGCTGGTGTAGGCTGGATGAGAGTGGCCGAAAATTGGGAGCGGTGGCGTGCATTGGGGAAGACCATATCCAGCAGTGGACGAGTGTGGGTTGCTAATGATGAATGCCCCAATGTTTTAAGTACCGCTGTGATATCGGAGTTCGATTCCCGGGTCGAGCAAAAGTATTTATTTATTTTATTTATCCTTACAAAATTCACACACAAACGTAGGTGTTACACACCCTCTTAATTCAATTAAATAGGGCACCAGTGCTACATGGCCGAAGAGAGATCAGGCGCAATCCAGGGGGTCTACTCCGCCAAACGACAACGAATTATTCGTAACGATACGACATTGGTTCGAATTATTCGCATGTACCCTACTATAAGAAATGTTCGTAATCAGTGTCGATTATCGTAAGTATAGACAATTTACTTTTGTTTTGTTCGGATGTTCGTGAACGAATGATTGTAAAATTAAAAAAAAGTTTGGCTGTTTGGTTTATTATTCTTCAGTGTGGACCATAAATGGCTAAAAAAAATGACACAAAAGAGCTATGACAGCTTCCACCACAGAGTACATTGTATTATATGCTTCCACCAAAGAGAATATAATCACTCCGTTTTGCTTCCACATTTTATTCAAAAATATAATGAATGAAATATACGTTGATTAAAAGAGCATGTAATGCTGATTAATAAGAAAATAAAATCGTAATTCAAGGAGGCTAGGTTTTTGAGTAATTTTACATAGAAGTTTAACAGGTTATGCCTTTATTAACCATATTATTTTGCGCAACAACAACAAAAACTCATTCCAAATGCAGGCAGCGCTTGGGTTTCATAACCCATAGCCCTTTATTGTGTGGATAAGGTAGAGAAAACATTGAAAACAACAAGATATAATTTAACAATAGGTGCTTTTATTATCATTCTTCATCATCCTCAATAACTAAGACATTGTCTAAGAAAGCAAGGCAACTGCAGCACTATTCATCAATTCCCATCCCAAAATCAATATCACAGTCCGAGTCGTATTATAAGTGGCGAAAGCAAGAGTCCTTAGGCAGTTCGGGTCAAAAATTATAAAGAAAACAGGGGTAAAGCAGCGAAAACACACAGAACACACTCGAGGTTCGCGCCAAAAATACTTTGATTTATGTAAATCAAAATCCAATCGTCATCACAACCGAAATCTATTGAACAAGCTGGGGTCAATGGTAAAGGAAGATACTAGTCCGGAGAACAGTAATATGGGTCTTTAAATGCAAAAATCACAACGAAACCGATAATCTTTACGACACCATCAGAGATGTCGTAGGAATGTTCGTCGATTTGACGTTGTGAAGCTGTCAAATTCAATTATTCGTATCGTTTTATGGTGTATTAGAGTAGGGTTTTTGTAAGAACTGTCAAAGCAATATCGTTCGGTAGATTCGTATCAACGACAGTCGATACGATGGCACTTAGAGTAGGCTCCGACACGATTATTGGCACGATATATCGTTTATCGTTCGGCGGAGTAGACCCCCAGGGTCGGCGTGTCGGAGCCTACTCTAAGTGCCATCGTATCGACTGTCGTTGATACGAATCTACGAACGATATTGCTTTGACAGTTCTTACAAAAACCCTACTCTAATACACCATAAAACGATACGAATAATTGAATTTGACAGCTTCACAAACGTCAAATCGACGAACATTCCTACGACATCTCTGATGGTGTCGTAAAGATTATCGTTTCGTTGTGATTTTGCATTTAAAGACCCATATTACTGTTCTCCGGACTAGTATCTTCCTTTACCATTGACCCCAGCTCTGTTCAATAGATTTCGGTTGTGATGACGATTGGATTTTGATTTACATAAATCAAAGTATTTTTGGCGCGAACCCTCGAGTGTGTTCTGTGTGTTTTCGCTGCTTTACCCCTATTTCTTTATAATTTTTGACCCGAACTGCCTAAGGACTCTTGCTTTCGCCACTTATAATACGACTCGGACTGTGATATTGATTTTGGGATGGGAATTGATGAATAGTGCTGCAGTTGCCTTGCTTTCTTAGACAATGTCTTAGTTATTGAGGATGATGAAGAATGATAATAAAAGCACCTATTGTTAAATTATATCTTGTTGTTTTCAATGTTTTCTCTACCTTATCCACACAATAAAGGGCTATGGGTTATGAAACCCAAGCGCTGCCTGCATTTGGAATGAGTTTTTGTTGTTGTTGCGCAAAATAATATGGTTAATAAAGGCATAACCTGTTAAACTTCTATGTAAAATTACTCAAAAACCTAGCCTCCTTGAATTACGATTTTATTTTCTTATTAATCAGCATTACATGCTCTTTTAATCAACGTATATTTCATTCATTATATTTTTGAATAAAATGTGGAAGCAAAACGGAGTGATTATATTCTCTTTGGTGGAAGCATATAATACAATGTACTCTGTGGTGGAAGCTGTCATAGCTCTTTTGTGTCATTTTTTTTAGCCATTTATGGTCCACACTGAAGAATAATAAACCAAACAGCCAAACTTTTTTTTAATTTCACAATCATTCGTTCACGAACATCCGAACAAAACAAAAGTAAATTGTCTATACTTACGATAATCGACACTGATTACGAACATTTCTTATAGTAGGGTACATGCGAATAATTCGAACCAATGTCGTATCGTTACGAATAAGTTCGTTGTCGTTTGGCGGAGTAGACCCCCAGGCTTTACGTGCTTTCGGTTGTCCTAATAAACTACTTGCTTTGACCTAATGGAGTCTCAAAAACTGCAATTTTGTAAAAGTAGTTTCGACAGAATCCGTAGGTCGATAAAACGTTAAACACCGGGGTTTTATTGAGTGACCGCGACTTTGACTGTTGATATTGGTGAAGTTATCCGCATAAAGGAAGGTAGAGCTATAAGTATTAAAAAAAATACAGAAGTTTAGTGATATGAGGGTGTTTTTCATAATACCTTTTTCTACATTAATGAAAACAATAAATACTTTGAGTTTCAGTTTTAAGTAAGATGGTGGTAGAAGTTTGGTTAAAAACTTACGAAATTCCATAGAGTCAAATATCCAAGAACGAATTGTCAGCTTTTCTCAGTTCTTCAATATCCGATATCATAGCTCCAAAAAGAAGAAGAAATACCGAAATATCACACATATATGATGTAGAAAAGTTAAACCGTGAAAAACAGTTTTCAACCCTAAGAATAGTTCATTTTTTCTCGTTTTTATGTCCTCTTCAAAATTTGCTTCGACGTCCCCTTTCAAAGATTGCCTCTCTGGTTCCATTTTTCAAAATAACTTGGAAACACACTTTTGATACGATAAATTGAAATTTTAAAAAATCAAATCACACAATTTCAACAAGTCTTTTGAAAAATTTTAAAAGTCAAATATGTTGAAAAAATTTAAAACAAATCAAATCAAAAGTTTTTAATTTCAAAAAAAAACTATAAAACGTGAAATGCAATTTTATTTTAAACACGTCCTTTGCAAATCAAAAGAAGCAAAAAAACTAAGGATACCTTGACTTTAACTCTGT